>CM047815.1:35708188-36308188 GCA_026214975.1 Gentiana macrophylla
TGAAGAAAAGTTGGAATTACATAAGTCAATTAAAACATGCATTTATGAAACAAAGAAACTATGTGTCAGGGCTGAATGGAAGGCAGATTCATGCATCGGTCAGTCTTTTTGGGCCGGAGAATTTAACCCGATGAGCTTACTTGTTTGTAGGGATATCCCAAGCAAAAATTTGGAAAAGCGGGAATCATTGCTTGAAGCGATCCGCTTTGTTGATGTATGGGTATTGAATACACGAAAAAATAGTGTACTTTAAGCACAAAGGTAGGACATGTCTTCGCCTACATTGTCATAAAATAAATAAATAATAAAGATTTTCTTTAACATTACATGTTCACGAGGTTTGTGGTTGTCTCGCTTTGAGCATCATTAAGTCCTGGCAATCTGTTCTGCCCGACATATCTGGTTGTATCTCTTTCTCCATCCTGTAACAAGGTAAAGAAATCATATAAAATTTTTAAGATTTGGTGAACAATACATGGATGTATTGATGTTCATATTCTAAAGCTTCCCGGGAAAACATGCTTCTCAAGAAGAAAGATCTTGATATTCCTTCATCATTGTAAAGTCTGCACCATGTATCTGTGAGAAAATAAAATATACACCGTCTTTAGTTAAGTAAAACACAATTAGAACAAAGCGTTATATATGATCACTCCTAATAAGGCGGCAAATATAAATGCGAATAACCGAATCTACGAAAGTTCGGATACACAATCCGATAATTTTAATCTCATGGATAGTACTCATCACTAGAAATCCCAACACATTCAAGAAATTCCCATATAAATGACTCAATTATAAAGTCATAACTTTGTTAAGAGATAACAAATATCCAAAAATAAAAGAAAGAAAAGCGGTATAAGTAATAAAAAAAGCTAGCTTGCTCGACTTTGGAAGAACATAATGCAACACTTTAATAAGAAATCAAACCCGCTTTCGGGAAATTCTGTTGAAACAATCATCACTCCTTACATTCACACCACTTGGTGTCCTCTTCCTTCGGCACAAATTTGGACTCTTCATCCTCCCATTCTTTTTCAACCATTGGTGCTCCATACTTTTCACCATTCTTTGGCCTGTACCACTTTTCTCGGAAAATTCATCATAGCACATCTGAATCCTTCTCCCCGACAACAATCGAATTTAGAAAAGAAGAAAACCAAATAAATCGGAAACTTAAGATGAAAACTTGGGGTAGTGTAAGATCCCTCACAATGTGACACTTAATGCCACTCTAAATCGATTAATGTATGAGTCTAAAAAATGCACAATAACGAGACTACATGTACTAACTTCAGAGACCATAGTAGAAAAATATATGATGCACTACACGAGGCGAGGCGGATCCACATGTATCACAAAGACAACTACACTTTTAAATATGGAAATATACGTTGTGAACCGCAAATGCAGGACCACAAATAATAATGCTTAAAATTACGGATGAGACGGACCGATCCCAGAGAAAATGATAGGATAATGACAAATTAAATCAAGAGCGAGGCATTTTCCCATGTAAAAATTTCAAGTATCCGGCTATCCGCTACCTTAAAAGAGGCTTCAAACACAATGTTTTAAGTTCTCGATGATCAACATAAAAAAATATAGTATCTTCATACAAACATTACGATACACCCCAAAAGCGAATATAAGGCAACAAACAAAGAAACATAAATATAAGCGACAAAGAATTCAAACATACCAATTAACCAAATTGGTGTAATTCTACAAACTTTTTATTCTCGATGCAACCAACCAAAGGAGATCACAATACAAAAAGACTGAAATTCCATACCCACTAAACAAGAATATGTTGCCATCTAAGTGAAATATTAGAAAGGCTTAAAACAATGTTCACTCGAAATATACCTTCTCCATTTGCATGGTCTTCTCCGCAGAGACCACTTACGGGACTAAAATTATCGCGGAGAAAACAAGGACTAAAATCGGCGATATCTAGTTAAAGGACCAAAATTGTAATTTAGCCTTTACTTCAATAATGCCGTTTACCCTGTTCCAAATTGTAATTACCTATGAGATAATGATTTGGTTTATGGAAGTTTCCATGCATGAGGGCGAATAAACTTATGATCCAATTAAGGAGATTATACAGATCGAAATTTAACAAATTCTTGTTATTTAATTAATTAATATGGAATTATGCCAACTTTCATGCCTTATTCTTCTGCCTCCCACGTACGTACATCAAACATCTTGAATAGAAATTAAGATTTCAAAAGAAAAAGTTTATTTCTATATATAAAGAAAACAAAAACAAAAAACATCTGGATCATGAAATAAATAAATCATTGCATTTAAATTAAAATTCAAACAAAGATCGGATTTGCGCAATCAACATTGCGAGCAAACTTAAATGGCAGTTTTACATTACAAAGACTTGGTAATTTGGCTGCCCTTTGTTAAATCTGATCATTAAACTCAGCAAATTCAGGTTTAATACAATTGCAAGCAGCCACACGGTCTACCGTTGTCTTAAGTCTCTCCTCCATCACCTTTAATCCAGTACAACAATCATCAAAGCCTTGAAAACCCCTTCCAACAATATAATGCCTACACAGAAAGAGGTCATAACTAACTGCATCACAAGACATCTGTGCTCCTACATTAGAAAATGCGCCCAAAGAGATTATGAAACCAAAAGCAAGAACAAAAAAGCTGGATCAATCCACCTTTTGCCATTGGTTTTCGATGGTTTTTTCCCTTAATTAGCAAGAAGTCGTGTCTACTTCTACTTTTTGGAACCGAATTGTTTTGCTGGTTAAACGAAACCATACCACGTACCTTTATATACAGGGAATGGACGCGGTTACACGAAATAATTACCTTAGGTTTTCTTTGATGGTGACAGATACTCTCATTTGATTAGTAAATATTTTAGACACATTTTAATTGCTTCTTGTATTTATTTCCATATTTTCATTTGTACATACTTGATTCTTATATTCATTGCCATATTCATGATTTTCATATTTACTGCTCTTGATTATTGTAGGCCTAGAAAATTCAATTCCTTTGTATATACCAGTAAAACGCATAGATGTGTTATAAGAAATTAAAAATAAATTAAATAAAAAATTAATAGTAATAATCCCCAACAATACATTCGTTATTAGATGGGTTTAATTAATGAAATAAAAATACTATTTTAGTATAATAAAAATATGCTGAATACAGATAATTATTAAAAATTAATTTCATGCATTTTTATTTGTTATTTGAATTGGTGAAATGTTTTATTTATATTTCATACAAATTAAATCTTTTATTGTCCGGCTACATTTATCAGTTTTTAGGGAGGATCGATAATCAGTTTTAATTATTGTTGAAAAAATTAGTGAATCATGAATTTGACTAGTATATGGTTTTGAGTACATATATGTTTGTATTTTTTTTGACAAATAATCTGTTAAAAATGGCTTGCCATTCAAAACGATTAACCATAGAAATGGATGATTTTTTTTTTTTGTTTGGTTAAATGTAAATATATTAAACCAAGGTATGCAAAATACAAGAAATTACATCCTAATCGAGAGGAGAGAGCTAGTCTAAAACCTACAAGTGTTGAGAGGAGGTAAGATTTGTTGATTCCAAGGTCCATAAGACCCTGAGGTTATATGCATCAAGAAACAACAACCCACTAAACACCTAACAACACACAAAAATGCAAAAAAGGGTCATGTGAGAGCAAAACTCACAGAGCCTATCCCAGTGTGTAGAGAAACAAAATAATCTCATACAACCACCAAGAAGCTCCAAAAGAAAGCACAAAGAAAAACCAAAACCTACACATTTACAAAGCCACTAACATCAAGGGGTAAAAGTGTACTTAGGAAAGCGCATCGCATTATATGAATGTATGTGTTTTAATACAATGCAGGACATCAGCAGTCTTCATGAGGATACCCTCAAATCTTTTCTTGTTTCTCATGTGCCAAATCCAGTACACCACCACGAAACAGAAGCAGCCCTGGCAACATTCCCATGGGAAGTACCCCTACACTTTCTTTGAATCCATCTAACATTTGCCACGCTTTCCAACCTCCTCTTTAATCCTAACCACAAACCGATCTTGCCCCACACCATATAAAGCAGGACATTGAAAAGCAGATGTAAGCAGATTCATTAACCAAGCCACACAAGACACAGGTTTTATCTTCAAAATGAAGCCTGTCAGAGGTTAGAAGACAGTTCTTCATTGACAAACAGAGCAAAAAACAGTGTTTTGGGGTGGCCCTAGGGTTTCAAACAACCGTGCTCCACCAAACATTAGGACCATGCACTCTAAAGAAATCATAAGCTTTTCTAGGGCAAATCTTAGAACCAGCAGACCAGGGTCAAGCGAAGGCCACGAAGCATTAGCGAGAACCCGTGACTAAGTAAGATCCTATCCTTAATTCGAATAAAGCCTTGATCGGAAGCGAGAATCCCGATCTTGTAACTATAATCCCAAAGGTCTACATCATGCAAATACTCTTCACTAATCCATTTCACCCAAAGACAGTCTTTCTTGCATTGAAAGTTCCAGAGGATTCTACAAGAAGGGCGGATTGCAAGCCTTCAACTGAAAAACCCCAAGGCCACCTCACGGTCTTAGGCAAACAAACCTCCTTCCAACCCACCAAAGACTTTCTGTTATTTAGAGTCCAAAGACCCCCTCCCCAGTAAATCTCCTACACATCGATCCATTTTCATCTTAACACTCCCAATAATAGGGTAGATCCCCAACCGTAAGCTTGATAAACACCTTGAATAAGCTGCAGAATAAGTTGCGACCTTCCAAAGATAAGAAAAGAGTATGTCCTTTCGGTCCACAAAAGTAGTTCCTTAAAAAGTAAACAAAGGATCATAGTGGACCACATTCAATCTAACGACACATAAAAGGAATGCCAAGATACCTAATAGAAGTACCCCAACTGTAAACCATTAATTCTCTTGAGCATCTATACCATCAACATCCAAACTTGCATGAAACAATTTCAGATTTTAGTAAGTTAGCAACCCGGACTGAAGTCTCACCAAAGGTAGCCAAACACTTCATCAAAAGAGTGTGAGAGGGGATCCCTCTGAAAACAACATTAAGTCATCAACCAAAAGCCAAGTGATTGATCTGCGGTTTAAAGCGCTTGACATGGAATTTGAAATCATCATCATGTCCTAGTATTCTCAACATTCTAGAAATACTCATACCAATAACAAAAGGAAAGGAGACAAAGGATCCCTTGCCTCAAACCTCTTTTCCCAGAAAGAACCGCTTTCATCTCACCATTAATAGACAGGGAGAAAGAAGTAGTGGAAACACACAAAGATGATCCAAAGGAACAAACACATCTGGAAAGCCAAAACCCCTCAAAAGCAGATTCCGAGAAAGGACCAATTAACGAATCAAAAGCTTTTTGATATCAACCTTTATCATACACCTAGAGTACCCCTCTGTACACCATAATGTCTAATCAACTCCCTGACGGAGGAAAATGTTATCGATCGTAGCTCACTGCCATCCGCAAAAGCGATCCAGAGCTTCATCAATAAGATCGAGGAAGGCAAGGTTGAAAGCCTAGAGGCCAAAATTTTAGAAATCACTTTATATGTAACATTACAGCAAGATATAGGCCTATAATCACCAACTCTAGTAGCATGAGAAGACTTAGGGATTAAAGCAATAACTGCATGATTAATCTGCTTCAACAAAGCATCATTGTGGAAAAACTCCAGCCTGACCTTAGTGAAATCTGCTTTGCAATACCCCAAGATTTTTAAAAAAACCGGAGAATATCCATCGGGACCGGAGACTTATCATCGAGAGAAGAGAACAAGGCCTCCTTAACATCCGGATCAAGAACCTCTCAATCAAATGAGCTCCAAAATGACCTTAGAGACTTTAGGACCCGGCATTGACAATATCAACATCAATAGGAACTGCAGGAGCCTCGCACCAAGTAAGTCAACATAAAAATCAATAAAAGATTCCCCAACTTGTTCAAAGAGGTAGTAAAAGAACCATCTTGGAGCATTACAGAAGATATATGCTTCTAGCATTATTCTTTTCACCGGATTATGGAAAAACTTGGAACCCCATCACTTTGAGCTTCATGTACATACCACTTAGACTTTTGAGGCAGGAAATGAAGACTGGCTGACCTCACAAACTATGACGGATCTTCTTACGCTCCGGGATCTCGGGAAGCCAAAGAATCATTAGGCCCAAAGTTATTCTCGTGATTGTAACTCACCAAGCAACCTAAGTAGCATTCTCGGTCTAACAGAGATATGAGCATAATGCTTCCTATTCAAAATCTTCAAAGGGTGCTTTAGCCTTTTAAGTCTTTTGCAAAACTGATACATAGATGTTCCAGAAACTCCTACAATCCAACTCTCAGCAAGAATATCAGTATAATTTTCATGTTGCATCCACATATTAAAAAACTTGAAGGGTCTTATTCCAGATCCAGAATCAGTAGATAAAGCAATCCTACATGGAGAATGATTAGAATGGAGGCCAGGAGGCTCAAAAAAAGCAAGAGCATTAAGGTTCCAATCATACCAAGGTGCATTAACCAAAACCCTATCAATCCTAGTGAAAACACCAGAAGCTGACCAAGTAAAAAACTCCCCTGCTGAATTTAGATCATAATGGTTAGCATCAAGGCAACAATCAACACCATCCTTGCAATTCATGTCTGGGGAATAATCCCGTTCAATTTATCCTCCACAGAAGAACATCATTAAAATCTCCAGAACCATCCAAGGAAGAAAGCGGACACTTAACTTCCTTATCCTATCCCACATGGACCTCCTATCCCTACTTGAATGCAAACCATACACAAAAGTAATAAGAAAGTAGTCCCCAGAGACCAATATCCTAACCTTGCAATGGATCCACTGAGTATCAACCTCCAGAACCTCCACATCAAGAAAAGCAGGATCCCAGATAACCAACATCCTTTTACTAGTATGTAAATCAAAATTATTAACAGAATTCCAAAATCTAACATTCTTCTCCATGAAGCTATCATAACTATTTTGAGACAATTTAGTCTCAAGGATTCCAAATAAGGCAATCTTATGCTGTCTGAGAAATTTGACAATAGTAGATTGTTTAAGGACCTTATTGAACCCTCTAACATTCCAAAACCCTATCATTTTTGTCTACCAAGAGGTGATTTGCCTCTTGAGACAGCATCATTTGCTTTATGTACACTACCAGAAATACCAGATGTGTTATTCCTCTTGTTCTTCTTTTTCTTCTTTGATTTTCTAGAACCAGAAGCCACAGCAACTCCTTTACCTACAGTATCTCCTTTATCCACCAAAACATCATCCTCAGCATCACTTGCCCAAGAGCTACATTTGTCAGGATCCAAAACATCAAAGTTATTAGCCACAGGTGTGGAAATCTGCTCAAAATTCTCCACATTTCCATGTTTACTAGCCACATTCTTGCCTTTGTCAATAACAGTGGTCTTCACATTAGATGTAGTAGAAGCACCACCAGTTTGGAGAACAGTGTCAGTGGCAGGGATCTTATCCTGTACACTGTCTGCATCTAAGATTATGACTTTCTTCTTTTTTAAGGCAGTAGATTTAGTAGCACCAGATTTCTTAGAATTAGCCACATATAAAGTTGGAACATCAATCTTAGCATTATCACAGCCAGCATCATTGTGCCCTAGTCTATTACACTTGGAGCAAAAATTAGGCATTTCTTCATACAAAACAGGTTGCTGGAGGACCTTCCCATCATGTAAGGTAATAGGAATGACAGAAGGCATGTTAGACTTGAGGTCTACATCCACCAAGCATTTGGCAAAGCTTAACACCTTCCTAGAAGCTGTCACCTTGTCAGTGTACTGAGGACACCCCACAAAGGAACAGATCTTACTCAATGCCCTACCCTTCCAAAGCCTTAATGGTAGATTTGGGAGTTGAATCCATACTGGTACCACAGAGCTAGTTTCCTTACTGAAATTAAACATCACAGGCATCTTCTTCAATATCATAGGCTTACCATAAGCATAAAAGGGTCCAGGTTGCAAAACATCACAGAGATCAGACTCATGCTCAAACAAAAACACTATCCGGCCCGGTTGTGATAGTTAAACCTACACTTCTAGGCCAGGCATTAACAATTTTACGAACAACATCTCTACCAGGAAATTTGCCTGGAAACATGCCAATAAGACTTAGTTTCTCCAAACTATCATCATTCTCATCTTCCTTATCTAAAATCACAGTTTCTTGATAATAACATGGTCGATTAAAGTAACAACTTCATCGATTGCTCCTATTATTCTTCACCGATTGAACCCAAGAGGCAACCTCATCAACGACCTTAGCAAAGATTAGGCCCCGAGAAAAATCAGCAGATTGAGCATTCAAACTAAGCTGGAGCATGAACCTCACGATAGGAATAAAGTGGCATTCCCACTAGTGACATTAGTAGAGAGCGAGATCCACCCCTAAAAGAGTCCCCTTCTCTGCTACACCACTTTGTCCTAAAGTATCAACAACACCCGTGAAAGCAGGCCCTACCTCTGAAGAACCAACTACACCACCAAGTTCAGCAGTGCGGGAACGATCCATCAGTGCAGTGACACTCTCACTCACCTTATCCAACACAAGGCCAACCTTTAAACTATTAACTAGAACAGTCTCGATTGAACAAGATCACCAATTTATCAACTTCAAGTAAATGCGAAGAGAGAAAGAGCTTGCCATTTCGAAATCTCATCACGGTGACCTTCTTTTTAGCATTGTTGACGGCCCGGAGTAACAAGTTTCCCAGATTTCAACTTCATTGCTTCAAACACCAAAGTTACCACACTTGAGCGCACTCCTCCACCACCGCTGCAGGGCCCACATCAAGCAACGGTTTCTTTCCTTGGTGCATCCATCTTCGTATTGAGTAGTAGGCATTTACTGCAGTGGAGTAAGCAGCAGTGCAACTGCACTTCCACTGTGCTTTCTTGTTCAAGAGCACCCGGAACATGAACAGTACCTTCTTCATCAGATTTCTTTATTTTGCGAGTCATAGATCAAAATTAGAGCTATAAAAACTGTAAGTAGTAGATCATGAAGTAACCGAACTAAAAGAGCAAGAAACAAGAACAAAGACACAGAACTGAGGGGGATTTGGCAAGCTTATTCAAAGAGAAGAAGAAGCTAGCTGAGAGAAAAACATCTCTCTAAAATCCCGATGTTGTAGTAATATGAAATGGATGATTTTTAATTATGCTACAAGAATGTTCTAGGTTTTTTTTTTTTTTTGTATAATGGTTGATCTTTTGTTATGTTTCTGACATAATTTTGTTTAAAAATCATTCAAATTAGATAAAAGTCCACTATCTTTCTATAGAAAAATAAATTTGTTATCATGTTTAATTTAACTACAAATAATAAATAACATTCTCAAAGATTATTAGTTATATGGTAGATCAAATTAGAATATAGTTTTCTAATTTTGGATATGTTACATAACTAGGGCGTTGTTTTATTTATAGTTAAATAAGAACCAATCGTTTTGCATGAATCGGAGGAGAGAGAGTCGCGGCCTTTGTGTTAAACTTCTCAGACGGTGGAAGGTCGAAGAATCCAAGGCTCACATGTACGACATAAAATAGTTATACTCACATTTCGGTTTTATTTGTTGTGCTTATACACAAAGACTATGTTATTTTAGCATGTTGATGACTTTGTGATTGAATAAAATGATCATTTTACCAAAAATAATAATTTTAAGAACCAATCTACAATAGTCAAAAATATTTTTAATAAATTAATAAATAAAAGATTGAATTTCATTAATAAAGTAAAGAAACACATAAGCGGCCCAATATTTATTCATGCCAAATTAGTATAAAAGGAATATTGTTTTTAAACTGTAATCTTTCTCTTAAATATTTTAACTTTATTCATTAGTTATGTTCACACGTTATAACCGAAAATTATGTTTTCTTTAAACCGTAATCTTTATCTTTTTTTTTAAATATTAGAATTTTAACCGTTTTTTTTTTTTGCCCAATAGAATTTTAATCGTTACCCGTAATCATTTTTTTCTTATTACACATACATATATTATGTTTTCTCACTCCTTTATAATTTTATATTCACAATTGATTCCTATTAATGGTCACTGAATTTCTTTTGTATATTGACACGTTAATATAATTTTTATTACAATTGTGATTGATAGTTTTGCATATTCACATGTTAATTTTTATGTTCACACCTTATTTTTAAACTGTAAATGTTTTTATAAAAATATGAGAGATTGAGGAAAAAGTCCACTTTTGATACAAAATAAATAAAAGGACACACTCCTTTTTTTTTTTGCAATAAGGACAAATAAATTACATGTGACACAAATATCCTTACTCATGATTCATGAACACGCTACTGATGCTTGAGATGGTGATCTTTGTTGTTTTTTTCTTTTAAACATCCATAACTTTTGATTCATAACTACGATCATCGAAATTTTTCACCAAATTCATATTTATTTTTGCTCTTTAATTTGAGCTCAAATACGATAGCATTCCGACGTAAATTTTGAAAGCCTAAAAAATATTTGCATTAACGGAGCGTTTTTTCTTATAAATGACCGTAACTTTTGATTTAGAACACCGATCATCAAAATTGTTTCACCAAAGTTCATATTTTTTATCTTCATTTTGAGACCTCATTTGATACCTTTCGATTAGTATTTGAAAGCGAATTTAATCGCGACATTTACACTAACACGGTATCGATGATCGATGTTAGGCTCATTTAAATATGCAAAGGAAACATTCCAGTGATTGTTAACAAACTCATCAGATTAATAGCAAGTACAACGGACTATAAATTTAGTACAATAGGTACATCAGACTAAAAGGTAATACATAGAAGATCAATACAAGTCAAAACGATCTGAACTATCGACCAAATTATAAGAAGGATATTCAAGTTCAAAGAACTAAATTATCATGCCCGAGAATTCACAAGGTCTTTGAATTACAAGTTCGATGGCTTTGTGAACTAGGCCTATCTATTACATGATGATACAATGTAGATCAAAACCTCATCACGCCAAGGCACACAGTAAGCCTATGAACTAGGCCTATCTATTGCATTAAGACACACGATGATGTCGATGTCGATGTCGAGGCTCAAAAGGACTCTCATTTCGGTTTTTGTTGCAAGGTATATGTCCTGATATTATTTAGAATGTCTTCTTATAGTTCAAGCACTCATATTTACTTCTTTTCGGAGCATGTTTCGATACTACTTTTCTTTAGGATCATTTTTTAGGCCTCTTCTTGTTCGTAGGTCAATCATATTATGCCACTTGTTCTTGGCTTCATAAACAAATTGCATTCTTGAAAATCCTTCAAAAGCGTATCCGATTCGCCTTTTCAACACATTCATCCAAATAGTAACTTTGTATCGATGATCGATGCTCGATGATCGTGTCATTTAAGGCTTAATTCGGTGACTACTTCAAGGCACACATATCTGGCACATATAAGGCTCATTTAAGGCTCATGTCATTCTTCTTTTGCTGCGTTAATATCGACAAGAAGTCAAAGAATAGTAGCAGTGATAGCCTTCACAACATGTATACGTCCAAGATCACATATGTTGACCAAAGAAAATAGATTTGCAGCCCTAGCCATTGTGAAACGATCAATAATCGATTTGCTCAATTGAAATCTACCAATGCCAATAGCATAACTAGAACCAACATGAAGCATATTAGCCCAGAAATCAAAATCTTGCTTATCACCACTAATCTTGAACGAATGACAGCCCATACGGTATAAGGATCTACCCCCTGGAGCGAATATTTAGCAGCCTTTTCTGTAATTGATTCGTCCCTTCCATCCTTTTTATCTTCTTGGAATGGATCGGGCATTTCAGCAAACACCTTACATGCTTCCTTTTGCTCATCAGAAGCTATTACCTCCGCAGTTGTAACCATCAATCTCTTTGGGCCAAAAACAAACAAACACTTTTACAATTGATAGCTAGATTTCAAGATTCAAAAGATCAAATTTTCCCCTAAAAAAAAGATCAATTTTTATGATTATGCTGTTTTTTGGAGCATAGCTGTAACTTTCAAATGCAAGTATTCACAAAGAAGAATAATTAAACATGCTTTTCTTTTAATCTTTCTTTCTATTTTACCTTCTAGGCAGATGAATTCCCTCGTAAAAGGTGATCTGTGCAAGAAATGAAATGAGTACACAAATAAGTTGCAGAATAGAATAGTTTCACTACACTTAAAACTCTGTTCTTAGAAATCCAAATGGGCTGAACAAAGTTCCAGAATAGAATAGTTTCACTACACTTAAAACTTTGTTCTTAGTTTCATAATTTCTCGATGTAATGCTTGTGTAACCATCAATCTCTTTGAAATTTTGTAGCAATTTATCAACTCCTATTATCTCTGCAGCTTGCATTTGCGTCCTGCCATAGTGAGTTGCAATAGTCATTTCCCAATGCAATTTCAGAGGACTCACATTGTTGGTGATTCGAACCTTTCATCAATCTTATCCAAAAGGCTGCATCATCGACTTGAGCGAATAAAATTGAGCCTCGATGTTATGAGAAATCCGAGATCAACTTCCTCAAATTTTCGATTAACCACTTGTGATCGTCCATGGCGTGGTCGGAGTCGGAATCGGAGATCCAGGCGGCACCGGTTTGGGTAATATTGGGATTGCGAGGTGGTGGAATGGAATGTCGAGGAGGAGGAGGAGTGGATGGTAACGTTTTGGAAATTGATGGAGGAGATAATCCGATCATCGCCGTCATCTTTGTGAGTTCGATGATTTCTTCGACTATATCCTATTTGGTATAGCGGTGTTGAACAACTTGAATGGGTAAATAGGGGTATATTAAATCCAGGTGGAATTTATTTGTCCTTATTGCAACTAAAAATTGAAAGTTTGGATTAGCACTTAATTAATTAAGGGGGGAAAAGTGGACTATAAACTAATTTTTCCTAAAAATATTAGAATGTTATTCATTAATTATGTTCACAAATTATTACCAAATTATGTTTTTAAACCGTAATCTTTCTTTTCTTTTTTAAATATTATAATTTTAATCATTACACGTAATATTTTTTTAAACCATAATCTTTTTCTTTTAAATGTTATAATTTTATTCATTAATTATGTTCACACTTTATAACCCAAATTATGTTTTTCTTTAAACTCTAATCTTTCTCTTTTTTTAAATATTAGAGTTTTAATCATTTCCAGTAAACTTTTTTTTTATAAGTTATAATATGAGACCAAAAGCAACAACAAGAAGCTGGATAAAATCCACCTTTATATGCCATTGGTTTTGATGGTTTTTTTTTTTCGGGGAAAATTATGAAAAAAGAAAACAAAAAAAACATTCTGAAATTATCAAAAAGGACAGGAACATTTGCATTTTAATAAAAATGATGAAAATATCTTATATTAAAATAATTTCGACCTCTATTTACAAATTCTCCTAAAATGAAATTGAAAAAAGCATTCCTAGTTCTTGGAAAAAAATCAAACCACCCACTCACTCCAACGTTTGCATTGAATATATATATACTAGTAGGAAACTTGAATGCGATCTGACGAAAGAACGTTATATTTAAAAAGTAAACATCGAAGGAAAATAATATGTTATAAAAACAAACACCACGAAAACCAATGAGTTGCTTTGGGTTTGAAAGCTATCCCCTGAATTTACCTTAATACATAGGCCTGCAAAATTAAGAACAAACACCACGAAAACTAATGAGAAATAGGGAAAATTTTGGAATAAAGAACAATTAACAACTACTGATTCGAAGGAGTGAGGATGCGTTCAAGGGAGAGCTATCTATGAAAATCAAGAAAGATCTTGCCTCCTCAATTTAAAGCCCGAATCGCGACATCCGTTATCATAGTCGGTCGTATAAATAAACCACCCACCAACACACTTGCATGAATCAATCTAACAGCGTAACATTAAGCACAAAATTTGGGAAGCGGAAGAACATAAGAGAACTAAGAATTACTACATAGGTATCTATGTAGCCAAAAATCGAATCTCCCGAGAATCGAGGAAATCGACAACCCCATCATCACCGGTAAGCCAAATATAGAAATTTCCACAAAATTGGCACATGAAATAAATAGGAAAAAGATATAACTGAAAATCAATATATTTAAATAGCTAGCATAAACAAAGTCAGGTTACCCAAAATTCAAAATAAAAATCATAAACTGATTTAGCTTAATGAATAAAAATATACGTACAACGCGATAGAGCCAAAGGTTGAAAAGGCAAATAAAAAAAAAATAACATCAAACAGCCCAATTTACATTTAGCCTATACCAAAAACTCTAAAGAACACAAATAAAACTAAGAGCAACTACCATCTTAGCCCTCTTAGTCCTATACAACATGGAGCCAAAGAAAATATTGAACAAAGGTACATTTGAATGCCCAAGCTGCTAGACAAAAAAATAAAAGGAAACCCAAATTCAGAATTAGTTCAAGCAAAATAATAATAATAATAATAATATTAAAAACAAAAGATTTGGTGCTCCTAAATGATCAAAAGGTCTTTCAATCAACAATAAATCTCTTCCGCCACACAACAGGGAACAAACCCGTTAAACCAACGCTTATACTACTGTAACATAAAAAAGTTAAATACGATAGAAAAAAAATAGGTTCATCCGTACCTATATTCCCAGGCCATTACTATATCGTAATTTACAAGGAAAAAAGATCATACAACACGTATTTTTTTGTAAGTTGTATAGTAAGAGTTCATCTGAGAATAGGGGTTGTATCAGTCAACATGCAATACAAAAACGGTGTCAGCCTCATATGTGATCTTCAGGCTCCGAGGAAAGGCACAGTCACTTTGAAGGCTAGTAGAAGGAAAAATATATCTTGAAGAATTTACAGGGTATTTGCTTGCAGCTCGACAAATTGTCAATTCAAGATACATTGAACACGTTACCAAATAAAATGCGCGCATTCTATCATTCAAAGTGTCTACTTTCTCCAAGAGCAAGATATTATAGGATTACATATCATGTAAAGGAGAGGATTACTTACATTTTGTCCATGGAAGCAAAAGAATGGGCCAAAGTTGCAGTCCTTTTGAGCACCAATTGCGGCATGAATCAAAAAAAAAAAAGATGAGAATATGTTGTTCAAATCAAATTTAAGACTCTTTCGTTTCATGTGCTCATCACCGCTATGAATTGTACCCTTGTAAGTTGTGACCAGCAATGCAAATATAATGTGAAGAAGCCAAAATGAGACAACAACAACAGGTCTCTTCCGACTGCATTAGTTTGTTTGTCATTAAAACGCTTCAGAAACTTGACATAGCCAGAATGGTTGTCACAAACCATAAAGTCCATTTATAAACTGCTAATTCTCCACCAAGAATCGGTCTCGTGGATAATCTAATCAATCTGAAAATAAGTTAAAAACAACTTCCAACAACTGTTTTCACTCAAAACACCAAACAAATTCTTCTCAACTTGCATTCTTATGTAACGTTTCAACGCTCATCCGTGTTTTGTATGGAAGTTAAAGCTCTTTGAAGTAATATGACCCAAACAACAATAGGAGAGAGCAAGACAAAACTTATACGTACCAGAAGACTTTGTTTCCCCAACACCTTTTGAGCTTGTGAATCCTCACGTGCCAATTAGCATATGTGGGAGAGAAAAAAAACAGCAACCTAGTTACAGAATGAAAACTAAAAGCATAGATTTTTGGCAACCAAGTGATAATTGCTACCATATAATCACTTCAATGTCTTAGTCACTGTACCAACAAAATGGGGTTGGCTCCTATATATGCCTGTTAAAAAAAGGAATACACCCGCTTTTAATGACTTTAAATTCATGTGTCCCAAACACACTAATAAGAAGTAACCTATATGGAAAGGAAAAAAACATAAACAAAACAAAACAAATTGCATGAAAGGGTCGGGAAAATTGAGTAGTACACAAATTGTAAACACTATCAATGTGAATCAAAGGAACAACAGAAAACCAAAATACTTAAAATTGCTGAAAAAATGCAATACCTTCAATCATAGGAAATGAAAACATCTACGGCCGCCGGTAAGTTGACGACCATGAGTAGTGTAAATGTCCTTGAAATATGGTCGACTCGGTTGAAGTGAGACATTTCCGGTGAAACGAACAGGAAGCTCAAAACAAAATGGGATGTAATGTCCACCATCAAGCTCAAAACAAAATGGGATGTTGCGCTGCACATATGAACCAACTTCAAAGACGATGAAAATCGAACACTGAAAGCCGGAAACCCCCAATAAAAAGGTGCAAAATTAAAGATTGAGGAAAAAAAAGAAACTAAATAAATGGAAAATCAAAACACTCACCTTCAACATTCCCGTTGAAAGCGTTGGATCCATCCGTGAAATTTGAAGATTTCGAAGCCGACAGATTAAAAAATTTACTTTATCCATATTTTGACAGGGGATCACGATATGGTACATGGAATGAGACCGAACATTTGCTGATAATTATCAACTTTTCTTGACTATGTTAGAACCCATGTGCCAATCCGAAGTCATGAGTGTCTAATGTAAACGTTGCAGGTATAAAATTCATACAAATGTTGATCATAATTTGTCGAAAAAGAAAACAAAAATCATTAACAAAATTGTATATCTGGAAACAAAGTTTAATTGCTAGAAACGTTACGGTAATATAGAGTTTGGGTTGATTCAGTGAGCAAAGATTTGAAAGAAATCATCAGCAAGCACAAAATGTCCGGGCATGTAATGCTCAAATGGATTGAAGACCAATCTACCTGCTACGATTTAAAATAAGGCAAACGTAAATAGAAAGTGAAAGTAAACTAACCAAAGATACCTTCATATCAGCAAATAAACATACACAAAAATTGTATTGAGAATGACGTGCACCAAATATTAAGAACTACAAATACCATTTTCTAATACTGTTAGGCAATGTCTTTGACATTCAAAAAAAATTCTAGCCTATAGTGACCTGGAAATTTTATGTCCACATGTTCAGTTCAATAAATAGAAACATGCAGTCAGACTGACATCTTAGCTAAATTTCAGCTCAAGTAATTCATAGCCACTGCAGCTAGTTTTGACTGGTAAACCATAGCATGAAACAAATGGAAAGTCTATCAAAGAAATACAGGCATAATAATCCAGTCCTTTATATTGCAGAGACTTAATGTACGAAGCCGTTTGACACCATTGCGGCCAGCGGCCAAGTGCCCATCATTTGCATTACCAGAAAGGAAAATATGGAAACAGGAGCCCCATCGTCCTGTTACAAAAGGAATTAAAACAATTTGGAACTATATCAACAACCAGTTCAAAAACACAAATCGACAAATTAAAACCTCAAAAACACAACAGATGTAATCATAAATCAACGAAACCACATAGATATCAGTTTACTCACTTGGTATCAGCCTTTCCCTTCATAGCTACAAACTGCAAAAACAAAAACAAAAAACCAATGAGAAATCGATCGGAACAAAGCTCAATGTATATGTAGATGGAGAACAACATAGTGTATGCAATAAATTCAGATGGGCAGAAAATTTAAACATGTCTGAATATGTTGTGACATTGACAGAAAATGTATACTTCATGAACTTCCTGCATATCGTTTTCAATAGCAATTACCTTTGGGGAATTCCACAGTGACGTTGCAGAAAACGTCACGATGGCGCTGCGGTGTTAATGGTGTGGATATCTGGCTTGTTTGTGAGTAGATTATTTATATATTAGCCGGAGATAGGCAGCGATGGGAGGAGGAGGACGGTGAGATAAGCTGGTTTTTGCGAGCTTTGGCCTGTTATTTTGCATTAGAATAAAAATATGATTAGGTTACACACGACTTCTTTTTATAGGAAGATTAAACTTAAGGATGAAGTAAAGACTGGCGGTGCAGAAGCAGCTTAGTCACTAGTCTTAGCAGCTAAGTAAATACTAAATATCTGTCATCAAGTGGGTAAAATATCTAGGCGGCGACCCTTCCAGTCGCCAAGGTCGCCACTTAATCGTCCTGGCCTTCACCCCCTGTTTCTTCCCAAGTCTTGCGCGGCTCCCTTAGAGAACCTTATATTTATGACCGCCCACCGGCCCCCTAGCTTTGACGAGGTTTTAGGTGGGGTTGTGGGCGGCGGCTTTGCTCTTAATACCTTTTGACGTCGCCATATATGTGGTCGCAGCCTCCTTGGTGCGGCCCCACCGGAGGCGATATAATTTATATCATCAATGGCCCCCCACTCCATATCTTGATCATTTTTCGTGAAGATGTCGAGTGTGGAGTGGTGAACTCTTGGGCGATGTATGTGCGACCACTGTAAATGCGATGCGACTTGTTCACTAAGGGCCGTGTTTTCAAAGCAAGCGACCTTCGAAGCAACTCTGGGCCTATTTTTGCGACCTTGTCGTCTGATGCGACTTGTTCACTAAGGGCCGTGCTTTCAAAGCAAGCGGCCTTCGAAGCAACTCTGGGCCTGTTTTTGCGACCTTGTCGTCTGATGCGACTTGTTCACTAAGGGCCGTGCTTTCAAAGCAAGCGACCTTTGAAGCAACTCTGGGCCTGTTTTTGCGACCTTGTCATCTGCGAGGCCATCCGTTTAAGCTTCAATGGGACAGTTAGTCAGATCGTGGCTGACGTCGGCCCCCCTGATAACTGCAACTACGTGGGTAGTGCGCCGGCAAGCGCCCAGCGAGGCACGTGGGCACCGATTGGCCTCCATAATGATTGCGGTTTTGAATTTGGGAATTCGAATCGACACGCAAAAACCCAACCGTTGGATGGATCAACTCCCAACCCCACGATCATAACTTGCTGGTCTATATAAGGCTGGCCTCCTCCACACTTCCTTACTTTTCACTCCTCTACTTTCCCACAATTTTTCCTCCGAGCTCTCCCCTCTTTCTGGGATTAGCAAAAGCTTCCGGCCGAAGGATAGCGACAAGGTTTGACGGTGGTTGCAGTGGGTTTTGAGGTTTTCCGGCAGGAGTTTGAAGATTCCGACGTGCTCTTTAGGCTGCTCCTCCTATCTTTTCCAGAAAAACAGGTAAATTCCTCTCCCTTATCCCTTTTTCCTTGTTTTCCGTTTGTTTTTCGAGTCTTTTCATGGTATTTGATCCACTGTTTGGGCAATGTATTTGGACGTAAGATGTTTTTCTTGAGAAAAGTTTGAGGTTTTTGGGTTGGTGTTCTTATTGAGGGGGTTTCTTTCTCTATATGGAACCATCGTGCCCAGAAACCTCCGCTTATTATGTTAGCTTTGGAGTTTGTATTTCCCTTTCTGGCAATTTGTTTTCCGTTGCTCTTGTAAAAATGGAGGGGAGGGCGTCGAGATGGGTGCGATTACCTTCCTGGTGTAATTCCTATTATCCCAGGTTTGAAAGCTCCACCTTTTCCTCTTGTTTTTGCAGGATGTCTGACGGTGAGTATTCTGCCAGAGATGATTCCGGCGAGGAGCAGAAGGCTTATGATTATGCTTATGAGGAAGAGGCGATGACCCTCTAGTCCTGAAAAGTGCGCCGGGGCGACCCTCTTGAGAGATAACCGGCGTAGAGGCCGCCATTCGAGCAAGCGGCGATCCTTTTGACCTAGATTCTCTGTTTCTGTCCCGCCCATGCGACGCAAGAGAAACCGTAAGGAAATGGCACGAGCTCAAGAGGCAAGCACCAATGAGGCCGGTGAAAGTCGTCGTCGACGTTGAAGAACAGGCCGCCGATCCTAGCCCCCCAGCGTGGCGCCAGCCCGATCATAACGATGCATATCTTGAAGACGCCGCTCTTCGCGAGTTGATGGGGTCAAGTGAGGACGAGAATGCCCCTCGCCGCCAAATTGTTTGGGAGCTCCCAAAAAATCAAAGAGGAAGAGGATCCCAAAATCACTTGTTGGGAGGCCATTTGCTAAAGCGAAGAAACCCGCGCCCAATAATCCCGAGGCGATGAGAGAGTTCGCTATCCTGGCGGAGTATGAAAAGGCGCTGGAGAAACAGTGGGCGAAACTTTGTGATAGTAACGACCTTAACCGATTTATCCATCGTCGATTTAAAATCGACACGAGCGTGTATCGATTTTCCTGCTTGATTATTCGAAGGAGGAGGATAAGTTTAAACCTGGGGACCGCCAGGATTACGTGTGTGCTCGCCGCTCAGATGACGCTCTGATTTTGCACTTTGATCATTTTTATGCGGGGCTCCGACCTCCTTTCGACCCTTTCTTTATGAGAATTTACGAGCTAATGGGAGCTCTCCCCTCTGATTTTGCCATTGGGACCGTTATTCAAATCACGGCTTTCATTGTGATGTGTCGAACAATGAAGATTGAGCCTTCGCTGACTTTGCTTGGCCAATTTCACTGGGTTACGTGGGGCGGGCATCACGGGACAAATATCTTTAAGGTCCAAGCGCCCGCTTGCTATTCTTGCTACCAAATAAGATTCACGAGATGGCGGCGGATCCTTAAAGTGGAATCAAGGTTGGTGGCCGTTTCTAGGGCCGCAAAACGTATGGAAAAATCTACCCTCACGATCGACGAGCCTCCTATAACAGAACGGCGTCTTGTCAAAGGGCTTATGACTCTCATTCAATCTGATGGGGTCAGGGCCTCCTTGAGGAACATTGCTTGGGTCGATCTTCTTGATCTGGCTCTTCCATTTGCACGTATGGCGGGCCTCGCGGTCCCGGGTAAGGCTGAGCCAATGGTCGCCATGGTTCCTGAGGAGAGCGACCCTGACTGGATAGGAGATTGTCATATAGGCCAATGCTTTCCGTCTGAGTGTCCCGTATGTGGAGGCGACCCGGAAAGAAGACCACCCTGTAAATTTCCTTGAGTTTATTTGATTTTTTAAGAGTTTCAGGATGTTATATTCTTTCCCGCGTTGTCCCCTTTCTTTCGAGTCCGTTTTTAACGAAACCTTTCCTGCAGGTATGGACGCTAATGAACGCCGAGCTCAAAGGAAGAGGCTCGCTGAGGAGGAAGCTAAGACCCGGCAATCGACCTTGAAACAAGTCATTGGGAAAGTTCCCCGCACTGTGGATGCCACCATTGTTGACAAGACGTATGATCCTACGAAGATCACTGCGGCGCCCCCAGGCGCGAGCTCTAGTCAGACCATTACCCAAAAAAGGTCGCAGGTTGATGAACCCACAGAGGAGAGTCAGGGCCAGAAATGTCCAAGGGTAGAGAAGACCAAAACGGCAGGCGCTGGTAAAGTATCTGTTCGTACGGATAAGCGGGCTGCTGATAAGGGCCCTGTATGGCCCGAGGCTATTGTTGAGGAGGTTCCGGAGGAGGTGGAGCCGCTGCCGGTTGGGATACTTCCACGTGGATACAAGGGGAAAGAGGTGGTGTGGCTGGACCCCAATTTTACTCAAAACATTGATATGAACAAAGCGGGCCAGATAAGAGAGGCCATTGCTGATGTTATCCCCTTGGGTCTCCTGGCATGGGACTCGCCGCACGGGGTTCAGGTGGAGATCGGGAGAGGAATCACATCTCGCGTTGTGATTCAAGATGACGCCCCGGCTGGCGATGAGGTCGCCGAACTTAAAGATCTTTCAGGCCAATTTGGAATCGCTGCCTCAATGGTAAGTTTTTGTTTATCTTGTATTTTTTCCTTTCGTATTTTGTGCTTTTCTCAGGCTTATAGTTCCCTTTTTTTCAGCTTGGGACTCGTATAAACAAGGCGATTGAGGCCGCAGAGAGGCACAAAGCTGAGCTTAAGAAAGTAACGGCAGCTCTTGGAGCCTCGGAGAAAGCCAGGGTCGCTTCTAAAAACAAAGGCTCGCAGGCGGTGGCTGAGGTTGAGCGGATGAGGAAACTTATGGCGGAGAGCGCTAGACTGGATGCAGAGCTGCAGAAGAAAGTGGAAGCCCTGAAAGAAGAAGCCCGCAATTCTGCTGAAGGGTTAGTGGCCGCACGTGAGGAGGTCGCAAGTTTAAAGGAGAAACTTGCTGCTGCAGAGAAGGCCGCAGAGATGGTTTTAATCAAGGTTTTAATCAAGGCCGCAGAGATGGTTTTAATCAAGGCCGCAGAGAAACTTGCTGATGAGTTTGGCGACTACCAGGAGGCTAGCTTCGATCAAGGTTTTAATCACCTTGCTCGTTGTCTTTGGGCTTATCATGGCCGGGAGAGCATTACCCTGGAGGAAATGCTCCGTTGGGTTAACATGTCCCAGCGATCTCCCGACCTGTTGGCCATTCACCCGGATATCCCTTACGCAGCAGATCACATCGTCGCCATCCAAACTAACCAGATAGAGCGCGGCGACCCAGTGTAGGATCCTCCTCCAGTCAATCCTGTCAACTTTGCGATCTTGAAGAACCCTCCCGCAAGCGATCAACCTGGTGACGAGTACATTGACACTCCCCCCGGCTCCGTTTAAATGCCTTGTGCTTTTGTTTTCGAAACAATTTATATTTCTGCGGCTTTGTAATAATAACTTTGATTCTGCAACTTTTTGAACTATTTGGCGTCCTCATTTGATGGTTGTAATAACTTAGTTTATCTTTTTATTTTCCGTATTGACATTGTGGCCGTTTTGGCCCCTCTTGGTTTATCTATTGTGCTTGTTTCTTTGATTTATTTCCTGCTGTCTTGTCTTGTATGTGTGTGGCCCCCTTTATTTTGGCGAGATTTGTTGAGCTCGTGAAAATAACTAAGGCTGAAGAACTGAGAAGATTGAGAAATTCCTGTTGTGCGTTAATATTTTCCCATCCCCTGGTTTTGGTCGAGGTGGGAGGAGACTTGAGCAAAATAGATCGTCGCCGCAATCCCTTATAGCTTGTCTTTGCGGACTTGTTGCAAGTAATGATGGTCTATATTTTTGCAAAGCTTGTTTTTCTGTGGCCCCCTAATCTCGAGGCGGAGTGGATGCTCGCTTGAAACTTAGGAGCTGAGTTGATTTCACTGAACTAGCCTTTCTCGACTGTCGTGTTTGCCGGGAATCCAGGGATTTGGACTGACTTGACAGCTCATTGGCAATGTATGCGTATTCAAAATGGCCTAAAATCTCGGGCTATTAACTGTGCATGGATATAGCCTAGGATCGTGGGCAGATGAACCGACAGGCATTAAATGCGTCTTTTGCATTTCAAATTTCAGATAAACCGCGCTATGCCTGGCCGTCGGATTTGATTCATCGTGGCCGTTCCTTTTGCTAACTTCTGCTATAAAAGGAGGAGGCACACTAACCTCATTTTTACTCCTTTTTTCTTGCGTAAATTTTGTTGTGAGAACCATGTCTCTTCCATCTGGAGAGGGTAGAGTGCGAGTTTTTAAAGCCCGTCCTACTCGTGATGTATCCCCTTTCTTCTTTACTGCCTCAGACGTTGCTAAAGATCATTTCTGGCGCTATTTTGAGTGGGTTGAGCCTGCGAAGGAGAGGGGTTTAAATCAGAGCAAGGTGGAGGGTGACGGCTCTCTTCTGCGCGTGCGTTTCTCTGGGTGGGCAGATTTTGTTGCACCACCTTCATCAATACTCCCCAATCTTACAATAGTGAGGGAGTTTTATTTCATTTTGTCTGAAGCTTCATTTGAGGGGACTGTCAGCTGTATTACCCTTCGTGGCGTCGCGGTTATTTTTACTCCGGAAGCTATCAACGGTGTCTTGGGTATACCCGCTATCGATCCCTCGTCTCATTATGAGCTCGCTTGGAATCTTGCCGATGAGTCAAGTAGACAAACTCGCTTGCGACGAGCCCTCCACGAGCTCTTTCCTGATTCTGAGTGACCTCGTGTACTGGGACCTGCGTCCGACCTTTCTCGCAGCAACCGTGAGTGGAAGAAGTTCATCAACTCACGCGCCTTTTTGTCTACAGATAACGAGGCTGTTAATGAAGCCGAATCTTTGCTTTTGTACGCTATTCGCGATCATCATGTTGACATTGATTGGGAATCTTGATTCACCGTGAAGCTCGATTAATTTTGCGGTTTCTATGGACCGAAATCGCCGCTTCCTTTTGCTTCACTAATAACGAAGCTATACAGCTTAACGAGGGTGCCGAAGCATTCACTGGATCGTTATAAGGTATACTCATTAGACAGAGTGTACTTTCCATTTTTTTTTTGCTAGATCGAAGGGCATCGTAGGCCGTAAATTTGCTGGAAACAATTGTACCTCTTTATAACTGAAAATGCTCCTTTTATTTTGCTCTCACTCCACATGCTCTGTTCGCATGCGGGCAGATGTACGTTTTACATATAATATTTTTTCAGATTATCTGCATGCCAAGGTCGGTTGTACTCGCGACCTTGGTTATCACTTAATACGTAAGTTCCTTTCTTGACTACACGAGCGATCCTCTCTGGGCCTTCCCAATTTTCCGATAACTTCCTTTTCTTGGCCTCGTGGCCGGTGGCCTGCCTCTTTCGCAAAACATAATCTCCGACGGCGAAGTGATGACCTCGAATGTGTTTGTCATGGTGACGCTTTGCTGTTTACAATTGAGCAAACGTCCATATGATTCGATCACGCCGCTCCTCCGCTTAATCGAGATCGAAGCTTCTTAAAGCGGGTTATCCATTTCACCGAAATGTGCAACCCTTAAGCTTGGTAGGCCATTTCCACCGGAGCCATAGCTTCGGATCCGTGAAAGTAAGGCAAAAGGAGTTTCCCTGTAGTTGTTTTCCGTGATGTCCTAAGTGCCCATAAGGCCGCAGGGGAGGTGATCGTGCCGCTTGCCCGCTTTTTTCCGGACTCTTTTTCAAAGACGCCGAGTACTTGTTTGTTTGCATTCTCGGCTGGCCATTTCCTACGGGTAGCATACGGCGATTGCCAATGTTTGACATTGTTCTCTTCGCAGAGAATGTGTCGAACTCCTCCTCTGAATCGAGGTCCGTGATCTCGACACTATTACTCTGGGGACGCCGAATCCGGTCCATATTTGGTCGAGCGGTAAAATAGGTTATATTCTTGGTATTGATTTTTACCAAGGCTTTGGCTTCAATCCACTTGGTGAAATAGTCCACGGCGACCACCATATACTCGCATCTTGGCGCGGCCTTTTTTAATGGCCCGATAAGGTCGATGGCCCACATGTCGAAAGGCCACGCGCTACGACAATGCTTTGTTCAACCGATGGTAGCCTGGGAATATCCACGAATTTTTGACACACGCACGCATGCCTTGGCATACTCCTTGGCGTCCTCCGCGAGTTTCGCCAATAATATCCTGCTAATAAGACTTTACGGCGAGGTGCGGCTAGCGGGATGGCCGCCACATATCCTTTCATGCACTCTACGAGGATTCCGTTGACCTCTTGGTCGCACGCATCTCAAAGAATGGTTTAGAATGACCGTCGGTATAAGACATTGTTTAAGATGGTGTATCCGGCGGCTCTTCCGATCGGGGCTTTTGCCTCGATTGGTCTTTCGAAGCTTTCGAGAATCGATGTAATCTCTCATGAAATCAATCCGGCAAGGGTTGGTGCATTGTAAGTCCATTACCTCGATCCGTCGATGGCGGGTCCTGGCGTATATTCTACCATAATCGAGGGGTTGCTTACTTCATCCTCGCTGGTTAGCTTGGATAAATAATCAGCTCTGTGATTGTCCTCTCGGGGAATGTTGGTAAATTTGCAGTACTCGAAGCTGCTCTCCAGCCTCTTGACGAGATTAATGTATTTTTGCAAAATTTCGCAGTGGATGCCGAACGACCCGGTTACTTGATTGACGACCAATTGTGTGTCGCAGAAAACCTGCACATTTTCGACCTTCATGGCTCTTGCGAGCTCAAGTCCCGCAATGACCGCTACATATTCTGCCTGATTGTTTGACGCAGTGAAATTAAATCTCAAGGCTTTCTCGATTTCTTCTGAAGTTCCAGGATCGAGTAAAATGATTCCCGCACCGCAACCTTTGAGATTGGCGGCGCCATCGACGTAGAGTTGCCAACAGTGACTTGGCCGCTGAGGCTCGTCCGGTGTGGTAGCTCTGTCGGGACTATGTCTTGCTTTGGTTTGTTGCGGGATATCCTCGTTGAAACTTGTTTCGGCGATGAAATCGGGCAATGCCTGAGCTTTGATGGCCTTTCGAGGTTCGTATCGGATATCGAATTCAGTGAGCTCGATGGCCCAGCGTAGCAAGCGATCTGACAAGTCCGGTTTGTGGAGGACCTGTCGTAGCGGCGCGTCTGACAGTACTATTATTGAATGTGACGAAAAATAAGCCCTTAATTTTCGGGCGGCGATAACAACGCAGTAGGCTAATTTTTCGATATTAAAATAAAGACTTTCTACTGGGCTTAAAGCCTTAGAAACATAATAGACAGGCTTTTGCGAGGTACCTTCTTCTTTGATAAGTGCTGCGGCGACGGCCCTATCTGAGGCGGCCGATATATAACAAAGAAGACGTCTCCGATCGCAGGATCAAAAGCGAGGCGGGATTGATGAGTAGGCCTTGAGCTCTTGGCTTGAGAGCACTCCTTTGTCCACAAAAAGGTTTTATTTCCTTTTAGAATTTTGAAGAAGGGCAAGCTTTTCTCGGCGGATTTTGATATAAACCTTCCCAGGGCTATCACCCTTCCATTCAGCCTTTGTACCTCCTTAACGCTGGTTGGCTCGCTCATATTTATTAGTGCCTCGATTTTTTTCTGGGTTTGCCTCGATGCCCCTCTGACTAACCATGAAGCCCAAAAATTTCCCCGCCTGGACCCCAAAGGTGCATTTTGCGGGGTTTAACTTCATCGAGTGACTTTTTACGTTTGTCAGGGTCTCGCGAAGGTCCTCCAGATGATCCTGGCGACTTGATTTCACGACCATATCATCGATGTAAGCCTCCATGTTTCTGCCTATTTGTGTACTAAAAACTTTGTTCACCATCCTTTGATATGTCGAACCTGCGTTCTTTAGACCAAACGGCATCATCTTGTAGTAATATAGTCCACCGGCGGCCCTGAAAGCCGTTAACTCTTTGTCTTCATCATCCATTTTGACCTGGTGGTAGCCTGAATAAGCGTCAAGAAAACTCAGCGTTTCAAAACCTGCGATCCCATCGACCATTTTGTCAATTCGGGGCAACGCGTAAGGATCCTTGGGGCAAGCTTTATTTAAGTCGGTGAAGTCGACGCACATCCGCCACTTGCCATTATGCTTTCTTACCATTACCACGTTTGCCAACCATGTAGGGTATTGCAGCTCTTTGATAATGCTAGCCGTTAAGAGTTTTCCGACCTCATTCTTTATCGCGACCTCTTTTTCTGTAGAGAATTGGCGCGCTCTTTGTTGAATCGGCCTGAAGTTGGGATCGACATTTAGGTGGTGCAAAGCGATCTCCGACTCTACTCCCCTCATATCTGTTACCTCCCAGGCGAAGGCGTCCAAATTTGCTTTTAGAAGCCCGATCAGGTCCTCCATTTCTTTCTCGTCGTCCTATGACCCTACCTTGATCTTCTGATCAGGGTGCTCGTCATTTATAATGACCTCGACCAGCTCGTCCTCGGCGATGAAGTCCGGCTCGTCGCGGATTTGTAACGTTTCAACCTCTACTGTTTCTTCTGCAACCTCCTTGATCGCGGCGATCTGATCTGTGATCATATTAAAACCCTCAACTCTGGGTCGCTTGGAGTCGACTCTATTCTTGGTCATATATTCGAGGAAGAATCCGGGTCGGCTTATGGCGACCCCAATTTCGTCCCCTATATTGAATTTGACCCTTTGGTGAGGAACAGATGCAACCATTTGAAATTTTCTCATAGCTGGGATCCCTAAAATCATGTTGTAGTACGAGGGGAGATCGATAACTAGGAAAGTGACCACCTCAGTTCGACATGGTTCGTAATCACCAAGAGTGATGCTGAGGTCGATGGTGCCTTTGACCTGCACGGTATCATTGGTGAAGCCCTCGAGTACCCCGAGATAGGGCTTCAACTTGGCCTCTCCAAATCCGATCTGTTTTAAACAGTCGAAATAGATGACGTCGCGGCCAACCCCAGTGTCGACCATTACCCTGTTGACGCCGTGCTTGTCGTTCACCCCGACTTTGAGGATGAGGGGTATTTCCATGGGACCGTCGGCCGTGGTCAGCTCACTTTTAGTGAATAGAACTCCCCTCTCATTTTCACCCAACACTATCTGCTTCTCAAAACCGCGCGTATTGATTTGATGTATCTGTGACTTCAGCTGATTGTTGCTGGGAATATTCCCATGGATAACTTGAACTTCCCTTTGATAGACGCGGGGTTGGCGACCCTGTCCAGGACCAGTATTCCCATCTCGTTTATACTTAGTCGCCGGCCCTTCACGGATCAGCCTCTCTATTTCTCGCCTCAATGTGAAGCATTCATCTGTGGCGTGACCGTGATCTTTGTGATAGTCGCAGTATTTCAATTTATCGCGACCGTCGGGATCACCCCTCATGGGTTTGGGTTTGTCGAAATGTTCGCGGATCTCGAACAATATCTGGGATGCTTTTGTGTTGAGCGGGGTAAAGTTATCCTCGCTGAATTTGTAAGGTTTCTTTACCTCACGATCGCGGCTAGCATCTTGCCCTTTTTCCCTCTTGCGATCCTCCGTGCGATCCTCTTTGTGTGAATGCTGCTCTGCTTTGGGTTTGGATTTCCCAGAGGATGGCGCTTCGCTGACTCCCATCATCCGAGCCCTTTCCAGCATTTCCCTGAGGCCCGCTTTGGGGGGCCGCAGGTTAAATTCTGTCTTCATCGGACCCTTGGCGATCCCTGTGAGAAAACACGTTATAACTGCGTCGTCCGGAATATTTTTTGTCTGATCGTATATTCTGATGAACCGCTCGTAATACTCTTTTCCAGACTCATGCCCTCCCATGCGAACCTCATAAAGGTCCTCTATGGTTTTCTTAGGTCTACTTGCCGATTCAAATTCTCTGACGAATTTTTCCGATAGGTCCTCCCAGCTTTTGATTGAGCCGCGGGGAAGCCCGCGTATCCAGGACGCTGCCCTGTCCTGCATACTACCGACTAAAGCGATGCACCAGGCGGACTTGTTCTGAGTTGCTAAGGTGATGCGGCCCTGGAAAGCGGTGAGCCAGTCGTTCGGACAAGAGTTGCCATTGTAGTAATTATAGCTGGGTAGCTAACCTTTTCGTTGCTGGCAGGCAATGTCTCTATGATTCTTTTAGCGAGCACGTCGATTCCTGAGACCGGTGCGGCCCTTTGACAGGCCTCGACTTCTTTAGCTCTGCGAGCTCATTTTTCATTATTTTCATTTGTTCTGCCAAGGCAGAGTCCAATCTGGGCCGCGACAGTGCCTGCCTACTAGCCCGCTCCTGCCTGCGCTCTGATTCTCCATAGTCTTGCGACCCCTCCTGGCGAGCTCTTTTCTCCCTTATTATTATCCGAGCGTCATGCGCGCTCCTATTTGGTCGGGGGGGTATTCTTTCTCCTGGAAGGCTGAGACGACTTGGGGCCGAGGCCTTGTCCTTCTCACCCAACCTCTTGAAGGCTGATCCTTTTTCGAGTGTCTTTCCTTTCTGGTGATCGCGATCCGGGGGTGTTGATTTTTGCGCGATTTCTCTCCTCAATCCTTTGCGACCCGACGAATGAACACTCTCCTCTATCTCAATTTCCTGGATCTGACTATGGCGACCTTTGTTTATGTCCGCAGGAGCAGTTTCATTCCTAGAAGGATTCGGGGGTCGTATCGCCATTGGGGCATGGCCCTTCGCTACCAGGCGAGAGTTAGTTAAGTACATAGTTTCCGAATACCTTGCATACTCTCTCATTTCCGCAATCTCAGGGTCCTCTAGGGAGCCTGGTCTTGTCTCGGGGGTCGACTTTTGACTCTGTTGCGACCTTGCTCTCTCTTTGCGAGCCTCATCTAGCGCAACAGCGTTGGCCTCTTTAGACTTGGCCTTTTGGTTAATGACATTCCTGGCGTCGCTAGGCGATAGGACCCCTTGTTGCGACCCTTCTCCTTCTGCGGGGAGATTGTCAAGTGTTTCTCCTATTCCCTCTCCCCGAGCCTGATGTTGCATGCCCCCCTTTGCCGGGGTCTTGGGAGTCAGATGCTCTTTATTTCCTGTCATTGTTGCAACGACTTTCTGGGGGGGAGTGGTGACGATCCATGTGTAATAACCTCGGAAAAGTGTGATTTTTCAGAAGTGTTTCGTTTAGGTGAGGGTTTTTCTGGGTATATGCTTTTGAGGTAGGAAAGATTGTCCTTCGACGGTTCCCCTCTCTGGGGGGAAAGAAGCAACGGGGGTTTTGAGGGCTTTTCTTTGTAAGATTACCTCTTTCTGGAACGCAACTTGGACGACTGAAAATGGCCGGATGTTCTTGGCTGGCGGAGGTGAGTTTCCTTCGATCCGCCGTGTGTTATCGTTCTTCGATGATTTTCACACCTGGAACTGAGCAAGTTGTAGCGTGGTTTCCCGGTAACGGAGCCAACTGACGTTGCAGAAAACGTCACGATGGCGCTGCGGTGTTAATGGTGTGGATATCTGGCTTGTATGTGAGTAGATTATTTATATATTAGCCGGAGATAGGCGGCGATGGGAGGAGGACGGTGAGATAAGCTGGTTTTTGCAGAGCTTTGGCCTGTTATTTTTGCATTAGAATAAAAATATGATTAGGTTACACACGACTTCTTTTTATAGGAAGATTAAACTTAAGGATGAAGTAAAGACTGGCGGTGCAGAAGCAGCTTAGTCACTAATCTTAGCAGCTAAGTAAATACTAAATATCTGTCATCAAGTGGGTAAAATATCTAGGCGGCGACCCCTTCTGGTCGCCAAGGTCGCCAAATGCTCGTGCCTCACGGCCTTCACCCCTGCTTTTTCCCAAGTCTTGCGCGCTCTCTTAGAGAACCTTATATTTATGACCGCCCACCGGCCCCCTAGCTTTGACGAGGTTTTAGGGGGGGTGGGCGGCGGCTTTGCTCTTAATACCTTTTGACGTCGCCATATATGTGGTCGCAGCCTCCTTGGTGCGTCCCCACTGGAGGCGATATAATTTGTATCATCACACAGCAAAACCTGATTTGGCTTCTTATCTTTGAAGATACTCACCAAGGCTATATGATCAAGATTTGATTTCACTTTCATACATCAAAAATGGAAATTGGAGAGAAAACGTTGATGAATAATTGAATTAAAGGTACCCGTTTCTTCCTTATCAAGAGTCTGGAAATTCATACAGACGTTAATAGCAAGATTACACAAAAACAAAATAGAAAAACCGACCAGAGCTCCACCAAAATGGAATGAGTCGATTTAGTCAGAGATTCAAGTTCAAGACTGAGTTTTCTTGACACTTTTCAACTGTGAATGGTAATCGAAAATTAGGGTCAGCAATCCCAAATTCCGATTTGAATACTGAACGGTTATAGGCTTTGACCGGCATATTCTCATCCTTATGAAGAGTCTACATATTTTCGTCCTTACCAAATCAGCCCCGTAAATTAAGCCTTTCCATTTCTAATCAAAACGTGTGCGGTTGACTCAGATAATGGGGAGATGAAGGGCTTCACTGTCGTAAATCACTGAGAATCAAAGAGAGGAGGCTGCGTTTTACTGCAAAATGGAAGATCGAATCGAAATGGCATTGGAGATTTGTTAGGGTTTCAAGTTTATGAGGAAACAGCTGCAAAATGAGGATGAAGGGTCGATTTGTATGGTTTTGGGAATGTAAGGGATTTGTGTGAGAAAGTGTGTGCTCTAATGACGGGAGCAGTTTTTGGTGGGTGGTGATAGTGGGAAAATACTTGGTAGGGGTACAGTTTGGAAGAGGGGCCACGCTATTTTCTGGTTGCTGTTTTTTTTTTTGCAAAGGAAAACTGGTCGGAAACGGGTCAAATGCCCAAAATAGGTCAATTTGGCAGTTAATCGATTGAAAATATAATATACTAGTTTGAAACCCGTGCAATGCACGGGAATTTATACTAATATAAAATGATGTAGCAATGAAACAATTTATCAAAATGGTAAACAATTATTGCTACATATGTTTCGAATGATAGGTCTATTTGATCCATTAACAAAAATTTAAAAAAAAAACTAAATGGTAATCCAAATCATAATTCATTTCGAACCATCACACATAAATTTAAAAAAATTGCTTTAACATAAATAAATAAATAAAACTTCTGAATGACTATAAATAGCAGATGATAAGTAATATCTTTTGTATTCTTTATTGTATGAACTTTGATTGCGAATAAAAGTAATGCATCAACATTTTCCTCAAAAAAAAAAGTAATGCGTCATTTAATTTATTTCTCAATTTAATATGTATTATAACTATCTAGCAACAATACAACAAATTTCTCTTAAGAATCAAACAAAAATAATATCTTCATAAACTTAAAACTAATTCAACTTATCTATTACAACCCCTCAAAATTATTACTGAAATAGTATGTGGAGGCAATAAATGGAAAGTAAATACCCATGAAAATGTCTTTTCAAATGAAGCTAAGGAAACTACATATAGTGGTAAAAATATAACCTTTCAATGATGTCAAATCATTGAATTCTACAAAAATCAAGATAATTGATAGAGGGAAAATAAAAATAAAAATGCCAAATTTTAAGAACCAACCATATTTTTTAGTTAGTATAGTACACTTCCAAAATCCAAATCATAAATCTTCTGCACAGATCTGCAAATGACTTTTGCAACACTCTGCAATCTTCAATAATCAAAACACTTCTTTCGCCAAAGTTGATTATCTTGAAGAATATGATGACACATATGATTCCCTAAAATAATATTTTTCCCAAAATAATATACAAAAATACAATCTTTATAATCATACCTCAACAGAGACTGTCTCAATCGGACATCTTTTGTTTCTCCAAAACTTATTGGCCAATAACCCTAGACCTTGATGATCAATTAATTACTGCTCTTAGTCACCACATTTGCCAAATACTTGTGAACTCTTTCATGCTTATAAAATAAACAACCTAAAAAACTTAGTGAAATTACTATAAAAAAATAAGTGCATCATTATCTGTATAGCATTCTATTTTGTCAAAAGTTAAAACCAAATATATTTCTGGTCATCAAGTATTTCTTTAGTATGTAAATTGTTTTACTTCTCCTTGCAATTCATTTAAAAAAAATAATAATAATAATAATAATATATATTGTATACATATTTAGGAAGGAAAATGAAATTTATTTTGACCTAAACCCGGCAGTTACCCATTAGACCTGCTCCAAACCTTGAAGTAAATAGTCAAATCTCATTAAATTTAAACAAAGGAAATAAAAAAAAGATATTGAAAAAAAGATTGTAGTAACATCTTTCCAAAATGTCTCCACAATTTCTCCAGAATAAATAGGCAAATCTCATTTAAAAAATATAGAAGAAAAAAAAAACACGTTGAAAAAAAAGAGTTTAATAACTCCTTTTCAAAAATGTCTCAACAATAAATCCCGTAAATAAATAGCCAAATCTTATAAATAAATAAATAAAGAATAAAAGAAAAAAAGAAACCTGTTCTCATAAATAAATAAAGAAACAGAGGAAATAAAAAAAAAAAACATGTTGAAAAAATAGAGTGTAGTAACTGCTTTCCTAAAATTTCTCCGCAATAAATCCCATGAATAAATAGTCAAATCTCTTTAAAAAAAAGAATAGAAGAAAAACACATTGAAAAAGAGTGTAATAACTCATTTCCTAAAATGTCTCCACTATAAATCCCAGAAAGAAATAGTCAAATCTCATAAATAAATAAAAAGAATAGAAGAAAAAAACGCGTTCTCATAAATAAATAAAGAAATGGAGAAAATAAAAAACATGTTGAACAAATAGAGTGTAGTAACTCCTTTCCTAAAATGTCTCCGCAATAAATCCCATGGAAAAAAGTCAAATCTCATTAAAAAAGAATAGAAGAAAAAAAAACAATGAAAAAAGAGAGGGTAATAACTCCTTTTCTAAAGTGTCTCCACAATAAATCACAGAAATAAATAGCCAATACTAATAAACACGTTGAAAAAAGAGAGTATAGTAACTTCTTTCCTAAAATGACTCCAGATTAATCACATGAATAAATGGACAATTTTATCTTAAAGAAAAATTGAAGGAAAAAAATACGTTTTCTTCCAGGAATCAGAGTGTTTAATAGAAGGATGCTTGTAAATCTCTGCATAGTTATATTCATCCCCATCAAATGACTGCAATAGTCAATGGATATATTACAAACTAAAAAATTTGTCGATTTTGAAAAATAAAATACAAATAATTTAATTCACATTTTAAGCATCATTAGACAAAATTAGATATGGCACATGTTGCATATTCATTTCTTTCTAAAATCACTCCGCAATAAATCCCAAGAATAAATAGCGAAATCTCATTAAAAAAAGAAAAGAAAAAAACACATTTAGAAAAGAGAATGTAATAACTCTTGTCCTAAATTGTCTCCACAATAAATCCCAGAAATCAATAGCCAAATCTCATAAAAAAGAATATAAGAAAAAAAACATGTTCTCATAAATGAATAAATAAACATAGGAAATAAAAAAACATGTTGAAAAAATAGAGTCTAGTAACTCCTTTCCTAATATGTCCCGGCAATAAATCCAGGAATAAATAGTCAAATATCATTAGACCCGTTCCAAATCAAGAAATAAATAGTCAGATCTCATTAAAAAATGTCTCTTTTTCGAAGTCCATAACTTGATATTTTTGTTGATACTAACCTTATCTTCCCTTTTCACAGTGGGAAAGTTCTCTCTTATCACCGACCCGACAAACATTCCGCCGTCAACGAGCAGGGCTGCTCCACCTCTCGGAGCTCAAGAAACCCCTGCCTCGCAAGTGGCCGAGACCAGGGCTCCTTCCCCTGTCGAAGAAAGGAGTTCTGCTCAGACCAAGATTACTCCTGCTGGCGTTGAGTCGACAGCTCGTTCGCCCACCCAACCCCCAACCACTGGCGGCTTGCAAGTTCGCTATGGTTCGTTGCGGGATGAGGACGAAGAGGACCTGGTCGACATTACACCTCATGTCGGAGGATGCGTCGAGGAAACGAAGACTCGATCCAAGAAAAGGCCAACCCCTGCCGAGTTGGTGAAAGATCAATAGAAAAAGGCCAAGAAGGCCAAGGTCGGTGAGGCCTCTACCGAGGTCGAGATCGACATAAACCTAGTAGCTGACGACTGCGCGACCATGGAGGATAAAGCTCTATCTTCCGCACTTCGGAAGTCAAGCCGTATCGTAAGTCACTTGTCTTTCTTTCCTTTTTTTGATGGTTTCTCTCGAGGCCTGTGCCTTGTCTTTATTATCTGACACCTTTCTTTTCTTTTGACAGAATAACCTCCTCGGCAGAGAGGCCGCCAGACGATTGGCTAAGCCAGTCGAGTCAGAAGAGGATCTGAGGAGGCAGATCCGTAAGTTGATTGATGATAACGTCAAGAAGAGCGCTGCTATAGCCGGCATAAAGTCTCAATTTGAGGCTCTTAAGCACGAGGCGACTGTCGAGGTCAAGAAACTGCAGGATGCGCTGATGGCTACCGCCGACGACTTGACCCGAGCACAAAACGAGCAACAGGACCAAGGCAAAATGTTAGCTGATCTGGCCTTGGACTTCGAGAAGGTGCAGCAGGAGCACAAGGCTTCATTGGCCGACGCGGCACTGGCTCAACAGGAGAGGGACACTCTAAAGGTCGATATGGAGAAAGAGAGAGATGCCTTGAGGGCCGAGGTAGACCAGGATCGCACGCAGATCGAGACGGCCAAGGCGACCGCGGTCCTAGAGTACCGGAAGTCGAAGGAGCTCGACGCAGATTTGATCGTGCTGATGCATGCGGCTATGATGGGTGGCTATACTCTGGCGGTGGATCAGGCTTCGATAGCTTATCTGGGATTCAGCGTATCGACTCTGACAACGCCACAGTTCTATAACGCCGAGTCGGAAGCCTTGTACGACCAGTATAGTGAGGAATTCCAACAAGGGGAATCTCTGCCCTAAAAGTATGGTCATCCGACTTCCGCTGCTACTGTCGAGCCGACCCCTGATGCTTCTTCTTGATAGTTGTAATAATTTTTGTTGAACTTGGCTTTTATCTATGAAATCATACTTTGCCTTGTCATGGCTGGTCATTTCGACCTGGCCTTATTTTATGCTGATTTTGCTTCAAGTTTTCCTCGATTTTGTTTAGCATTTGGTTTTTCTTTCTTTTCTTGTTATTATCTATCTCTTTCACGCTTCGATGTCTTTTAGCTTTCGCTTGTTGGGCCTTTGACTCTGTTTTCTCTTTGCTTATCGATGTCGTGTTGCCCCGCAAGTGTATTATGAACCTTTGGTTCTTATTGCACTTGTGCTTAGTGCTAATGTACGTATCGTGGGAATTATAATAGTTTGTGTTTATAGCCAGAGTATGACATACTGTGAATATCTTAGGTTTGAATGTGATAAGCGAAACGTAACTACTGTGCTTTAGAAGTTGTTTTAAATGAATGAATAAATAGGGTGTGTCGGAAGCTGGTCGATGATTTGAGTGCGGTAGGTCATATCTCGAATGTCCTATACCACTATGATGACCAAAAGCTCACGACAGTCAGAAAAAGCTGCCTTATGATTTGAGTAAGGTAGGGTATATCTCGAATGTCCTATTCTGCTATGACAGGGCAATAGCTCATTCTGACGTGCATATATGTGAAGAGTATTAAATCAACTTCTATAAGGAATCTGGTATGAATTGGAATGAAAGACTTAGTTATCGTCTACCTTATCCCCAGTATAAACTGACAGATATGTTGTAGGGATTGTCCTCTGAGTATGTCAGAAAGGTCGTAAAAACCTTCTATCATCCTTTTCGGGATATGTTACGTTTTGTAGGGTGCATGTTATAAGTGTCAATTATTTCTAGTTTGAATGGGGTATTTGCTAGTTGCTTGGAATGAATTTCAAGTTTGGAATTAGTGGAAGTTTGCTATGGCTTTGCACACACACCGGGGTGAACCTCTAATTTATTGACTATGCGTTATATTTGCTGAAGTGTCTATCCTTTTTCCGAGCCTAGATCTTGTCTTGCTTTGCTCGGGACGAGCAAAAGATAAGTGTGGGGGAGTTGTTTAGGGTGATTTTATGTGATTTATAATGTTATATTTCGTAATAATTTCCTCCATATTTATATAATTTGCATAGAAGTTGAGTGTTTTATTGGTTTATTGAGCAAGTGAGGTTTGAAACGGTTTAATCGCAAAGTGGTTGAATTATGAGGTTTTATTGTTGATTTTCTATTGAATGTTATTACACTTTGCAATGTTTTATTTATCTTGTAGATGCACGAAATTGGTTTAAAAGAGGATTAAGAGGTGTTAAAGATCGGATTTATATAGGATAAGGATGAAGTTGATTGAAGATAGAGATGGAAAAATCGGATTTGAAGTAAAATCAACGCACGTTTGAAGTTCCGTCTGGCTGACGGGCGCCCACCTTCTTGGGCGGGCGTCCGTGATGAAGAAACTAGATCAGAGTTTTGACAAAATTGATGAACGAGCGTCTATTTTTACAAAGGACGGGCGTCTGATCCAGCTCGGCCCGACTCGAAGTTTTTATGCATGACTGGACGGGCGTTCACTCTTTTGGACGGGCGTCCAAGCGCCGCTTTTGCTGAAACCGACTTATTTTCTTATAAATAGTCGCGTTTTTCACATCATTAGATACCCTAATTCATCTTGGCGGCCACATATACCCTAAGGGGCGGCTTAGCTGCGTTTTATACTTATTTTAGATCAAACTTTATGCTTTTCAATCTCTAGATTAAATCTTTCAATTTATGTACTTTATTCAAGCACATTCAAGCTTTCAAGTGATGTTTAGAGGCTAAAAGCTCTTGGAACAAGCATTGTGAAGCCATCCTATCAACAATTAAGTTTCGTTTCTTGATTATCTTGTGAGTTTTTCTTATCAAAGTTGTACCTTTATTATCGTTTTGTTCGTTTTTATGCAATTATATCGAGAGATCGTTGCATGTTTGATTGTTTGATTTTGATGAGAATCATGTTAAACCTTAGATCACCATGATAAAGGTTAGATCTTTAACCTAAAAATAACGAGAGATGATTAGGTTGAATTTCTAGGTTGCTAGATTGAGAAATCTTACACCTTTGATTTGAAAGCATTAATCTTTAGGATCGAAAGATAAAAGATTGATAGGCGAACTTTTCTAAGAGATTAGGAGTTCGTACCTTTGTTAGGTGAATAACAACTTGGTTAAAAATCACGAGATAATCTAGATAGAAATTGATTGTTGTAGGATTGGTGGATCAATAGCTTGTTCGTTTGTTAAATTATTGACTAAAATCACTTGTGCTAGAATTAGGGTTAGAATAAACTTAGGTTAGTTAACTTGTTCGCACCCATATTTTCCTGGCTTTAGATCTCGATCTTCTGTCCAGTTTACTTTCGTTATTATCGTTTTTAGCTTTGTTACTTGTTAATTGTTTTATTTTGTTATAATCTTTTTAGTAGTAGTAGTCGTGACATATTTAGGTTAATCAAATAAAAACTAGAATAAACAACCCCGATTCCCTGTGATTCGACTCCGGTTTTTAATCGCTATACTACGATCCCTGCACTTAGGGGTAAACCGGATTTATTTTATTACTTGTTTATTTTGCTTAGATAAAATCCGAGACAAGTTTTTGGCGCCGTTGCCGGGGAACCGGACGGTTGTCTAGTTTTTATTTTCTTGTTTTATTTTACTTTTATTTCTCTTTTTATTTTATTTTTTATTATTAGGTAATTTGTAGTTTATGTTATTAGGTTTTTCGTCGTTAGGTTTCGTAGTTATTATTTTTCTAGTTTATCTTTTCTTTTCTATTTTTCTGTTTTCCATTTTTTCTGAAATCATACGAGCGTCCAGTTAATCCGGACGCCCGTCTGATTCTTCAGGCAGACGCCCGTCCAGTAATCCGGATGCCCGTCTAACCTCTTTTCTTTAAAATCTTTTCTTGGTTTTAACCTTTGATTAAAAGGTTAAACCACTTGATTTTGGTTTCGGTTTATGCAAACTTGAAGTCAACAAGGGCCACTACTCTATACCCCTGACCTCGAGCGGACCATAGTCCGACCAAACAGGCGGAGAATCCGTTCTGCGGTTCCTTCTGACAGGGCCGATCAAGACCTTGAGGATCGCTTAGCTGAAGAGATCGAAGATTTCATCATTATGGCTGCTGAAGATAGACGTACGTTGGCAGACTACGCCATGCCTGGCAAAGTCAAGGTCAACCCGGCTATCGTCTTACCAACCATAAATGCACAGACCTTCGAACTCAAGCCTGGGCTCATTCAAATGATGCAACATGCATCCATCTTCCACGGGTTTCAATCTGAAAATCCTCATACGCACGTACACACATTTCTGGAGATATGTGGTACGACTCGCATCCAAGGAGTCAGTGAGGATGCGATTAAACTGAAACTATTTCTGTTTTCCTTGAAGGGGGAGGCAAAAGAGTGGTACAACTCTCTCCTTGCTGAATCCATTACCACCTGGCCGGACTAGAAAAAGAGTTCTTAAGTCAATATTTCCCGCCATCCAAGACATTGATGCTTAAGTGACATTTTCACTTTTCGCCAAAAGGAAAACGAATCATTCTTTGATGCATGGAAGAGGTTCAAGTCTCTTCTTCGTAAATGTCCCCATCATGGTTTGGACTTGCAGAGGCAAGTCAATACGTTTTTTAGTGGATTGACCGAGCTCACTATGGGCATGGTCAATAGTTCTTCTGGTGGGGCATTCTTGAGAAAGACACCTGAAGAGGGATGGGCACTATTTGAGGATATTGCCAAGTATAATTACGCCCCCTCCTCTCAAGCTATCCAAGCACCTCCTCCTCCTCCCAGGATCGAGGAGGTGAATATGCAATGTCTGATCGCCATGCTGTAAAAGCAGATGGCAGCTTCTCAAATGTCTTCTAATCCGATTAACTGAATCTATCATTCCTCCCACGAACTCTCAAGTCTGTGTTGTGAACATTCTTTGTCGACCGCCATATGGTTGGCTAGTGTCAATTCATTTCCTTCTAGTCATCAAGTTAATGTTGTTCATGATTATGGATAAGATAAATCAAGTCACATGTCGAATCGTGACAATATGGGGCATACATCTCGTTTACGTCTATGAATGGACAATCTTTGAAGTAAACGCTTTCTTTGGCCAACAAAACCAGAGATTTAATAATCAATTCTCTGGCCAAAGTAATCTTGAAAACCAGGGTTTTAATCATGATCAAAATTTCAATCAAAATTCGAATTTTAACCAAAGTCAGAATTTCAATAGAAACCCTAATTTCAATCAGAACCAGAATACTAATTTTTCCAATTAGAATCAAAGGTCCAATCAGAATTGGCCTAACAATTCTAATCCTGCATTGCAGAGTCGGTCTAGCCAGCCTTTTCCCCAGAACCTCCAAAATTCTCAAGGCCCCTCGCACTCTAATGATATCAGAGCTCAGTGGGACTCCTTTCGGGAGGAGCAAAATAGAACAATGAAGAATCTTGAGAGGCAAATCAGGCAATTGGCCGAGCATTTAGCTTCCAGACCCTCAGGGTAGTTTCCTAGCTTTACGGAGAAGAACCCTAAGGGCGGTCAGGTAGCTCAGATCGATTTAAATCATAGCCAATGCACTGACCTGGTACCTTCAATTCCGTATGGTAGAGAAGAGGCCAGTGCAATGAATCTGAGATCTGGTACTCAACTAAGTGGTCTCCCGAACCAGGGAAACCACTAACCCCTCCCGCCGATGATAAGGCGGGAGGGAAGTCGAGCACCCACGTTCCTTTTACGCAAGAGAGTACTCGGTGGTGATCCTGAAAAGTAAAGAGTTTGAAGGACCTCAGGTGGCTGATCCCCTGACTAGTAAGAAAAATGAGAAAGTGGTGAGGTGGAAAGATTTGGAAGACAAAGCTGTTAGTTCATCCTCGAAGAAATTCTTTTCTGAGAATGATTTGAAGAAACTTCCATTTTCACCTAGAAAAAGCAACATCCCCTTGCATGAGGACAAGAAATACGAAAAAGTGCTAAATCTTCTGAAAAATACTCAGGTTAATCTTCCACTATCTAATGTTTTGGTTGAGATGCCTAAGTATACCAAGTTCATCAAGGATGTTGTTTCGTCTAAGAAGAAGTTAGAAGACATGGATCGGTTGATTGGTGAGGATTGCTCTATGGTGACTTATGATGATCTACCAATAAAGAGGGGTGACCCTAGGAAATTTGTGCTCACATTGCTGATGGGAGGCTTAGTCTTCCCAAATTCTTTATGTGACCTGGGTGCATCCATAAGTCTGATGCCATTGTCTGTCTGCAAACAGCTTGGATTGAATGATCTTCTAGAACCCACAACCATGAACCTTCAATTTGCTAATAGATCTTCCAAGAAAGTTGCGGGAATATTAAAGGACGTATTAGTTCAAATTGATAGATTTACCTTTCCGGTTGACTGGTACGTCCTGGACATAGAGAAGGATGAGAATGTCCCCTTGATATTTGGAAGACCCTTTCTTTCTACAGCCAGGGCCCTCATTGATTGTGATGGTGCGCAAGTGACTATACGAGTCGGTGATCAGGAGGTGAGCTATAGTGTCTCCAAAGCTATTCAGAGACCCTCTGATTACCCCACCGGCTTCTCCATTGAGGATATGTCAGATGAATTCAATGATTACATGGAAAAGCAAGTCATGGCTATTGCAACTGAATACGAGCGATTAGTTGAGAATCTGAATAATCATGGTGTGGTGAATCTAGAACAGTTAGAAGCTGAGTTTGATAGAGGATTATTGAAAGGAGAAGCTTTGGCATTGGGACCACTAAGTAAACTCAGTGATGTTGGGTTGAAAAGTGGAGATCTTAAATCAAGTTTAGAAGACCCCCCTGCAGATCTGGTACTGAAGCCGTTACCTAAGCATCTGAAATATGTGTTCTTAAGAGAAGGTGACAAGCTTCCGTTGATTATTTATGCCAAGCTATCTCGATTGGAAGAGATGAAGTTGTTAAACGTCTTGAGAAAGAACAAGAAAGCCTTTGGTTGGCAAGTAGGAGACATCAGATGGATATCTCCTGACGTTTTTATGCATAAAATCAAGACTCAAGAGGGTGCAAAATGTGTTAGACAACACCAGAGGAGGCTCAACCCTCATATGCAAGAAGTGGTCAAAAAGGAGATTATCAAGCTTTTAGACATGGGTATCATTTACGCAATTGCTGACAGTGAATGGGTATCCCCTACTCAGGTAGTTCCCAAGAAAGGAGGAATTACTATTGAGAAGAATGAGAAGGGAGAAGAAATAACATTGAGGCTCGTTCATCGGTTATAGAGTCTCAGATCGACTATAGGAAGCTCAATGAGGTTACAATGAAAGATCATTTCCCTTCCATTCATTGACTAGATGCTAGGCGCTGGCGGGACATGCATTCTCTTGTTTCTGGATGGATATTCGGGATATTTCCGAATACCCATCGATCCGGTTGACCAAGAAAAGACCACTTTCACCTGCCCCTATGGTACATTCGCTTACATGCGAATGCCATTTGGTCTTTGCAATGCCCCAGCTACATTCCAAAGATGTATGCTGGCCATCTTTGATGGGTTAGTTGAAAAGTGTATGGAAATTTTTATGGATGATTTTTCTGTCTTTGGTCAATCCTTTGATGATTGTCTCGATAATCTTGACCAGGTGTTATCCCGATGTGTGGAAAAGAACTTAGTCCTAAATTGGGAAAAGTGCCATTTCATGGTAGATGAAGGAATAGTTCTTGGCCACAAAATCTCAGCCAAAGGTATTGAAGTAGACAGGGCAAAAGTTGAAGCTATCGAGAAGCTGAACTATCCTAGAAATGTGCGCGAAGTTAGAGGTTTTCTTGGACACATCGGTTTTTATAGAAGATTCATTAAAGACTTTTCCAAGATAGCCAAGCCCCTATCTACTTTGATCAAAGAAGACGTTGTTTTTAATTTCGATGATAGTTGCAAGCAAGCGTTTGAGGAGCTTAAAAGTCGATTAATTTCTGCACCAATTCTTATCTCGCCTGACTGGAATCTACCCTTCGAGCTTATGTGCGATGCATCAAACTATGTTGTTGGTGCAGTCTTAGGACAACGGATTAAGGGAAAATTCCAGCCTATCTATTACGCCAGTCACACACTGAATCCTACCCAAGTAAACTACACGACGACTGAAAAGGAATTACTAGCCGTAGTCTTCGCTATGGACAAATTTCATAGTTACTTGTTGGGTGCTCAAGTGATTGTGTGGACTGATCACGCTGCTTTGCGATATCTCATGACAAAGAAGGAGGCTAAACCGCGCTTACTACGTTGGATACTGATCCTACAAGAATTTGATGTCCAGATTAAAGACAAAAAGGGCAGTGAAAACGTAGTGGCTGATCATGTTTCGAGAATGTTGAATGAGGAAAAGGAAGACCCTGATGATATAGATCTTTACTTTCCTCTTGAGAATGTCATGCTGATAGACGATTGTGCTCCAGATGTTCCATGGTATTCTTCCATCGTCAACTACCTTCATTCCCAATATCTTAATCCGGAATTTTCATATCAGGAGAAGAAGAAATTCTTCTCTGATTTGAAAACATTTGTATGGGATGAACCTTACCTCTTCAAGATTTGCAAGGATGGATTGCTAAGGAGATGTGTACCTGAATCTGAGCAACGTGACATTATTGAACAATGCCACAGTGGACCTACTGGTGGTCACTTTGGTCCTTGGAAAACCGTTGCCAAGATCTTTCAATCTGGTTTCTATTGGCCCACGATCTTCAAGGATACAAAAGCTTTCTGTAAAGCTTGTGATAGGTGCCAACGAACCGGAGCTCTAACAAGGCGTTTTGACATGCCATTGAAGCCCATTCTTGAATGTGAAGTCTTTGATGTATGGGGGATTGATTTTATGGGCCCGTTCCCATCTTCCTGTGGAAATAAATACATCTTAGTCTTAGTCTGTATCGATTATGTATCGAAATGGGTGGAGGCTCAAGCCACTTCTCGCAATGATCATAAAACGGTCATGAATTTTCTTAAGAAAAACATCTTCGTGAGATTTGGGTGTCCACGTGCCTTGATAAGTGATGAAGGGACACACTTCTGCAACCGACCACTAGAAAAAGTACTTGAGAAATATGGTGTCCGGCATAAAACTGGCACACCATATCACCCTATGACTAGTGGCCAGGTCGAGCGAAGCAATCAAAGCTTGAAGAAGATCCTGGAAAAAGTAGTCAACAGTCACAGGAAGGACTGGAGTCTTAAATTGGATGATGTACTATGGGCATACCGAACTGCCTATAAAACCCCCATGGGTACATCACCCTATCAGATGGTATGGAAAACCATGCCACCTGCCAGTTGAATTAGAGCATAGAGCGTATTGGGCCATTAAGTTCTTAAACTTTGATGCCAACTGCAGCAGTTGCATGAGTTAGATGAGTTTAGACTCCAAGCCTACGAGAATGCTAGGATAAGTAAGGATAAGATGAAACTCCTTCATGACGCAAAAATCAAGAAGCGAGAATTTCAAGTTGGGGAGCAAGTGCTATTGTACAATTCCAGGTTACATCTGTTCCCTGGAAAGTTGAGGACACGTTGGTCCGGCCCCTTTGAAATTCTACAAATCATTCCCCGGAGGTGTTTTAGAACTAAGAGGTCATGGTGACCAGGCCGTTCAGGTGAATGGTCAAAGTGTAAGCATTATATCGGTCAAACCAAAGAGAAGCCTTTGATTGTTCACTTCCTCGACATCCTCGGGTGTGCACTCCTGAAGTCAATGAGTTTGACGAGTTTTACTTTGATTTGTTTTCTACGAGGATGATGGCGTTGGTCCAATGAGAGGAAGTTCTGGCTGGTAGTTGGGATATGGAAGAGCTTGAAAGGGAGCGGCAGTTGAAGAAAAGACAGAGAGAAAGAAGAAGTCTACAATGGTGAGGATTAAAAGCGTTTGGAAAGCGATCGAAACTTGACCCCATGTGTTAGATCTTTGTTTTTGCGACCACACTCTTGATCGAGCTTACGATGTAGTGGTACGGGAGAAAGGTTAAGTGGCTGATCCAGCTGAATTAAGAGATTGTCGAGCTAACGACATAAACCAAAGCGCCACTAGGAGGCATCCTAGATATCCTTTTCTATTTTAGTTACTTTCGTTTTTGTTCTTTTCTTTGATTCACTTATTTTAAGCCTAATTAGGTTTTTGTTTGAATATGCCTTAGTTTAGCTTTGTTTTTAATGGATTACGGAGTTCTGCCGCACGAGTTCCCATACATTAGTAGGATTCCACTTATCACTTTAGATGACGGACCTGGAGGGACGATCATTCTGGATGTAGATTATGACATTAGCACCCGCATCAGGACCGTTACCTATGTTATCATTGTACCCCAAGCTATGGGAGGTGGAGAGTTTAGTGCAGAGGACCTGCAGCGCGCTTTAGGACGACCGTACACAATCCTTAATGACCCGATGCTGACTGACTTGATGCTAGTGCTGCGTGCTGAACACTTCAGAGGAGTGGATGTCGTTGGAGAGGACTGGGCTTTATAGGATGAGTACGATTTTCCTCCCGCGATTGATATGCTCCGTCGTCTGATCCGGATTGTGGATTGGGCGGAGATTTATGAGGACTAGCTTCATTAGGGTTTTCGTCGAGCATCCGACGTTAAACAAAAGCGCTCGGTGGGAGGCAACCCACTATTTTCTATTTGTTTTTATTCATTTTTGAGTTTTTGTATTTGTTTTATGTTGAAATAAAAGGTTAAAATTGGAATTAATGAAAATTTTATGTCTTTGCTCGAATTTTGTCTTGGACGCACGTTTGCTTACTTAAACGCCCGTCCGTCCTTTGAAAATACTGAACGAGCGTCCAAATTGCTTGAACGCCCGTCTGCGCAATTCCCTCCAACTCTGTACTCAAATTGAAAACCTGGACGCACGTCTGTTCAACCAGACGCCCGTCCAGTTCATAGGATCCCCAGTGGACGCCCGTCCAATCCTGCTGCTATATATACTCCCAACCTTATATAAATTATGTTAATTAAAGAATATTCCGGAAGCCAATTAATTGGCATATGGGGCGCCACAATTGAGTGTATGAGATACACTTGGATTGTGCACTTTAATTAATAAGATTGCCATAATATTAATATAAGATATTAATTGATTTTGGAAAAATAGATTTATGGTAATAAGATAATTATAATCAATATAAGATATTGGCAAAATAAATTATAATTAAAGAGATAAATCAATCTAGAAGATTTTCTTAATTTTATTGGAAAAAGGTTTTCTTCGCCTCCACACCATATGGGGCGCCCCAACCACTATATATTGGAGATGGGTGTCAAGCTCTTTTGTACATCACAATTGCAAGAGCTCATAGTTCTTGGGTAAAATAGAGAGCAATCCATAGTGAGTTTGTGAGGGAAGAAAAGGTCCGGTCTAGCAGCCGGAGTTTTTCCGATAGCAATCCAAGGAGGATTCCGGCAAGGGGTTCGTGTGGATTAGCGATAGAGGCCGGACGCGTGGGCGGGCTTGCGCGTTGAACTACTCTCCGTTGGCGGTCAAAGCGATGATCTTATAGATCATCCGAGGTATAACCGTCAAACTACTTAACGTGTTTATTGCATTAAACGAAGAACGATCTAGAAAAGGAAATCAAATTTTAAATTCCCGCTGCGTTAAACTAGCGATTAAACTAGTTATTTCGAACAGGGGGTATCGAGCCGAGGAGCCTTGACTTGAGCTTAAGCAATAAGCATAAATTAATTGTGTAGTATTTAATCGATAGATGCAAGATTTAAATCACTTTCAAACGTTAAAACAAAAAAACAATTAGGGTTCATGGGTGTCGGCCATCGCGGCGCCATTCCTTGTGTAGTATTTAATCGATAGATGCAAGATTTAAATCACGGTTAAAACAAAACAAAAAAAAATTAGGGTTCGGCGGCGGGCGGCGGCCCTGTGGTCGGCGGCCGTCAGCCCTCAGTTTGTCCTCTTCTCTTCCAATAGAGATCGACCGCTTTCGTTTTGTGATATTTATTGTGCATAGATATCTCGTTAGTTTAGTTGTGTCGTATGGCCAACCAATGGTTCAAATAGTTTGGACCATTGGGAAACCATATGGCACATTGGCCTTCCAAATTTTGATTTGGAATAGGCTCAGCCCTTTCAAATATTTGATTTGGAATAGGCTGAAACTTAGTCCGACTTCAAAATTTTGATTTTGGAAAGTGGCTGAGCCTAAACCAAAATTAGTTGGCATTTCCAAATATTTAATTTGGAATAGGCTAGCCCTTTCAAATATTTGATTTGTAAAAGGCCTAGGCCTAGGCCACTTCCAAAATTTTGATTTTGGAATGTGGCCAGGCCTAAGCTAAATTTAGTTTTGGAAATGAAACAAATAGGAGACTTTATAATCTTAATTTTATTTTGAATAGTTCAAATTTAATTGAAATTAAAATCGATTTAAAATTAAATGTTAATTTTAATTTTCAATTAAGTCATATAATTATTTAAAAGTTATTTAATTATTTGATTTGATAAAATAAAGACGCATGAGTAGTTAAAAAAATTAGAATTTGATCTTTTTCGTAAGATAAAAATTGTATGGATTAGATGTGTAGATATAATGTGATTATATGGACCCCGATTGATCATTGACTCGACCAATAGGATAGATGGGAATGTTTTCTTTATGTTGGTTTTTGAAAAAAAATTGTCCTAGGCCGTTATGAAGAACGTGACCTAGTTTACTTTTTTGCATTTATCCTATTCCCGAGTCCCCTCCAAGTGCGGCGGGTGTATATATTAGATAAATTATAATGTAACAAGAATGGAGCAAGAAGTTGAAGACCAAGGAGAAATAAAGAACCCATTGGCGTCAAAGAAATAAAGATCCTATTGGCGGTTGCTGAGATACCATTTAATTTGTGACCCACGGTTTACGTCGGTTTGTATTCAAACCGCACCTAGAAAAAAGTCCATGATCATACCGGTTATTTTATGCGCGGAATGTTGTGTATGTTTTACTTTATATGATATCGTAGTAATATGCACATAGTAGATGAGACCATAATTAAACCAAATTATTTAAGTGAATTAATTTAAAATTATTCCCACGCCAAAAATCGAGCCAAAAATTGTCTCCCGATATTATAATGACGGTGAAGAGCCTTTGTTCGGATCCAACTGATCGACCACCGTCGGGAGTTGACCTACCACGGGTATATCGTTATTATCGAGATATGATCGTCACGAGATCTCATGAATATCGGGTTATGACTCAACTAAAGTCTTTCGGTGATTGGCCACCGTCAGGGCCGTCTGACTTTAGAGACAAGGGGTCGATTACCACATAGAGATGCGGACTGTCAAAGAGTTGACTAGTCAACCACTGGGAGTCGCATATGATGCGACTGGTAGGAGTACCTACTTTTCGAAATTGCCGAGATTGATCGACCACCGTCGGGGATTAAGGTGATTAGATTGGATCCCAGCCACTAAAGAATTAATTAAATTCTTGAAAGCCAATTGGGAATAGTTGGCTAGTGGGAGTAAAACCTTAGGAAATTTTTAAGTGCAAATTTAGGGTTTTACATACATGAATTTTACTTATTCTATCTTTATTTATTGTTGTAGAAAATGCCAAACAAATTGAACCTTCGTTTTATCATCGAAAACAAGCTTGACGAAACTAATTTTCTCGATTGGGAAAGGAACCTCAAAATCGTTTTGAGGCACGAGAAAATTGGCTATGTCTTGGATGAGGCCCTACCGGAAAAGCCCGCTGAGGGTTCGGCTGCAGATGCTGTCGAGAAATATAACAAGCAACTGCTTATTACAAGATCGATGCTACATGTATCATGCTTGCTTCTATGACACACAGAATCAGTAGAAACAAAGATGAGTCTATGGACGCCTACTCTATCATGGTCCACCTAAAGGAACTCTATGCTTCTCGGTCTACTTGACCGAGAGGTACGAGGTCTCAATGGCCTGTTTAGTTGTAAGATGGCATCCGGGACTCGCCGGGGTCACACGTGCTTAAAATGATCGGGTATATAGAGAGGCTTGGGAAGTCGGGCCACAAGTTGGAATGAGAGTTGAGTATTGACTTGATTCTGCAATCTCTACCTGATTCATTCTCGCAGTTTGTGATGAACTATCACATGAACAAGATAGATTGCTCCCTAGCGGAGTTATTGAACATGTTGAAAACTGCTGAGGGCACTGTGGGGAAGGGAAAACAAGTGTTGCTGGTCACTTCAAGCAAGGGCAAGGCAAAAGCCCAGAAAAAGTCCAAGAAGGCGAAGGTTGTACCTACGCCAACGCCTAAGATAGCAAAAGACAAATCCAAGGATGCTTGCTTCCATTGCGGTGAGACCGGACATTGGAGGAGAAACTGCAAAGGCTTCTTGAGTACCAAGAAGAAGCATTCTGATGCTTCGACTTCAGGTATATTTATGATTGAGATCAACATTACTTCTTCTAAGTCTAACCACTGGGTATTAGATCTTCGTTGTGGTTCTCATATTTGTCTCTGAATATCAGGGCACTAAGAAGAACTAGAGATCTGAAGAAAGGAGAGGTGGACCTACGCGTTGGGAATGGAGCAAGTGTTGTTGCACTAGCCGTAGGAGTTTATTTTCTTTCATTGCCCAGTGGGCTAGTACTAGAACTCAATAACTGTTATTTTGTTCCTGCTCTTACGAAGAGCATTATTTCTATTTCAGTATTAGATGTTGATGGTTTTTCATTTACGTTTGAGAATAAATGTTGTTCTTTTTCACGTGATGGAATCTTTTATGGTACTGGCATGCTTAGCAATGGTCTCTACATATTAGATATGAATGTTGACGTACTTAATATAAATAACAAGAAAGCCAAAACAAATGACTTGAATGAATCCTACTTATGGCATTGTAGACTTGGCCATATAAACAAGAATCGCATTTCCAAACTCCATAAAGATGGAATGTTGGATCAATTCGATTACGAATCGTTTGATACATGCGAAGCTTGTTTACTTGGCAAGATGACAAATTCACCTTTTTGTGGCAAAGGGATATGATCCAATGAATTGCTTGAGCTCATACATACTGATGTATGCGGCCCAATGTCAATCCAAGCCAAAGGAGGATACTCTTATTTTATCACTTTCACTGATGACCATTCTCGCTATGGTTATATATACTTAATGAAGTATAAGTCTGAGGCCTTTGAAAAGTTCAAGGAATTCAGAAGTGAAGTGGAGAAACAACTAGGTAAAGAAATCAAAACGCTTCGATCTGATCGAGGCGGAGAATATCTAGATGGAGAGTTTCAAGGTTATTTAAAGGAGAATGGGATTCTACCTGAATGGACCCCTCTAGGTACGCCTCAAATGAATGGCATATCTGAGAGGAGGAACCGTACTTTGTTAGACATGGTACGATCCATGATGAGCTACGCAGTTCTTCCAAAATCGTTTTGGGGGTATGCTCTAGAAACTGCATCCTATACACTGAACCGAGTTCCATCAAAGACGGTTGAGTCCACTCCCTATGAAGTGTTCAAAAGGAAGAAACCAACACTAGGTTACATGAAACCTTGGGGATGTCCCGTTTATGTGAAACGGACTATGCCTGACAAATTGGAACCTAGATCGACAAATGTCTATTTGTGGGGTTATCCTAGGAAACCAAAGGGTACCAATTTTACCACCCTGAGGAACAAAAGGTGTTTGTTGCCAGGACTGGCCACTTTCTGGAAAAAGAGTTTATTCTGGATAGGGTCAGTGGGAGTAAAATTGATCTTAAAGAAATTCGAGAACCACTTAAGGACAACAGTCCGTTGATGGAAGTAGAGGAGACACCACATACAAATGTGGCGCCACCCTCTACCGTGAACACACTAGCACCTCGAAGATCCACAGAGGAACGCCGTGAACCCGAAAGGTACACTCGCGTGTATCTCATGGAAGATGAGGACCCTAGAACTTATGAGGAAGTGCTATTAAGGCATGACAAAGAGAAATGGCTGGAAGCCATGAATTCTGAAATGGAATCCATGAAAGACAACCAAGTTTGGAACTTATTTGATCCACCTAAGGGAATAGTTCCCATAGGGTGCAAATGGGTCTTTAAGAGAAATACCGACATGGGCGATAACGTGACTACCTACAAGGCTAGGTTAGTGGCAAAAGGTTATAAGCAAAGACAAGGAGTTGACTATGGCGAGACCTTCTACTTTGTTGCCATGTTAAAATCCATTAGAATTTTGCTCGCTATTACAAAGATACCATGATTACGAAATCGCGGATGGATGTGAAAACATCTTTCCTTAATGGGAACTCATGCTGAGGAAGTGTATATGACACGGCTGAGGTTTTACAACCAATGACGCCAGGATGGTGTGTAAACCGCAAAGGTCCATTTATGGATTAAAGCAAGCTTCGGAGTTGGAATCTTCGCTTTGATGAGATAATCAAACAGTTTGATTTCATCAAGAACGAAGATGAGCCACTGTGTTTACAAGAAGGTTAGTGGGAGTGCCATTGTGTTCTTAGTGCTTTATGTAGATGACATACTGCTCATAGGTAATGATGTGCCTATGTTACAATCAGTCAAATCTTGGTTATCCAAGAACTTCTCAATGAAGGACTTGGGTGATGCGGCCTATATTCTAGGAATAAAGATCTATAGAGATAGATCTAAAAGGTTGCTTGGTCTATCGCAATCCACCTATATAGACAAGAAGTTTGAAGAGATTCAAAGCATGGAGCGATCAAGAAAGGATTGCTTCCCATGTCACATGGGGTCTACACATCGAAGGAATGAGTCCTAAGACAGAGAGGAGGAAAGGGCACAAATGAGTAAAGTCCCTTATGCTTCGGCAATCGGGTCTATCATGTATGACATGTTATGCACAAGACCAGATGTCTCGTACCCTCTTAGTATGACTAGTAGGTACCAGTCCAATCCAGGTGATGGTCACTGGATTGCTGTCAAGAATATCCTCAAGTACTTGAGACGTACTAGGGATATGTTCTTGGTTTTCAGGAATGATGATTTAGTATTACGAGGTTACACATATGCCAGTTTCCAAACTGACAATGATGACTTTAAGTCACAATCTGGATTTGTTTTCACGCTTAATGGCGGAGCAGTGAGCTGGAAGAGTTCTAAGCAGGAGACTACTGCGGACTCTACAACGGAAGCCGAATACATAGCAGCCTCGGAGGCGGTGAAGGAAGCAGTTTGGATGAAGAAGTTCATTACTGAACTTGGTGTGGTTCCCTCCATTGAAGGTTCAGTGCCTCTGTACTGTGATAATAATGGAGCGATATCTCAGACAAAGGAACCAAGGACTCATCAAAAATCCAAACATGTGCTACGGCACTATCACTTGATAAGAGAGATAGTAGATAGAGGAGATGTAAAGATAGAGAAAGTCCACACGGATGATAACATAGCTGATCCGTTAACCAAGGCATTGTCTCAAGCTAAGCATGAGAAACATGTTCACTTGCACGGGCTTAGGCATATGGGTGATTGGCTTTAGGCCAAGTGGGAGATTGTTGGAAAGGTGTCCTAAACCCAATCGGGTTGGACCAGATCCGACCGGGTCGGGTCATTTACAGTCTGTTTAGTTCATGTAATAACTTTATTATGATTAATAAAAGCACTTATGTTATTATATATTGTTTGTCTTCATATTATTTGTTGTATATATATATAGTAACGTCCCTAGTATCAATCTGTGATAGAGAAACCATGATAGTGATTATGGTTGATGAGATCTCTAATCACTATAACAAGGTTGGTACTTAAATGTCTCTAGTCTTATATATTATCAAAAGGGACATTGATAGTATAATCAGACTAGCACGTATTAGATGTCTTCTATCTTTTAGAATATAGGGATAGATCTCGTCTATCGAAGTGTATGGACACTTGGACTGTACGTGGACGTGTATTAGAGAATGCGTACGTTAGACTGGCCCACTTACATTAAGTGTCACACTATGTGGCGGTTGTGTAATTATCCTTTTGACCGGAGTCTTCATGGCATCACGGTGTGGATTGTCATGCTTTGACACTATTGAGATTTCTCCTAACCACGGGGCGATGATGCGGTAGTGATTGGGTATGATATTGAAGCATACGGAGTATACATGATTGTTCATCCGGGAATCGCGTATCCTATGATTGGGATCGAATATCCGAAATGGCCTTCTTATAAGGAATGTCTAGCTCTCGAGAATCTTTGCAAAGTGGGAGTAAGTGTGTTATTCCGAGAGAGCATGATATCCAGATTATAAGATACGATCGTTAATGTATTGACACTCGAGATACTATCGTATGGATATTATTACAAATGATAGGATTGTAAGTTACACGATAATCGCTTCACATGAAAGGTAGTAGTCATTGCTTTTGACTCTTCCGATGATTGGGGGTCACGGTGTGTTGCTAGACGCTATCCCGTGATCGTTAGGCATGAAGGGTATTTTAGTAATTTGCACTTTGTGTCTACGGCCAACATATTCGGAAGCCTATCGGGTCACACACATATGAACATCGAGTCGGATTAAAATGCGGTTATAGTTGATAACCAAATAAGGAAAGTTTATCTCTAGACTATAAAGGTTATAGTGGTAAATTAATATGGTGGTATTTATTTATCATGAATAAATAAATACAAGATATTAATTATATATAAATTATGTTAATTAAAGAATATTCCGGAAGCCAATTAATTGGCATATGGGGCGCCACAATTGAGTGTATAAGATACACTTGGATTGTGCACTTTAATTAATAAGATTGCCATAATATTAATATAAGATATTAATTGATTTTAGAAAAATAGATTTATGGTAATAAGATAATTATAATCAATATAAGATATTGGCAAAATAAATTATTATTAAAGAGATAAATCAATCTAGAAGATTTTCTTTATTTTATTGGAAAAAAGTTTTCTTCTCCTCCACACCATATGGGCGCCCCAACCACTATATATAGGTGGTGGGTGTCAAGCTCTTTTGTACATCACAATTGCAAGAGCTCATAGTTCTTGTGTAAAATAGAGAGCAATCCATAGTGAGTTTGTGAGGGAAGAAAAGGTCCGGTCTAGCAGCCAGAGTTTTCCGATAGCAATCCAAGGAGGATTCCGGCAAGGGGTTCGTGTGGATTAGCGATAGAGGCCGGACGCGTGGATGGCTTGCGCATTGAACTACTCTCCGTTGGCGGTCAAAGCGACGATCTTATAGATCATCTGAGGTATAACCGTCAAACTACTTAACGTGTTTATTGTAATAAACGAAGAACGGTCTAGAAAAGGAAATCAAATTTTAAATCCCGCTGCGTTAAACTAGTGATTTCCTAACAGAGATGATAGCGCGTAGGTCGAAGAGGGCGGGTCGTCCCAAAATAACATTGTATGCCGAGGGAGCCTTGACTACCACGTAGTTTAATTCAAGGGTCCTCCATTTCTCGTCATATCCGACCGTCGTTAGTAGCTTAATAGACCCTACGGGATGAACCGCTTGTCTTGTGAACCAAAACAGAGGAGACGCTAGAGGAGTTATGTCTTTCTCTTTCAACTTCATCGCTTGGAAAGTCGAGTGATACAAGATATTCACCGCGCTACCATTATCGCCGCAGACTCTCGATACCCGAGCTCGGCTAATTACTGCTTAAATTACCAAACCCTCACTGTGACTCCGAGACTTGGGAATGTCATCCTTGGGTCCATACCCGACTTCCGTTGTAAATCTCTGTTTCTTGCTTTCCCTCGAGCTGTCAGTTGGCTCTCGACTAGCTCGATCTCTCTCGGTCTCAGCTGGCCCAAAGATCGTATTGACGTAATTATTGGGTCGATTATCGTCGTACCTATCTCGGACATGATCGCCCCTGTTTTCACTTTCTCGACTTGGAGATCGATCCCAACGTGTTGATCGAACCCTGATGACCAAAATAGTAACGACCAACCTTAACCGGCAGAGTACCCGGTTGGAAGTGCTATAGAGGTGAGCAAGGTCGTATCCCACGAGGAATTTATCGAATACCAAAGTCATTTTCGGATTTAGTTTAAGTCAATCACGATGTTTCAAGTTTAATTACACTAAAACGAAATATAAACTAAAGATCTTAAAGAGGGAAAGAGACATAGCCAAACTATGATCCAATTGATTACTTTCACCCCTCCAATCGATTAGCTCGGGAATGGAATTAACCAACCTACCAACCACTACTTATATCGACTCATTCATGGGTGCAAACTCCTAAGCTAGTGTAAGACGCCATGCAACAATCGAACACCCTTTGCCCGGTTCAACAGTCCGCCTTTAAGAATTTAATTGACTGAAACAAGATTAATGCGCTAGAGTTTGCCCGATTTCACAACCGATTGAACCCACTCCCTAATCAATCTAAACAACTCAGTTGATTATAAATGATCTTAAAACCCCTTTTCCCACACCCCTTCGCAACATACATTTATAAAAGTGGTGTGTTTGTTCATGAACTAGGTGTAAAGTCTAATTCAAGCATTGATAACAAGTTTTAAGACATGAATTCATCAATATAACAACAATTAAGCACTACCCATTCCCAATTTCATCAATTAGAGGGTGATTTCATCAATGTTCACATAATTTGGCTATGAAAAGTTTAGCTAATCATAATAAAACTATAAACAACAATCAAAGATAGAATTAAAGCCATAAATGAAATATAAACTGAAATTGATTACCAAAATCGTAGTGAATCGGAGTTTACATCAAGCTCTTTCAACACCCATGTCAATTCGTGAAAAAGAAGGCCCAAAATCAGAAAATCCAAGAGTAGAGAAGAAAATTTAGCCAAAATCTAAGCTAGATTGTGCTTAATTTAAGTAGAATATGATGTAAGAGTGAATCTAGGGAAGAGGAATGGGAGAAATCAACATAAAGGGGAAAAACGTAATATATGAAAGTGAAAAAGTGTGTCCCGATTGTCTAAAAAATATGTGCAAGTGGTATTTATATTCTACAAAAATGTGCAGGAAAAGTCATTTTGGCGTGCCCCAAAGGCTTTGCCCCCAAAACTGACTCGAAACTCTGAAACTTGGCGCCGCCCCAAACATTTTGGCGCCCCAAACCTGTTTTTGTGGTTCTGAGCCTCTCTGTTTAACTTTGGCGTGCCCCAACTCTTTTGGCGTGCGCCAAACTCCTCCAGGCTCCAATTTCTTCACTTTTCTCTATTTTCTTCTATCTCCAACCATTGGTTTCATCTTTATACGCTCCACGCCTTGTCTCCCGGGCTTACGAGCACCTAGATCCTGCATCACAACATCTATCACAAACTGAGCATAATTCCACAAGATAAATAGGGCTCGAAAAGGGCCAAAAACTTCATAAAATGCCGAGGTTTTCCATCTATATGACGGTTTACCCCATGGTGGACGTGTAATGCGATTTTTGCCCTAAATAAGGTCTAAAACTACCCGGAATGAACCAAAAGTGCCGTAAAAGGGGTTGAAACATGCACCAGAGCATAGTAAAGTTGACTCTCATCAACCACTCCCTCACTTAGCGTTTGCTCGCCCTCGAGCAAAATGAACGTTCTAAAAGAAACCAATGAGTCAACGTTACACGCATAGGTCGAGTCAACCACACATCAAAGATAATCGGGACGTAAATGAGTGAGTGCATACAACTTAACCCTACCTTATCAAGCAAATGGGATGTGTGTGTGTGAATAACTTCTCCTACATTTACCGTGGTTCACCGGTTTGGATTATGGACGCTAGGTTAATACGACTACACCATAGGCTCATACTTCATAAGCATCTCCACTAATCGGGGCCAACCGAGGTTAAGTTAGGTCAAGTAGGACTTGCACGGTTGTAACGTTTGGCTAGGGACGGGGCTAACAGAAGGGAATTTCTGGGGAATAAACAACAAAGAGATAAAACGAGCAAGCTTAATCACGGGGTGTATCAATACATAACGTAGCTAGCTCTCCCCTTCTCTAGCTCAAAAAGAAACTCGAGACATGATCCAAGAAATAGAATGCCATATCGCACTATGTCTCAAGTGTAACGAGGCAAAAGCATACAAGAATCATGTTTCTATATTAAGGATTCATCCCAAACACCAACATCATATAACAAATCACAACATGAATCCCAAAACACTTGGCTTTCTTTGACTCAACCTTTATTACACTTTTATTGACTTTATTGCAAGCTTTCCTTGATTGATTTCATTTCCTTTTGTCTTTTCTTTTCTTTTCTTTTCTTCTTTTTTTTCTTTCTTTTTTTATTGTTTTTTTATTGAACTTAGAAAGCTGCATTATACAATTTAAATAGGTTTGAGTCAAAGACCATCACGTACATACAATATAAAAATGAGCCCCTCCCCTCCAAATCGTGAAAATAGCTCGTAAAAACCAGCTTCTATATACATACGTACTCCTCTACCACCCCACACTTGCTTTAGCAAGTGTGCTCGAAGTGAAAAGATTAAGCTTGACTCATAGGGTGTCCAAGGAAACGTAGACCACAAATAAGGCTTGGGGGTTGGGAAATTATAGGCTACAAACGAATGGCTAAGTGTCGGATAGGGGTCTAACCGTCCTACAAAGGCTTAGAAGGTTACTGTGGAATATGTCATGGGAAGGCTATTTGGCTCTAGTTAGGTCAAAGAAATGCCATAACTATCGTCCCAAACTCTACCAAGGTCGGCCTTTCTATTTCGTCTCAAAGTTAATGGTATGAGTTTTAGGTAGCCGAATTGTGCCTAAGTCTACCATAATCGGTCACTAGTTACCATGGTTCATGAAATCGAAGCTATACGTGCGTGAAAATCCTATTTCCAAGATAAGGAAGTAAGCCAAATAGCATGTATTCAGACATTTACTAAACCGTTTACCCTATCAACGTGACGACTCAACACACGAATGTAACATCAAAACCTAGGAAAATTTTAGAAATTGCTCAAATTTACTAAAGAAGTGACCAAACACTAAGCATACAACACAATGGCTCAAAAAGAAAAATGAAGTGCGTAACAATAGCTAAGCCTACCACCCCCCCCCCCCCCACTTTAAATGCAACACTGTCCTCAGTGTGTGAATGAAAAAGGAACTCAGCAGAAAGGCGCGAAATAGTGTATAAGACATATCCACGAAGCTCCATCATCGAATATCTGAAGCAAGAGAGAAAAAACCAAGAAACGCATGCATGGGGAACAGCCACCGTGCCACAAGCAAGCAACAAATATCGAGGTATAATCAAAAAGCTCTAGTCACATACACTCGCATATGAAACCAAAAGTACCATACTCAGATCACATGAGATGAAAAGATATTAAATGCGAAAATAACCATCCATGCATAAAATAAAGGCCAAACCGGGCCAAAGTGATACCAATCCAAGTACATAATAAAAGAAAGAAGAAAGAAAGAGTCAAGTGCCCTAGAGGGCTTACATCTCCAAAATAGTCAAAAGAAACAGACTCGGCACTAGTCTAAACATAAAATAGCTGTGCAAAACAATAAAGCTCTAGACCTAGTCCTGAGTCGGCTCATCTAGCAAGTACTCTGAAGCTGGATCTGTGGAGGACTATGTAGCAGCGGAAACCGGTGTCTGAGTAACTCCTGAAACTGACTGACCCTCCTCAGCAGTCGCTGAACTTGCCTGTGCATCAACCACCACATATGTGCCCTCTGTACCCTGTACTGATGTATCTACACCCTCCTCATCTCCCCATGAAGAACTACCATCAGAAGACCCTGAATCATCACCACTACCATCACCACCCCCTGAACCATCACCACTATTATCATCACCTGTTAAGGCCATATTTATATGATTATTAAGGGTTATATTTCATTATTATTTCCCCACATTTGCATATTTACATGAGAATTAAGGGTTTAAGTGTAATTATTTAGTAAGGATGATTTTAATATGGTTATTTGCAAAATTGGTTATTTTATGTGTTGAATTAATGGAATTATTATTATTTGAGTTTTATTACATTTTGCAATGTTTATTTATCCTTTAGGAGGCTGAATTTCGAGTGCTAAAGAGGATAAATGAAGCTCAAGTCGAATTATTCAAGATAGAGTTGGAATTGGCATGAAGAAAGTGGATAAAGATAAAGAGATCCGATCCTAAGCATTCCAAACGGGCGTCCACTGATCTTGGACGAGCGTCCAGAAGTGAACTGGCGTCCATGCAGCGTCCAGGGAAGAAAATTTGAACAGAGATTTTGGACGGAATCTGGACGAGCGTCTTGATAGCGTCTAAGGCATCTTGAACGGGCGTCCATATAAGTGAACGAGCGTCCGCTGCCGACCTAAGGCTAACCGACTTAGCACTCTATAAATACAGCGGCAGCCCCAACCCTAAAGATATACTTTATTTTCATAGCCGCAATTTTCACAAGAATAACTGCGCCCCAAAACCACTTTTACACAGAGATGCAAATCTCCAATCCAACAATCTTCTCCAATATGATTGTTGGCTAGAAACCTTGCAGCGAGTCGACGGAGGAAGCCCATCACCAACACAGCCAACTAGAGAGTTCGATGCTTTAAGTTTAGTGAGTTTATTTCATAGTTTTTCATTACTTTGGACCTGTTTTGTATTGTTTAAGTTTTATTGAATTAAGATTTGATGAAACGATCTCCGGTTATTTGATGCTTGAATCAATATATGAAAGTATGTTTACTCAAGTTCTCTTTTATTCAAAGTAATGCATCTAATCATGTTGTAAGAAATTAAGCATGTTTAGTTGAGTAAAAAGTTTGGAAACAATCTCGTGATTTCGTTTTGATTGCATGTTTAGTTTGTTTGAAAGGATAAACGAAACCATAGAAATTTGATTGAAGATATTTGATCGAGTTCGTGAAAAATCACTACTAAAAACTATGTCCTTTTAATCACCGTCTAGTTGGATTGTTGGTTGATAGGTGGAATCTAGTCGCCTTGCTGTGTTTTCCTTTAATTGTCTGAATCAAATCATTTAGATTAAGTTTAGTTTAAGTTCTAGTTTTATAAACCCTAGTTTCCTGCTGTTTTCCTGCACTTTTCTGCTTCGGGTCGTAATCGGACGCTCGTCCGCAATAGCAGACGCTCGTCCATTAGATTTAGTTTCCAGACGCTCGATCATCAAAGTGAACGCTCGTCCGTCTTTACTGCTTTTCTTATTTTACGCTTGTCTTTATTCTGTTTTAGTTTTAATCCTTAGGTTTAGGTTTTAGTTTAGTTTCAACCCTAGTTTAGTTAATAATTGTGACATAATCGATATAGATTTATACTTGAATCCGATAAACATTCCATTCCCTTAGGGCGACCCGTTAACATCCTTTACTACTGATCCTTATACTTGGGGTGTTTCGGTTATAAATTGTAAAACTTCGTTTTTACGAACAAGTTTTTGGCGCCGTTGCGGGGAATTCGTAACGGTTTTGTCGGATTCTTTTAGGTATAAAATCTTATATCGATTCTAATTGTAGGTCTAAATTTTAGAATTACGTTTATTTTTGTTTTCGTTTTACCTTGTTTTATTTAATTTTATTTTCCTTCAATTATTTTCTTTAATTTTTGATAGTTATATTAGTTTCTATAATTTTAGATTTTTTTTTTTCGTAATTTTAGATTAGCCTTTATTTATTTTAAATGCGTTCTTTTAGTTTCCTTAATTATTTCTATTTCATTTTTAAGTTTTAAGACTTAGTTTTAGATTTTGAGTGCAGACGGCGTTTAATAACTTGAACGCCCGTCCACTTCAATCATGTTCTCTCAAAACGACCGTTCATTTAATTGAACGAGCGTTCATCTCTGAACGAACGTCCACTAACACTGGACGCCAGTTCAGTCTGTTCAATCATCACTTCTTTTCTATCTTCTCTTCTCTTCTCTTTTCTTTTCTCCCTCTAAACCATCAAACCTTTTCTAAACCTGTTCTAATCAACCCTAAGGTTGATTTCTTCTTTTTCCTTTCTTCTGGTTTATGCAAACGAGAAGTAAGAAGGGACTTCTAATCTTCAATCCCGAGCCTGAACGATCTATTTTTAGAAAAAGGCTTTCCACGATATGGACATAATGGCGAGATCAAGATCCACCAATTCCAAATCCTGATCCCCAAGCTCAGTTAAATTTAATCCTTCACAGATGCAAGCTCTGCGGCAACAACAACAATCAACAAGGTGGCATAAATCAACAACTTCAACAATTTAGACAAAACCAAATTAATCAATCGAACCAGACCCCTACACCCCATATATCTAAATCAAGACTTTCTCGAGGGGCATAGACTGTTCGTCCTCCGACATGGGAGGAGTGAATTTCGATCTAAAGAACGGAGTAGTTGCTCTAGTTCGAGAATAGCTCTTTCCATGGTATCGCTTTCGGGGGAAGATCCGCACGACGACTTCTTATCCACATTCGTACAAATCTTTGAAGCAGGCCATTATCCTGGTGTTGATTCTGAGATAGTCAAGTTAAAGCTATTTCCTTTTGCTTTGAAAGGTGAAGCAAGTCGGTGGTTTAAATCGTTGGCACATCATTCTCTCCATACATGGAATGATGTCAAAAGAGCCTTCGCTCTTAAGTGGGTTTCACCAAGCAAGATTATGGAGATGAAACGGGAAATAGCTACGTTTGAGCAGTTGGAGGATGAGACTGTTGGCAAAGCTTGGGAGAGATTGAATCTCTTGATGAGGAAATGCCTCAATCACGGATATGACAGACATGAGTTGCTGGAACTGTTCTATAGAGGTGTCTCTCAACCTAATCGAGACTATCTTGACTCCACAGCTCATGGATCCTTCTTAGAGGGGGGTGATGAGACTGCTTACAGAGTGGCCGAGACCATCGCCAAGAACAATATGTGGTCGACTCCCAACAAGACCAATGTTGTTAAGAAAGAAGATACTGCAAGCAGTCCTGATACAAAGCTGTTGGTTGCTCAGATGGAATTGATAAGCAAGCAGCTGGCCAATCTTCAGACGCAGCCTTCTGATCTTGGAATGCAGGTAGTAACGGAGATGACGGAAGAAATAAATCTAATGGATAATCAAAACCAACCCTTCCGAAACTTCAATCAAAGCCGAACTACTCGGGATTTCAAATGACAAAACTTCAATCAAGCCAAGTTACCACCTGGCCCTTCAAATTCGAATTCTTTCAACTCAAACTATCAAAGGACAGCTCCTAACTCCCAAAGGCCTCAAGGAGGATGGAACCAAACTCAAAATCATACCACCTCATGTGTCCCTCAACACAAATTTGATGAAATGGTAGACATGGTGAAGACTCATTTACTAGTGTTAAAGCTATTGAGAGACAAGTTGGTCGATGGCGCATCAAATAAGCAAGCAGACCTCACGGTAAACTTCCCAGTTATACCGAGAGAAACCCAAAAGCTGATGTGAATATTTGCACTGCCATTACACCACAATGGGAGTATGGACAAGAAGAGGAGTTGAATGAAGTAACGTTGAGAAGTGGTAAAAAGGCTGGACCCGGCAAGATGTCGGGAAACGAGTAGCCCCTCCTGACGCCATGAGTTCAAGAGGGGGAAATCAGAAACCACATAGCGAAGAAAGCAACGATGAGGAGCTTAGTGACAATTCTTCGGAGGACGAAAATAATTCTGATGATGAGGAAAGAAAGGAAAGTCAAGGGGCGGTACCCCTGACTAAGAAAACAGAGGAAAAGTTCGTGAGATGGAAGGATAAGGAGGATGAGGCGATAAAGAATCAAGCTACAGGGAATGATAAAGCCCTTCCTTATCCACCAAAAAGGAAATAGAAAGCCCTCACTAATGACAAGCAGTATGCTGGAGTGAGGAGGATGCTTAGAGACACTCAAGTTAGTATGCCCTTAGCCGAGGTATTAACTGAAATGCCTAAATGCTCTAAGTATCTTAAAGAATTATGTGTGAGTAAGAGAAAGCTTCAGGGGATGGCTGAAGAAGTGCTACGTGAAGATTGCGCGATGGTTTCACAGAAAGTCACTGTTAAGCAAGGTGACCCTGGCAGACCTTCAATCTCCTGTGAGATCGAAGGCCATTTATTCGAAAATGTCTTATGCGACTCAGGGGCCTCTATTAATGTGATGCCATTAAACGTATGCAAAAAGCTCGGGTTAGATAAAAGGATGAGGGAACGCCCGATTTCTCTTCAGATGGTAGATAAATCTAGCCGGACTGCAGCCGGTTGTGTAGCTAATGTGCTCCTTCAAGTTGAACATTTAGTCTTCCCTACCGACTGGGTTATTCTAGACTATCCACCTGATAAGGAGATGCCTCTAATTCTAGGCCGAACCTTTTTAGACACTTCTAACGCTCTCATCGACTTCTGCAAAGGACAGATTACTCTTAGAGTCGATGACACATCCGTCACCTTCACACGAGGACAAGTCCTGAAAGAACCATAACCGATGAAATATCATTTGTTGAAGCAATTTACGAGGATGAAAAAGATGCCTACTCAAGAAGCAGCGGAGGAGTTGACAGAGAGATAGGTGTTTTTGAAGTCATGGACATTGAAGATCAAGGTGATCTGCGGACCATCTTCTAATTCATTTCAAGCCGTAGGCATTGACGAAGTCATCTTCACTCGCTCACACCGAGCCTGTTAGTGAGTTAAAAGCATGGAGATGCCCAAAGAACAAACGATGATTTCAAAGAATCGAGTCGAAAGACTTCATCCTGGTGAAGAAGAAGCTCACGATGGGTAGTTGGGACGAGGTAGACTTTTGGAGAGAAACTACTCATTGGGAAGTAAATGATTGGGAAGAGTTGGCGGAAGAGCTTAAAGATGAAGAGTTAAGAAAAATGATCGATCACAAGAAAAGGAAGCAAGTGTTGACCGGAGGATTCGATGGATGATTTGATCCAGTACCTTTCTGGGGTTGAGCCTCGGGAAGATGAGTTATTCTTTAGTCAACCACTCCAAGCTCATAAGGAGAAAGGTGGCCCGTTAAAGTCTAGTATTGAGCAACCACCTACTGATTTAGAGCTCAAACCGCTTCCGAAACACCTTAAGTATATCTTTCTTAAGGATGGAGATAAATTGCCTTTGATCATTTCTTCGAAACTCGACCCTGAGCAAGAAGCACAGCTGATAGAAGTGCTTAAAAAGAATATCCTCGCGTTCGGATGGCAAGTGGGTGATATCCGAGGAATCAGCCCAGATGTATGCATGCATAAAATCCGAACGGAGGAGGGAGCTAAAAAGGTTAGACAACCTCAGAGAAGGCTGAATCCGCATATGCAGGAGGTTGTCAAGAAAGAAGTGATAAAGTGGCTTGACATGGGCATCATCTATGCAAACGCCGATAATGCGAGTGGGTCAGCCCTACTCAAGTTGTGCCAAAGAAGGGCGGAATCACAGTCGAAAAGAATGAAAAAGGGGAGGAAGTTGCCTTACGACTCGTGACAGGCTACAGAGTCTATATTGACTATCGTAGACTTAATGAGGTTACTGCGAAGGACCACTTTCCCCTACCCTTCATTGACCAACTTATTGAACGACTGAGTGGTCACAAGTATTATTGTTTCCTCGATGGATACTCTGGTTACTTCCAGATAGCCATTGATCCTAATGACCAAGAGAAGACAACTTTTACGTGTCCATCTGGTACTTTTGCTTTTCGCAGAATGCCATTCGGCCTATGCAATGCACCCGCGACTTTTCAACGGTGCATGTTAGCCATTTTTGATGGACTTGTGGAGCAATGCATAGAGGTCTTCATGGATGACTTCTCAGTCTACGGCGATAGCTTTGATGAAATCTTAAAGAATCTAGATATGGTACTCCAACGGTGTGTTGAGAAAATCTGGTGCTTAATCGGGAGAAATGCCATTTTCTAGTAGGCGAAGGAATCGTTTTGGGACATAAGGTGTCCAATCTTTGGTATTCAAGTTGATAAGGCTAAGGTCGAAGCCATTGAAAGGATGACGTACCACTATGACATGGAAAGAGGTACGAGGTTTTCTAGGTCATGTTGGCTTATACAGCGTTTCATTAAAGATTTTTCTACCATCGCCAAGCCTTTATCAAATCTTTTGAAAGATGATGTAGATTTCTTGTTCGATGCAAAGTGCAAAGAATCTTTCAATTGTCTGAAAGACAAGCTTATCAGTGCCCCTATTTTAGTTGCACCTGACTGGACCAAGCCTTTCGAGTTGATGTGCGATGCCTCTAATTACGCCGTAGGCGTAGTTTTAGGTCAAAGAGTTGATAAAAGGTTCAGGCCCATTTATTATGCGAGCCGCACCTTGAACCCGGCTCAATGCAATTATACCACAACCGAAGGAATTCTTAGCCGTTGTTTTGCCATTGACAAGTTTAGAAGTTATCTTAGGGTCTCAAGTTGTTGTATGGACCGATCATGCAACCTACGCTACCTTATGGACAAAGCGGATGCAAAACCAAGGTTACTTCGATGGATTACGATTTTACAAGAGTTTGACCTTGTGATTAAAGATAAGAAAGGTAGTGAGAATATTGTGGTGATCATTTATCTCGCTAGTAAATGAGGGTGCAGAGAATCACAATGATATAGGCATTGATTTTCCGACCGAGCAATTGATGAAGCTTGAAACGGTTAGGCCGTGGTATCGCGACTCGTCAACTATTTAGCGAGTGGTCATTTAGAGGACATGACGTGTCGGGAGAAGAAAAGTTCTTTTACGATCTTAAATATATCCTTATTTGTTCGATGTCCAAAAGACGGATTGCTTCGACGGTGCGTTCGGAGCATGATCGATGGGATATCCTAGAACAATGCTATAAGCGGTCCTACCGGAGGTCATTATGGAACACCGAAGACGGTTGCAAAGATCCTTCAAGCCGGATTCTCTTGGCCGACTCTGTTTAAAGATGCGAAGCCCTTTGTAAAGGTTGTGATAGGTGCCGAGAACTGGGCGGCGAGTAGTAGGATGGAAATGCCACTTAAGCCCATTCTTGAATGCGAAGTTTTCGACGTTTGGGGCATAGATTTTATGGGACCCTTTCCATCTTCGTGCGGTAATAAATATATCCTCGTCTGCAGGTCGACTATGTTTCCAAGTGGGTTGAAGCCATAGCTACCCAAACTAATGATCATAAAGTCGTGAAGGAATTCTTGCAAAAGAATATCTTTACCGGTTCGGTTTGTCCGAGAGCACTCATTAGTGATGAGGGTACCCACTTTGCAATGCGCCGCTTGATAAAATCCTTGAAAAATATGGTGTCAAACACAAAGTTGGTACACCATATCATCCCCAAACCAGTGGCCAAGTCGAGGTAAACAACGAGCTTGAAAAGAATTTTAGAGAATACCGTGAACAATAATCGATCTAATTGGAGTCTTAAGTTGGATGACGCGTTGTGGGCTTATCGTACTGCATTTAAAACCCCGATGGGCACGTCACCCTTCCAAATGGTCTATGGCAAAGCTTGTCATTTAATGTCGAACTTGAACACAGAGCTTTCTGGGCAATTAAATTCTTGAATTTTGATAGCCAACTCTGTGGGGAGAAACGGTTGTTACAATTGAACGAGCTCGACGAATTCCGACTCAGAGCGTACGAGAATGCTAAGCTTAGCAAGGAAAGAACGAAGATACTCCATGACGCTAAGATCAAGGACCGAGAATTCAAAGTTGGTGAGATGGCTTTACTCTATAATACTAGACTTCACCTGTTTCCGGGTAAACTCAAGTCTAGATGGTCTGGTCCCTTTGAGATTCTCGAGGTTAATCCAAGTGGAGTAATTACTTTGAACGGGTATGGAAATCAAGCTTTTAATGTGAATGTTCATCGACTTAAGAAATATTTTGGGCAACCAAAGGAAAAGCTGAGACTCTTTACTTCCAACGAAGAGATGAGAGTATCTGAGATGTCCTGATTTGTGAAGAGATTCCATCTTATTTCTTTGAGTCGATGATGACATCCCTACCTCTACTGTGAGGAACCTTCTTCTTCGAGACTCACGAGCATGTTAGCACACCTATGCCTATCATCCGCAAGAACAAGAAGAAGAGAGTCGAGTGTAGTTTGGAGAGAAAAATTTAATGATCTTATAGCACACTTGACTTGTTGTTGTGGTGAAAATCATTTCCGCCCAAAGGCTCTCACGATTACGATCATCGAGGTGGCGGTAGTCAAACCAAAGTGGCCCGATCCAGGTTGATCTTTTGAAATCCGTGTCAAGCTATTGACATTAAAAGAGCGCTCTGAGGAGGCAACCTAGTTTTCTTTGTTTGTTTTCTTTTCTTAGGTTGTTTTGTTTTCTTGTTTTTAGAAATAGTACTCTAGTGGGGTGTTGATGGTTGTTCCTTTTACTCTTGTTGTAAGTGTTTTGTGTTATGTGTTGCTCATATACCCCGTGTACCCCGAGATTATATGGTATGTCGAGTGTGGCAGATACTTTTGAGCAGGTTCGCAAGCTTTTATGTCCAGTGTTGTCTATTCGAGTTGTCGCGGTACATTCATGCTCCGGCCTGACCTCTGCTAACTTTCATCCGACAAACACTGTTGAAACCAGCTAAGTTTTCTTTTTCTTTCATTCTGCACATTCTGCGGACATAATCTGATTTAAGTGTGGGGGGGTAAATTGGGTATGTTTTCATGCTATATCCTTTGAAATATGAGTGAATGTTAAATTTCCACGAAATTTAAATTTTTGTTAGTCTCGAGCATGTGGTTGAAACTAAATGCTTGCTAGTTGTAGTTTTCTAACGATGATAGTATGTGACTTAGTGAGATAATTATAGCATGTCTTTACTTTCATGGAGCTAGTATTCATTTTTCACGTTCACGAGAGCCTTTGATATTGAAGCAAGACTTTTGAACTATATCCTTTCATTGTTTTAGTGATTTATCTTAGTAAGATCAGTATAGTAACACCTTAGTTAGCCCGTGTACTGTGAATATCTGTAAGTTTGAATGTGATAAGTGAAACGTGATTAAGTCTTTGCAATAGTAATAAATTGTTTGCTTGAGGTGTTATGCTCAGTGGTCTGTGCTACTAGAAAATAATCTTTTCCACTGCCAGCCAGAAATCTCTAAGTAAACATAATTGTAATTGTGTGTGTCGGAAGCTGGTTTATGATTTGGGTGAGGTAGGGTGTACCACGTATGTCCTATACCACTATGATGACCAGAAGCTCACGACAGTTGGAAGAAGCTACCTTATGATTTGAGTAGGTAGGGGATTATCTTGAAATGTCCTATTCTACTATGATGGGTATAAGCTCATTCTGATATGCGTCAAATTTGAAAATTTTTGAAAATAATGAGTAAAAATAAAGTGAAGTCTTTGTTATCATGGATCTTATACCCAGTAGAACTGCATGATATCTTGTAGGGATTATCCTACTGAGTGCGTGGGAAGGCTTTGAGTGGAGCTATTATCGCTATATCTAGGATAGTCATTGGATTTTTGAGAGGATATTTCTTTGAAAGGCTTGTTAAATTTGAAAAGGGCTTGTCACACATACACTCGAATCTATCTCTGTGATGGTATTGTTTGCTATAGTTGTTGTATCTTTAAATTCGTGAGTTAGAGATCTATGTGGATTACATGAAAGTTGAGCTATAGTTTTGATTGTTTTGTCCGAGGACATACAAAAAGCTAAGTGTGGGGTGTGTTGTTAAGGCCATATTTATATGATTATTAAGGGTTATATTTCATTATTATTTCCCCACATTTGCATATTTACATGAGAATTAAGGGTTTAAGTGTAATTATTTAGTAAGGATGATTTTAATATGGTTATTTGCAAAATTGGTTATTTTATGTGTTGAATTAATGGAATTATTATTATTTGAGTTTTATTACATTTTGCAATGTTTATTTATCCTTTAGAGACTGAATTTAGTGCTAAAGAGGATAAATGAATCTCAAGTCGAATTATTCAAGATAGAGTTGGAATTGGCTTGAAGAAAGTGGATAAAGATAAAGAGATCCGATCCTAAGCATTCCAAACGGACGTCCATCGATCTTGGACGAAGTCCGTAAGTGAATCGGCGTCCATGCGGCGTCCAGGAAGAAAAGTTGAGCAGAGAGAGTTTGGACGGAATCTGGGCGAGCGTCTTGATAGCGTCTAAGGCATCTTGAGCGGGCGTCCATATAAGTGAACAGCGTCATTTGCCGACCTAAGGCTAACCGACTTAGCACTCTATAAATACAATGGCAAAATTTCAACCCTAAAGATATACTTTTTTTTTTTCATAGCCGCAATTTTCACAAGAAGAACTGCGCTTCAAAACCACTTTTACGAGATGCAAATCTTCAATCCAACAATCTTCTCCAATATGATTGTTGGTTAGAAACCTACAAAAACGAGTCGACGGAGGAAGCCCATCACCAACACAACCAACTAGAGAGTTCGATGCTTTAAGTTTAGTGAGTTTATTTCATAGTTTTTCATTACTTTGGACTGTTTTGTATTGTTTAAGTTTTATTGAATTAAGATTTGATGAAACGATCTCCGATTATTTGATGCTTGAATCAATATATGAAAGTATGTTTACTCAAGTTCTCTTTTATTCAAAGTAATGCATCTAATCATGTTGTAAGAAATTAAGCATGTTTAGTTGAGTAAAAAGTTTGGAAACAATCTCGTGATTTCGTTTTGATTGCATGTTTAGTTTGTTTGAAAGGATAAACGAAACCTTATAAATTTGATTGAAGATATTTGATCGAGTTCGTGAAAAATCACTACTAAAAACTATGTCCTTTTAATCACCGTCTAGTTGGATTGTTGGTTGATAGGTGGAATCTAGTTGCCTTGCTGTGTTTTCCTTTAATTGTCTGAACCAAATCGTTTAGATTAAGTTTAGTTTAAGTTCTAGTTTTATAAACCCTAGTTTCCTGCTGTTTTCCTGCACTTTTCTACTTCAGGTCGTAATCGGACGCTCGTCCGCAATAGCAGACGCTCGTCCATTAGATTTAGTTTCAGACGCTCGTTCATCAAAGTGAGCGCTCGTCCGTCTTTCGTTTTCTTATTTTACTCGCTTGTCTTTATTCTGTTTTAGTTTTAATCCTTAGGTTTAGGTTTTAGTTTAGTTTCAACCCTAGTTTAGTTAATAATTGTTACATAATCGATATAGATTTATACTTGAATCCGATAAACATTCCATTCCCTTAGGACGACCCGTTAACATCCTTTACTACAGATCCTTATACTTGGGGTGTTTCGGTTATAAATTGTAAAACTCGTTTTTACCGAACATCACCCTCACCGCCCTCATGAGTCTCAGCCTCCCTAGCTCCCCCCCTTAGTAAAACCAGCCCAGGTGAGGAAAGTATCCAGCTCTCTAGGATAGACATAAGAAGCAGCAGGGTCACGGAGAATATCCGTAACAGAAGGGCCACCCGAAACTCGTAGGGCCCGACAATACTAGCAAGGACGAACCTCTGATCCTCTGCCCACTCCCTCTGTGTGGCGGCAGCAGTATACATGTGTCTCTCAAAGGTGGAAAGAGTGGAGGCGGGTGGGGCAGAAGATCGGCGATGGGGTGGCCTATGAGCCCTGGAGGAAGAAGGGGTGTCTGAGGGTGCACGGAGAGGACGTGCTAAGGTACTCTGTCTAACAATCCATCCCAACTTCTTCCCACCAGTATCATCATCATCATAAATAGGGACTTGGACACCATGGGCAACCTCACAAATGAGGTGTGGAAAGATAATGCTCCTAGAACTGTCGTGACGGACATCCTTGAAAGACTCGTAGATAACCTTACCGACATTGATTGGAAGATTGCTATGCAAGTCATTGATTAAGTCAAAGTTGGGAAGATTGAGGTTGTTGATGTTCTCACGAGGACGGAGATGGCTAAGGACAAAACGTGAAATGACTCTCAAATCAACCGGCCACTCCAGGGCACTAATGTCAAGCCGGACCCCCGAGCTATTGATGTTCCAAGGGGCTTGTGGACAAAGGGCTAACGTACCCTCCTCTTGGTGATCCACACCCCCAACTCTCTTGGCCTCAAGGATGGTTTTGTAGTCGGCCTCATTGGGGACTTCAGGGATAGAAAAGTGAGAGTTAATGGCCTCAGAGGAGAAGGGGATATCAACACCTCTGACTAAGACGACACCACACTCAAGATCAACCACCGAGAAATTTCCCCAAAACTCACGGACAATGGACATGTTAGGTGGATTGACGGGTGCAGTCATGAGTTTGCCCCACTTACGGTCCCTAAGGTTCTGGACAAAGGCACTGTCGACCTTAGAAGTATCAAGGGCTCGCTCAAGGGTGGCATTCATTTTACGGTAAACTTGCATATAATTTCGGTAAGTTTGAGTGAAGGTAAAACGCTGTTCTAAAGGAAGAGGGTCGTCTGGAAGGTGAGGGCCCCTAGGAGGGTTAGAACGAGTGGCGGTAGGACTATGGATTGTGAGAGGGGCTTGTCCGGTTCGGGGGTTTTTCTGGGGATTGGCCTTGGCCTTAGCCGGAGCTTTGGCCTTAGCTTTACCCTTGCCTTTACCGGAGGAAGAGGCTTCGGGTTGAGGACGTTTGGGTGCCATAAGCCTAAGTTTGAGATCAAAACAACACCAAAACAGCCCAAAAACAGAGAGTTTGAACCCCAAAACAACAACACCACCACCACAATACCAAAACAACCACAAGCCAACAGCAAACCAAAATCAAATCATCAACACACCCCAGCCATCATCCAAGAATGCACCACAAATCCCACCAAAACCCAGAAATCGAATCAACACCATCACCACAACACCAAAACCATCACAGCCAACATCAATTCAACACCAATACAAGATCCAAACGTCAAAACACCCCAGCCAAACACCACAATTCAGCCCAATTACAACCATTAAAGCAAAGACAAACCCCAGCCACCAACACCAACAGAGCAACAAAATAGAAAGCCCAAATTAGCTATAGTTGAAAAACGAAATTGCTACTCCCCAACCCTAAAATTCGAAATTGACAAAGGGATGAGAGATACTTACCACAACAGATCAAAGAGGAACTGGAGGAAGGTTGCCATGATCAAATTCATAAAAATCGTTGGGTGGCCGGTCGGAAAAAAAAAACTTCAGGGCAGCGGTTATGGAGGTTTGGCAGCGGAAATATGTCGAACAAGGGGAAACACATGCTGAGACAGAGAGCTTATGGTAATCGAGAGGAAATGGTGCTTAATTTATGATGGATTGAGGGGTGGAGGTCGGATTTATGGAGCAGAAGAATGAAAATGGTGAATTTTTATGAAGGAGGGCGGGAGAGGAAGAGAGGGATCCACTGGGGAAAAAGGGAAAATGAAATAGAAAATGTGGATTTTTTTTGTTATATAAGATTGGTTGGCGCGCGCCAAAATGATCGGCGTGCGCTAAAAATGGAAACAGGGTAAGCTGAACTCTCTGTTTGGGGTTGGCGGGAGCCAAATATTTTAACGGGCGCTGACCTGAAACAGAGACTAGGCAGAGAATGAGCTGAAATTCGGTGCGTGCCAAAATCGTAGGCGTGCGCTAAAGCACTTGAAACACCAAAAAGAGAAATTTTGAGCCAAACTCTCTCAAATTAAACCCTTAGAACACTCCTAACACCTAAAAACTATTGAATAACAAAGAAACGGTGGGTTGCCTCCCCCAAGCGCCTTTGTTTTACGTCGTTGGCTCGACGGAATGCCTTATACGGTGTCAACTTTAGAGTTATACCGTTGACACAAAGATGGAATTGGCGGATAGAAAGAAGTTTGATGGAATTAAAAGATTTGAATTTGGTCAAGTTTATAGTCCTTGACAAGACTCACACGAACCAACGCAAAGGACGGGATCCTTAAGGAGAATAACCTCGAGTGCCTCATCGAAATGTAATCTTTCATAATTCTTCAACCGGAGACCATTTGTAACAAATGTCCCCTTAGTTGGGTGAATGATTTCGACGGCACCGGAGGGAAAGACTTTAGAAACTATATAAGGACCCGACCACCGAGATTTGAGTTTTCCTTGAAAATGTGAAGGCAAGTGTTATAAAGAAGGACCTCGTCACCTTCCTTAAACTCTCGGAGTTTAATGGCTCTATCATGGAGTAACTTAGTCTTTTCTTTATAGTCCCTCGCACTCTCGTAAGCTCTAAGGCGAAACTCATCTAACTCGTTTAACTGTGTTAACCGCCTCTCTCCTACTAGACCCTCATCCAAGTTTAGGAACCGAGTAGCCCAATATGCCTTGTGCTCAAGCTCTACCGGGAGGTGACAAGACTTCTCATACACCAACATGTAAGGAGACATACCTATGGGAGTCTTGAAGGCGGTTCTAAGGGCCCATAACGCATTATCTAACTTATTGGCCCAATCCTTAGGGTGTGAATTAACGGTTTTCTCAAGGAGACGCTTAATCCCCCGGTTACTCACTTCCACTTGGCCACTAGTTTGGGGGTGATAGGTTGTCCCTAACTTATGCTTGACCCCATACTTAGCTAGAAGAGTGTTAAAAGGATGGTTGTGGAAGTGACTACCATTATCACTAATGATAGCACGTGGCACCCCAAAACGAGCAAAGATTTGCTTTTTAAGGAACCGGATGACCACACGCCTATCATTAGTAAGGGATTCTATGGCTTCTACCCATTTCGATACATAATCACACGCAACTAGGATATACTTATTGTTATACGATGAAGGATAAGGTCCCATAAAGTCTAGCCCCCAAACATCAAACACCTCACACTCTAAGATCGGCTTTTGGGGCATCTCATTTCTCCTAGAGATCCTACCTACCCGTTGACGACGCGTCACACGCTTTCACATAGGCATAAGAGTCTCGAAAGATATTTGCCCAATAAAAGCCACTTTGGAGCACTTTGAGAGCGGTTTTGTCTCCCGCAAGATGACCACCGGCTTCCCGGTCATAACAAAACGAAAGGATATTCCTAATCTCGCTATCATGCACACACCTCCTAATTATACCATCCGAGCAACGTCTACATAGATATGGATCATCCCATAAGTAGAATCGAATATCACTATAGAACTTCTTGCATTGGCAATCCTTCAAACTAGGATCCACAAGAAAGAAAGTTCACAAAGGGAGCATACCACGGGTCACCATACCTACCCCGTTGCTCCTGAGCACTCCTTTTCACCGGAAGCATCGCTCACCCGGGAAAGACTCATTAATTTCTCTCTCAAATCTTCTCACTTCCTCATCTAACGTCATACGACTCAAGTGATCCGCTACCACGTTCTCACAACCTTTCATATCCTTAATCTGCACATCGAACTCTTAAAGAAGCAAAATCCACTGCAATAAGCGGGGTTTTGCCTCTTGCTTTGCAAATAAGTACCTCAACGCAGCATGATCGGTATGCACTATCACTTTAGACCCAACTAAATACGACCGAAACTTATCAAAAGCAAAAACAACAGCAAGCAATTCTTTTTCGGTCGTGGCATACTTAGAGTGTGCAGGGTTAAGTGTGTGACTAGAATAATAAATAGGCTTAAATATCTTGTCAACTTTCTACCCTAAAACAGCCCCTACGGTAGTGTCACTAGCATCACACATAACCTCAAACTCACGTGTCCAATCAGGTGCAACTAGAATCGGTGCAGTCACTAATAACTTCTTAAGCATGTGAAAAGCATCAACGCACTCTTGAGTGAAAATGAAGGGAGTGTCTTTTGTGAGCAAGAGTGTAAGTGGCCTAGCAATCATGGAGAAATCTTTGATAAAGCGCCGGTAAAAAACCGCATGACCAAGAAAAGCCCGAAGGGTCTTCAAGTTCGTGGGGACGGGCAACTTCTCAATTGCAAAAACCTTGGCTCTATCAACTTCAATCCCCCTACGTGAAATCTTATGGCCTAACACTATGCCCTCTTCTACCATGAAATGACACTTTTCCCAATTTAGCACAAGATTGGTGTCTTCACACCTTTGTAAAACCTTATCAAGATTACTCAAACAATCATCAAAGGAGTCCCCATACACACTAAAGTCATCCATAAAGACTTCCAAGAATTTCTCAATCATGTCCGCAAAGATAGCCGTCATGCATCTTTGGAATGTCGCGGGTGCATTACACAACCCGAAAGGCATCCGCCTAAATGCAAAGGTACAATAGGGACATGTAAAGGTAGTTTTCTCTTGGTCCTTAGGATCGATGCAAATTTGGTAATAGCCACTAAAACCATCAAGGAAGCAATAAAAAGCATGACCACTTAACCTTTCTAACATTTGATCAATAAAAGGCAAAGGGAAATGATCTTTCCTAGTGGTATCATTCAGCTTTCGATAATTAATGCAAACACGATAGCCAGTGACTAAGCGGGTAGGGATCATTTCATTGTTTTCATTAGGTTCAACAGTCATACCTCCTTTTTTAGGCACCACTTGGGTAGGTCTTACCCACTCGCTATCCGAAATGGCATAGATGATTCCATGCTCTAACATCTTCACCACGTCCTTACGCACCACCTCTTGAAGGTGTGGATTAAGCCTCCTTTGACATTGCCTCACCGGCTTCACATCCTCTTCCAATATGATTTTGTGCTTGCAAATCTCGGGGCTAATACCCCGGATATCCACCATCTTCCATCCAAAGGCTTTCTTATGACTCCTTAACACTTTCATTAGCTTTTCTTCCGCAAAGATGTTAGTGCCGCAGAAATAATCAAAGTTAATAAATTATCGGACTCAAGAAAAGCATACTTAAGGTGCTCCGGGAGTGGCTTTAGTTCCAAATCCTTTGGTGGCTCTTCAATAGACGACTTCATTTTCTCACTGTTGAGGCCAAGCTCTAGATACTTATGCCATGACGCCTCAAGAAAAGGTGTTGCCTCAAACTCACAAGCCGCTTCTCTCAATTCTTCATTATCATCATGAATCGTGCTAGATTTCATTAAGCACTCCTCCATCGGCTCTTGATATCCTTGCGTGTTAGCAACTTCAGAAACACAAGAATATATAGATTCAACTTCATCACATTCCGTAATATCATCATGAGGGTACTTAATGGCATCAAACACATTCATGGTCACACTCTTAACCCCCACTCTCATAGTAATATCACCTTTTGCTATATCTACATTAGCACTTCACGTAGCAAGGAAAGGTCTCCCAAGAAAAAGTGAGTTTCTAGGGTCCTCCGCAACATCTAGCACTACAAAATCGGCCGGGAACACAAACTTATCGACTTGAACCAACACATCCTCCAATATCCCCATAGGTCTCCTAAGAGTCCGGTTGGCCATTTGTAAAGTCATATTGGTCTCGGTCAACCTACCTAGGCCCAACCTCTCATAGATAGTCATAGGCATGAGATTCACACTAGCACCTAGGTCACATAAAGCTTTCGGGAATCTAATAGAGCCAATGGTGCAAGGGATAGAAAAACATCCGGGGTCTTTCTTTTTAGGCGGAAGCTTGTTTTGAAAGACCGCTGAGCATTCTTCATTTAGGCACACCACCTCATCCATCTTGGCCTTGTTGGACAATATCCCTTTCAAAAACTTAACATACGAAGGCATGTTAGCTATAGCAACAACCAAAGGGATATTTATCTCAACCTTGCGCAAGATGTCAAGGAACTTGTTTTGACTCTTGGACAACACATCCTTCTTAGGACCTCTAGGGAAAAGGTAAAGTGCTCAAATCAAAAGGCGTAGAAGAAGTATTCATACCGTTGCTACTTATACCTTTCCTTTGTGGATTGGAAGTGGTTGTGTCCCCTTTGCTTGGTTCCTTCGGTGCCTCGTTATCTTGCTTGTGAGCTTCACTATCTTGCTCTCCAACAACTTGATCTTCACTATCATTTTCTACCACATCATCCACTTTGCTTTTACCATGATCTTCAACTCTTTTCTTCAACCCAATGTCACTACCAACCACCTTGCCACTTCTTGTAGAGATATCATTCACACCCTTGGGATTTCTCACGGTGTTACTTGGTAAGCCTCCAACCGGTGCGGTATTTGCATTTTCGGTCAATTGACCCACTTGAGTCTCAAGATTCCGTATTGCCGATTGGAATGAGGCTGTGGTGTTATTGGCATTGGTTTTAATTTCCCTTAACTCCCGACTATGCTCTTGCAAAGTCTTACTAATTTGCTCCAAGAGGATATCGGTAGAGCTCTTTTGTGTAATAGGTTCCATTGGTGGAGGTTGAGAATAGCTTCCTTGAGAGTAGTTTTAATGAGCATTCGGATGTTGGTAAGTTCCGGATTGTTGTTGTCGTGGAGCTTTATTTCCTTGATAAGAAGAACTTTGTTGAGGCTTAGAGGATTGCCCTTGGTTCGGACCACGACCCCAAGTCAAATTAGGATTCTCACGCCAATTTTGTGGAGCTCCTTGGAAGTCATAGTTTTGGACACGCCTTTGCCCCATATAGTTAGCATCATAGGGTTGTGTATCCAACATCAAACTCATATCCATAGGTCCAATCACCGGATTGCCATAGGTGGTGAGAGGGTTGAAATCCATTTGCCCCGCATTCAATTGCCCTAAAGCATAGGCGTTCATCAAAGATTGTTGCAATGAATTCGCATTAGCCACTAAAGTACCGGCTTGAGGTGCTACTAGAGCTTTCATTGGCACAGTTGTTGGTGGTGTATTTGGAGATGTGCAGTTTGCAGCTGAATGTTCACCACCACAAAGTTGACATAACCGGGCCTTCTTGTTCTCTAAAGCCAAATCATCAACCTTTTGTTCCATGGCTAACACCTTATTATGCAACTCGGAGTTTCTTTCGGGCTCATCTACCAAGGCGGTCACAAGTGGTTTTTTGTGCTTCAATTGCCTTCTTCCCGAACTCCATTGCCTATTGTTCTCACAAATCCTCTCAATGGTGGCCAATGCCACATCCGGTGCCATATCCATGATGGATCCTCCACATGCCCCATTCAATTGTTGCATTGAACTACCATCCAAATTTCTATAAAATAGATGCACTTGATCCCATGCTTCAAATCCATGTTGAGGGCATTTCCGTAACATAGTTTTGAACCGATCCCATACCTCAAACAAATCTTCACCCAATAGTTGCTCAAAGTTAGAAATGTCGGATTTCAAGTCAAGAGCCTTCGATGGTGGAAAGTACTTGAGCAAGAAAGTGCTTGCAACTTGTTCCCATGTGTGGAGGGAGTCATGAGCCAAAGATGAATACCACTCCATCGCTTTCCCTTTTATTGCAAAAGGGAACAAAAGTGGCCGAACCGCTTCCTCACCAACCCCATTTATCTTCACTGTTTTTCATACCTCAAGGAAATTATTGATGAAGGAGTTCGGATCATCCGTCGCCTTTCCTTCAAATTGAGCATTGTCCCCAAGTAAATGCCAAACATGCCGCCTTATCTCCAAGTTATTAGCCGCAACGGCCTGTACTCGAATAGGACTATGGCCCGTGGTAGCCATTGGGGTCACATAATCTCTACAAAGTCTTACCGGTCGATTTCCCGCTTGGTTTACTTGAGCTTGAGGTGCATATGGTTGAGGGTTCACTATGGGATTTGGTTGAGGATTGTCTTGAGGGACTAATTGTTGAGCATAGGGATTGGCCATTTGAGGATATTGGTTCATCATGGGATTCATCATAAGGTTCATCATAGGATTGAATTGGGCCATTTGCATCATCATTTGTTGATATTGTTGAAGGAATTGGGGATCCATTTGTGGAGGTTGTTGTGTTTGAGGGATTTGTGGAGTTTGGAGAGGGATATTGGTCCTTTGTTGAAAGTGATTGGTCAATGAGGGTCTACGCACAATATTCCCTTCTCTAAGTAGAGGTTCCATCCTTAGGGAAAGCGAATTTGATGGTTGACCTTGATATTGAGTAGTATTCCTTTCCTCAAAAGGATTCACACTTCTTTCTCGTTCCATACCCCGGTCAAACTCAAGATCTTCATTTCTCGTAGCCATACTAGAATTCTCGAAACTAAAACCCTCACTTTCCAAATCTTGATTCACTTCCTCAACAAGAACCGCCTTGTTTCGCAAGGCGTTTCGGTGTCTAGCCAAAGCCTCAATCTCAGGAATGTATGGTAGTAATGGTTCCTTTGAGCTTCAGGTCATACACTACAAGGAGCAAACAACAAGAAAACAGTAAAATAAAAACAACCTAAGCCTAAATTTTCAAAAGACTTATGAGATATCGATTAAATTCTCCGGCAACGGCGCCAGAAAACTTGATGACCAAAATAGTAACGACCAACATTAACCGGCAAAGTACCGGGTCGGAAGTGCTATAGAGGTGAGCAAGGTCGTATCCCACGAGGAATTTATCGAATACCAAAGTCGTTTTTGGATTTAGTTTAAGTCAATCACGATGTTTCAAGTTTAATTACACTAAAACGAAATATAAACTAAAGATATTAAAGAGGGAAAGAGACATAGCCAAACTATGATCCAATTGATTACTTTCACCCCTCCAATCGATTAGCTCGGAATGGAACTAACCAACCTACCAACCTATACTTATATCGACTCATTCATGGGTGCAAACTCCTAAGCTAGTGTAAGACGCCATGCAACAATCGAACACCCTTTGCCCGGTTCAACAGTCCGCCTTTAAGAATTTAATTGACCGAAACAAGATTAATACGCTAGAGTTTGCCCGATTTCACAACCGATTGAACCTCACTCCCTAATCAATCTAAACAACTCAGTTGATTATAAAGAATGACCTTAAAACCCCTTTTCCCACACCCCTTCGCAACATACATTTATAAAAGTGGTGTGTTTGTTCATGAACTAGGTGTACAGTCTAATTCATGCATTGATAACAAGTTTTAAGACATGAATTCATCAATATAACAACAATTAAACACTACACATTCCCAATTTCATCAATTATAGGGTGATTTTATCAATCTTCACATAATTTGGCTATGAAAAGTTTAGCTAATCATAATAAAACTAAAAACAACAATCAAACATAGAAAGCCATAAATGAGATAGAAACTGAAATTGATTACCAAAACCGTAGCGAATCGGAGTTTACATCAAGCTTTTTCAACACCCATGTCAATTGGTGAAGAAGAAGGCCCAAAATTAGAAAATCCAAGAGTAGAGAAGAATATTTAGCTAAAATCTAAGCTAGATTGTGCTTAATTTAAGTAGAATATGATGTAAGATTGAATCTAGGGAAGAAGAATGGGAGAAATCGACCTAAAGGGGAAAAACGTAAGATATGAAAGTGAAAAAGTGTGTCCTGATTGTCTAAAAAATCTGTGCAAGTGGTATTTATATTCTCCAAAAATGTGTAGGAAAAGTCATTTTGGCGTGCCCCAAAGGCTTTGGCGCGCCCCAAAACTGCTTCAGTGACTCTGGAAACTCTCTGTTTCAACTTGGCGCGCCCCAAACCTGTTTCTGTGGTTCTGAAACTCTCTGTTTAACTTTGGCGTGCCCCAACTCTTTTGGCGTGCGCCAAACTCCTCCAAGCTACAATTTCTTCACTTTTTTCTATTTTCTTCTATCTCCAACCATTGGTTTCATCTTTATACGCTCCACGCCTTGTCTCCCGGGCTTACGAGCACCTAGATCCTGCGTCACAACATCTAACACAAACCGAGCATAATTCCACAAGATAAATGGGGCTCGAAAAGGGCCAAAAACTTCGTAAAATGCCGAGGTTTTCCATCTATATGACGGTTTACCCTGTGGTGGACGTGTAATGCGATTTTTGCCCTAAATAAGGTCTAAAACTACCCAGAATGAACCAAAAGTGCCGTAAAAGAGGTTGAAACATGCACCGGAGCATAGTAAAGTTGACTCTCATCAACCCCTATGCCACTGATTGTTGCGACCATGATCTCGGTCTTGATCAGAATTTTTCCTCTTGTATTCTCTACGCCCCCTGGGCTCGTTGCCCTGAGATCTGTCAACCACTTCATTTAGCTCGCCTTCTTGTATACAAGCGTCGATGTCTCTCTTCAAGTCAGAGCATTCGTCCGTTTCATGACCTATGTCCTCATGAAACTCGCAATATTTTTTGGGATTCCTCTTTTCTCGAGGCTTTTTTAGTGGACTCGGTTTCCTTGCAATACCCTTCGAGATCATAATAGCCAAAACTTCTCCGCGTGACCGGTTGAGTGGGATGAGATCTTTATCGCACGGAGCTCCTTTCTTTCCCAGACGGTCTGAGATAGGCGCTGTAATGCGGTCCCAGACTGTCGGCTTGGTCTCAGTGTTCTGTCCTTTGGACTGATTCTTATTCGGACCTCGAGTGTCCTTCTTTGAATCAATCCAGTCGGATTGGGTGTGTCTACGCACTGCCTCTTCCCTTTGACAAAATCTGTACACCACATTAATACATTCATTCATGGTATGAGGGGCATCCCTGCTCAGCTTCATATACAACTTGGTATTACGCAGCCCCCCTCCCAAACAACGTGATCAGAAGTTGGTCATCTGCGTATTTGACTTGCATGGCCTCGAGATTGAACCTCTTCAGATATTCTAGCACTGTTTTGTCTTTTTGTTGCTTCATATTCATGAGGTGTGTGGCGCTTAAGTGAAATTTCTTGTTTACAATAAACGCATCTCGAAACCTGTGAGCTAACATGGTAAAACTAGAGATTGACCCGGGTCGTAGCTTGTTGAACCACTCTCTGGCTCGACCAACGAGCAGTGTCTCGAAAGCCCGACATCTCATCGCATCGGGTCCGCCGTCCAGCCTCATCTGAGATAGATACCTATATAGATGATCCTCTGGGTCAGTGGTACCATCATAGGGTTCTATCTTTGGTATTTTGAATCCCTTTGGTTTTGGGAACTCTTCGGTCTTCTTAGTAAAAGGCGATTGCAACCACAGAGAGACCTGAATTTTCCCCAGAATAACATCCAGCTCTTTCATGACGCTGTCCTCATCCATCCTTTGATGTTTCTATTGGATTTCACGTCTTTTTCTCTCCACGGAGCTAGAAGACGCGCTGTCTTTGTCCCCAGGGGCTCGCTTGGGCTTTTCCGCAACATCTTTCTTACCACCATCTACGTGCTGCTGTGCCATGAACGCCTCTGCTATGATCCTGGCCATCAATTCGCGATCAGCCTCCGCTAGTTGATCCACAATTATTTGGTGTTCTGGGGCGAGACCTATTGAAATAGTGTCCTAAACCCAATCAGGTTGGACCGGATCCGACCGGGTCGGATCTTTCTACTATTTCTTTATGTTTATACATATATTAAATGGCTTTTCTGTTGTCATATATATATATATATATATATATATATATATATATATATATATATATATATTTCTTTTAAATACCAATTATAAATTGTTATATGATAACGTCCTTAGTATTAAAATATGATAGAGAAACCATGATAGGCGATTATGGTTGATGAGATCTCTAATCATTTTGATAAGTTTGATACTTAAATATCTCTAGGCTGATGTACTATTAAACAGGGCATTGATAGTATGAACAGATTATAGTTTACCTATATAGATGTGATGCTAAAAGAGTTTAGCATAGATCGCGACAGGGGATACTGCTAGCCGGTGTTCTCAAGATCTATCTATGTTAGGGCGTTTGTCCTAAAGATAAGGTGAAAGATGATGCTTATGGAAGGTTCCCTTTTGCTACTGCAATATGATCCATCATAAGAGTTATGCTAGAGGTTCACACTTCATGAAGAGTCATGAGCAAGTATGAAAGTGATTCTAGCAGATGTCGAGAATATCCTTAAACAAGTTAAGGAAAGCTTCATAGTTTATTGAAACTTGGAATTAAATAAACGTAGATATACAGACGTATATTCTAAGTCTTATGAAGGCGAGTGGGAGCTACAGTCTGGGTTTGCAGTCACTTTGATTAAGTGATACAGTGAGCTAGAAATGTTCTTAGCTATGGGTCACTGTACATTCTACAACTTAGCCAAAACACAGCAGTGCCTTAGAGGCGCAGCAGGAGCAGTACATGGATCTAGAAGGTTCATTCCTAAACCTTATACAGTTCTTCCATCTTTTCATATAGCTGATATAGTAAGTGGATTCATTGCTTGAAGGAAGGACCAGGGTCTCGTCAGAGATTCGTGTGTGTGTGTGTTGAGGCGGTTCCTTTGACTTGGTCACTTGGAGCATTGTATGAGGATAGTCTGAGTCCCCACGGATTTCGATCCGTTCATGGCTAGGGCTAGTTGTGAGTATTGCATGAGATTCTTGTGTTTCAACTTGATCTTGTGTGTGCGAGTGATTGGTTTTAGGCCAAGTGGGAGTTTGTTGAAATAGTGTCCTAAACCCAATCGGGTTGGACCGGATCCGACCGGGTCGGATCATTTCTACTATTTCTTTATGTTTATACATATATTAAATGGTTTTCTATTGTCATATATATATATATATATATATATATATATATATATATATATATATATATATATATATATATATATATATATATATATATATATATATATATATATATATATGTGTTCTTCTAAAGAACCAATTATGAATTGTTTTATGATAACGTCCTTAGTATTAAACCGTGATAGAGAAACCATGATAGGCGATTATGGTTGATGAGATCTCTAATCACTTTAATAAGTTTGATACTTAAATGTCTCTAGGCTGATGTACTATTAAACAGGGCATTGATAGTATGAACAGGCTAACACGTATTAGATGTCTTCTGTCTTTAAGGGCAGGGATAGATCTCGTCTATCGAAGTGTATAGACACTTGGACTATACATGGACGTGTATTAGAGAATGTGTACGTTAGACTGACCCACTTAAATTATGTGTTACACTATGTGGCGGTTGTGTAATTATCCTTAAGACCGGAGTCTTCATGGCATCACGGTGTGGATTGTCATGCTTTGACACTATTGAGGTTTCCCCTAGCCACGGGGCGATCATGCGGTAGTGATTGGGTGTGATACTGAAGCATGCGGAGTATACATGATTGGTCGTCCGGGAATCACGTATCCTATGATTGGGATCGAATATCCGAAATAGCCTTCTTATAAGGAATGACTTGCTCTCGTGAATCTTTTCAAAGTGGGAGTAAATGAGTTACTTCGAGAGAGCATGATATCCAGATTATAAGATACGATCGTTAATGTATCGACACTCGAGATACGATCGTATGGATATTATTACAGCGATAGGATTGTAATTTACACGGTAACTATTTTACATGAAAGGTAGTAGTCATTGCATTTGACTCTTCCGATGATTGGGGGTCATGGTGTGTTGCTAGACGATATCCCGTGATCGTTAGGCATGAAGGGCATTTTTGTAATTTGCACTTTGTGTCTACGGCCAACATATTCGGAAGCCTATCAGGTCACACACATATGAACATCTAGCCGGATTAAAATGTGGTTATAGATGATAACCAAATAAGAAAAGTTTATCTCACGACTATAAAGGTTATAGTAGTAAATTAATATGGTGGTATTTATTTATTATGAATAAATTAAATACAAGATATTAATTAAGTTGATTAATTAAATACACTTATATTGATAAGTGGCGCCACATATGTGTATAAGTGATACACTTTGATTGTGCAATTTAATTAATGATATTACCTATTATTAATATTAGATATTAATAAAATAAAATAATATAGATATATTATGCATATATGCGTGTGTGGTGTGCATATGTGATTTCCATTAGTGCATGCGACTAAGTGTAGTATGTATATATAATATATAGAGATTTATGCATATAATATATAAATGTGATATATACACATGTGTAAATTGATTTATGGTAATAAGATAAATATAGTCAATATAAGATATTTATAAAATCTTGGAAATATTTAATATAGGATATTAAATTAAATGAGATAAATCAATCAAATATATTTTTCTTATTTTATTGGGAAAATGTTTTCTTCTCCTCCACTCTTATAGTTGGCGCCATATACACTATAAATATAGTGTGGGTGTCAAGCTCTTTTGTACATCATAATTCCAAAAGCTAATAGTTCTTGTGTAAAATAGAGAGCATCCTATAGAGAGTTGGAGAGAGGAAAAAAAGGGCCGGTCTAAAGAACTGGAGTTTTCCAATAGCAATCCATGATGGGATTCCGGCGCCTGTTAAGTGTGGACTAATGGTAGAGGCCGAACACTTGGGCGGCTCTATGCAGAACTACTCTCTTTAGACGGTCAAAGCGCCTCTTTTAGATTAACCAAGGTAACCACCGTCTACTAGCTTATTTGTTTATTGATTAAACGAAGTCGATCTTGGGTAAAAAGAAATCAAAATTTTGAATTCATTGCGTTCGCGTAGATTTCTAACAATTAATGGTATCGAGAGAGCTTCGAGCTTAAGCAATAAGCATGTTAATTTACGTAGTTAATTTTATCGTTTAAATCACGTAATTAAAAGATGAAAGATTTTTGATTCGCAAAACGATACACGAAAAGAAAAAAAAGGGAGATCTGGTGGTGCTCGGCGGATCGGGCGCGCACCACCACCGGCGGCTGGGGGCGGCGGCGGGCGAGGCAACTCGCCGGCGTCGTTATTCGTCAAAGGGTTGTGGATCTCCAAATTTTTGTTTTGTGTATTTTGTGGTTTCAATATGGTTCATAGTTGTGATTAATATCTCCTTTGTTTAATTGTGTCGTGTGGCCAACTAACTAATTGTTCAAAGTTTTGGCCATTGGGATGTCATACGTGGCATTAAAATATTATTGGTCTTTCCAAATTTTGATTTAGAATAAGCTCAGCCGCTTTCAAATATTTGATTTGTAAAAAGCGCTAGTAAGCACTTACAAAATTTTGATTTTGGAAAGTGGCGCTTAAACTAAAATTATTATTTGGCCTTTCCAAATATTTGATTTGGAATAGCTGCAAGCCTTTTCAAATATTTGATTTGTAAAGCGCTCACGCCAAAAGCTTATTTTTCAAAATTTTGATTTTGGAAAGTTGTCTGCGCCTAAACCAAATTGGTTTAGGATGATGCTTAGTTTAGAAACCAAAGCATCCCTTTGATTAGGAATCATAAGGAAAGAAACAAAAGAGACTTAATTTTAATTTTGATTTATTTTTTAGACTAGTTCTAATTAATTAAAATCGTTTAAAATTAATCGTTAATTTTATTTCGATCAAAATCATTTAATTAATTAAATGTTAATTAGTTAATTGATTGGATAAAATTATTTAATAGATTAAATGTTAATTGATTAATTAAGACGCAAGTAGTTAAATTTTAATTTTATCTTTTTCATAAGATTTTATTGTATGGACTAGATATAGTAAAAATAATATAATTATATGGACCCCGATTGATCATGGACTCGACCGATAGGATAAATGTGAATGATTTATTTTTTTTGTTGGTTTAAAAAAAAAAATTGTCCTAGGTCGTTATGAAGAACGTGACCTAGTTTATTTTCTGCATTTATCTCATTCCCGTTGGCTCCCCCCATATGCGGCGGGTGTATTTATTTTATTAGATAGAATTAAATGTAACAAGAATGGAGTGGAAGATGAAGACCAAAGAAAGACGAAAATAAAGGTCCCATTGGAGAATGAAGCATTAAAGATCCTATTGGCGGTTGCAGCTACCTTTAGATTGCGACCACGGTTTAAGTCGGTTGTATTCGAAACCGCACTCAGGAAAAAATCTATGATCATACCGGTTACTTTACGCATTTATTTATTTTGTGCTTGTATTTATTTTATATGATACGATAGATGCATGACTAGGCACGATCTAGATAAATGTGTAGGATACATATCTATAGAGATAGATATAATTGATGAGACCGAAATTAAAATTAATTAAGTGAATTAATTTATGAAAAATACTTCCACAATAAAAATCAAGTCGAAATATTGTCTCCCAATATTATAACGACGGTGAAGAGCCTGTGTTCGGATCCAATTGATCGACCACCGCTGGGAGTTGACCTACCTTGGGTATATCGTCATTACTGAGATATGATCATATGAGATCTCGTGAATATTGGGTTATGACTTGACTAGAGTCTTTCGGTGATTGGCCACCGTCAGGGCCGTCTAACTTTAGAAACAAGGGGTTGACTAACACATAATGATGCGTATCGTCAAAGAGTTGACTAATCAACCACTGAGAATCACATAGAGATGTGAATGGTAAAGAGTTATCTACCTTTCGAAATTATCTTGGTTGATTGACCACTGCTGGGAATCGAGGTAACTAGATTGGATCTCAGCCACTAAAGAATTTTGAAATATTCTTGAAAGTCAATTGGGAGTAGTTGACTAGTGAGAGCAAAATCATAAAAGACCATTTTTTGATTTTGCGTGTATAAACAACAACACTCTTTTATTTTCATTTTTATGTTGCAATTTTAGCAAACTTTATATTTATGTTTTTATTCTCGATTAGTAAAACCAAATTATGACTGTTACCTTTTGAGAAACGTTCTCAAATATGCTTAAGTAATTTTAATCCTTTTAAAATAAGCAATGACACTAGCAATCCCGTTATAGTAGTTAGAGACAAGGAGACTACATATTTGATGCAGTACTCCAAGGCTTTAATTATTAATGATAAAAGCGGAGGCTCATGACATTGGATACGATCCAATATGATCATTCTATCATACGATGACAATTAATTCAAACGTTGGATAAGAATGACCACATCTAATTTTGGAAATGTTGTTTTCAAAATTGTAAGATTTAAGTATCTACTTAATTCTATCATTGCTTAAAGGTTAATTAAATAGTTAATGTTTTGGATACGATTCAAAAGGTTAAATAAACCATTTAACAAACTTTAGATTTTCTTTATGAAAGGAAATCAAAGACATAGCTCTTGTGATCTTTCTTAAGTCTTATGAAGACAAACTAAGAAATATTGACAAGTGCCTGAAGGATTAAAAAGGAAATTTAGGGCATGTGCTTAAATAGAGAACTTATTGAAGTTTCTATTGTATTTATAGTGATAATCCATTGCCGGCTCCTTCGCTCCTTGGGGATCCAGATCTACTTGTTCGCGGGGCTGTGAACCTTGTTGATCTGTGGCCTTGGAATTAGCTTTCCTGGCAGTTTTATCCTTTGGAGGCATCGTTATCCTGGTGTGTTCAACAATAGAATACCCTTCTTCTAGCGCCAATGACGATGCCAAATTATGTCACCTAATTAATCCGGCTTCTATTAATCTAGTGTTGAATATCCAAGACCCTAATGCACTGTAAACGTGGTGGTTGTTTGTGTTATTTGCGGCTGAGTCTAAGAGCTTGTCTTAGATTGCCTACGTATGCTGTAATTGTCCAGGAATCAAGCCTTACGTAGTTCATGGATCGTTGTATTTATAGTGATAATGCATGCCCTAACCCTAATATTAGGTCGGTTCTAGCTATTGTCACATTTACCCTCAATGGCCTTGCTCATTGCCCAAGTTATCATGCTGATAATGGGCCTTCGTAGCTGGTGCGGACTCTGCCCTCGAGGTCGACTAGATCGACCTGCGATAGCCGACTCTGGAATCATTGCCCTGCACTGCTCGAATATCGATATCGTAATCCCGAGCCTGGGATCCGACCCACATGCCTTGACACTTATTCGTAATCTGAGGACCAACCGATAGACGACACGTGAAGGGGTGAAACCATGTATCGTCAAGTTTAAATTCAGTTCAGTTTTACAGATGAACTAGGACTCGCAGTACAGATACAACTCAAGGCAATTCAGATTACAACGGTTTACAATAAGGAGTACACTAGATGGACTGATCAAGATTAGGCTGAAACTTTCAGATACCTTTCATAAATGATAATCTAAATTAGAAGATTGGATTATCAAAACTGATGGTTAGTCTGAAAACAACTAGTTCAGCAAGATCGGTGAGAAAAAGTAACATAGCCTATTCCACACTATCTTTAAGAGGACAACAGGCTTGCAACAATGCAGCAGCAAATTCAGCAAGTCAACAGGTTCAATGAATTCTCAGCAGGTGATGCACAACAAGTAAGTTGATATACAGCTAGGTAATGGTTCAGCAAGATTTAAGATTGTGTTATTGAGCACTGAAGATAATTAGTTCTACATACTAAATTTGCCCAAGAAGCAGATTTATCAGTAGCCAAAACATCATTAAGAACTGAATTTTCAGTAACATGTACAACATAAGTAACATTAGATGCAGGCACAACAACTTCTGAATCCCGCTCTAATAGCTCCGAATAGATTAAATACTTACCTAATATACCCCCAACATCAACATGAAAATCAACATATACTGAGTCCATGGCACAAACAGAAGAAGTAGTAGCATTCAAAAAGTTCAATAGCATGAACCTTAGCAGTAGAATTGACAACAAAGAAATTTTTTCAAATCAAAGAAGAAAGAAACAATTTTTCTTCAAAGACTGAATTGCAGGTAGGAGCTTGCCGGATTTCAACTTCATGGAGTCCATAAAACTGGAATTAGGAGCTACCTGGGGCAAATCAGCAGCAATGAAAGGTTGTTTCTACAAATCAACGGAAGAACCGGCTAGGTATTTTATGAGTCAACAGGAAAGTAAAAAAAAAATCAATCGAAAACAGGAAGAGGAGAGGGACATGCCTGGTGCTTCTGTTTGCCGGTGAGCATTCCGGTCACCTGATTGCTTGGCCGGGATTGACGCCAGAAAATAGCCATGGAAGGAAGAGATGAAAAGGGTTGTTGGGGAGAGGGGTGGGACGACGCCATAGGATAGGATTCATTTGTTTGACTTGAAAATTGAGAAAGAAGAGGTTGGGGTTAATTTTGTCCAACAAGTGTTATTTTGTCAATATAACCAATAATCTTTTAAATGTGTCCTAAGTATATAATTAAGTTTCAAAACACGTTCTTATAAACAAATAACACATATTTTTATAAACATGAAAAATAACAAAATTAAAATACTAATTGATATTTAATCCATTGTAATTCTTTTTAGGTCAATAAAAAACAAATTTAAACGAAAACTTCACGAGGTGCAAAAGTCTGTTTTTTCTATTTAGGGCGACAAATTTTATAATACAACCGTTGTACCAATGTTGTATCAAGTGGCATATATTACAACCATTCATTTCTAACCTCTTACAAACGATAAAAGTGTATTATGTGAAAGAGAGTAAAAATGAGAGACTCTAATGTATGTCATTTGATACAACTTTTTTACAACCGTTACACCGTAAAGTCTCTCATGATCATCGACATCAACATGTGGACAAACGGTTTTTAGATTTGAATCAGAAAAACCGTCGTCTACACGGTAGCATTTCTACCACACGCCAAGTCAGGACGGAGAAACTATTTGGACCATTATTATTAAAAGGAATTTAGAAGAAAAACCAAGTAAGTCTTTTTATTTTATAACTAAAAACCAATTATTCTTAGTGTAGCGATAATATAACAATACAATACTCTTCCGTTTTAAATTATCTGAGACAATTATAAAAATCCGTTTTATCTGAGACAGTTATATTTCCTTTAATTTATCTGAGACAATTGTAAAAATCCATTTTATCTGAGACAGTTATATTTCCGATAAAACATTTATGATATTTTTTTTTTTTTTTACACTTATTAATTACAATATAATAGATAAAAAAAAATGTCACATTAATTATATCTAAACAATAGTACAGTATAGTATATACACAGGCAGTTAGCTGCATTCTGCAACCATACCATCATCATCCTCTTCGTCCCCACACTTCTCCACCTCCGCCAGCCAAAACCTCTGGATCGCCACCACACGCAGCCGCCATTTATGGAGGAAACAAACAGGCGAAACAAACACATAGACCCCAAAAGCGGCTACTGTTCAGATACAAAAACATATCACAGCCTTAAGCCACCTGTCCCTTTACCCCCACTCTCACAACCTCTTTCCGTTACTGAATACACTCTCCAGCTTCTCCACTCCACCGCCTCTACACCGCCGTACACAACCACTCCCTCCACTCCCTTCCTCATCGACGCCGCCACCGGCGAACGCATCACTTACTCATCATTCTTCAACCAGGTTCATTCCCTCTCCCTTTCTATCCTCTCCCAATTCCCTTCCCTTGCCAAGAACGATGTCGCATTTATACTCTCTCCTCCTTCTTTCCATGTCCCCGTCCTTTATTTCTCCCTTCTCTCCCTTGGAATCACTGTTTCTCCGGCGAATCCTCTCTCTTCTCCCTCCGAATTGGCTCACTCGGTCCGATTAACCAAACCTGCTATCGCTTTCACAACCTCTTCCATCGCTGCTAAATTACCCGTGAATCAAATCCCATTCGGTGCAATTCTCATGGATACGCCTGAATTTACATCAATGCTTGAAAAATATAAAAATAGTTCGATTCCTGACAAAATTAAACGAAAAATCGACCAGAATGATACGGCAGCGATTCTGTACTCGTCCGGAACAACTGGAAGAGTGAAAGGAGTTGAGATAACTCATCGGAATTTAATAGCAGTGATTGCCGAATTATTCTACGGAAAATATGTTAAAGAAAACGGTGAAGAAGATCCTCCGGAACCACTTCCGGTATTGCTTTTACCGATTCCTTTGTTTCATGTCTTTGGATTTTTCATGTTGATAAGGGCGGCATCAATGGGAGAGACTTTGGTCCTTATGGAGAGATTTGATTTCGAGAAGATGCTGGAAACTGTGGGGAAGTATAAGGTTTCGTACATGCCGGTGTCACCGCCACTGGTGGTGGCGCTAGCCAAGTCGGAATTGGTTAGTAAGTACGATCTAAGCTCTCTCAAGCTGCTTGGGTGTGGCGGTGCTCCGCTTGGTAAGGAGGTCTCCGAGCGCTTTGCCGCAAGATTTCCGCACGTTGAAATTGCTCAGGTCCTTTTCTGTCCATCACTTATCATCTTATCATCTCATTGGTTATTTGAAATAAGTGGATTAGAAAAACAATACGTATCTCAGAAAGAATTATGTTTTCCCCTTAAAATAAACTAAAATTATCTTTAAATCACCACACCGAACACGCAAATTTATATGATTGTCCGGCGATAAGTATGATTTGATAGTCTGAAACCAATTATATTTCAATATTTTTGGTCGGTCCCATATGTTGAGCAAAAATTTATTATTTTTAAAATTTTAATTGGTGGGGAAGGCAATGATATGATGTGGCAGGACACCATAAAATCAGTATACCGAACATGAAAATATTAATCATATAAAATAAAACAATCTAACTCTACGTAGAAGAAATTACAATATAATAACTCTAGGTAGGAAACCTCTCTCTCTAACCCTCTCTCACTGAAAACCCCCAAAAGCCCCGTCCAAGCTTGGTTTCCCTCCGGCGCCGGGGGCGCTAGGCTGCCGGCGTCCGGTTCTAGTTTAGTTTCTTAGCTTTTCATTTCCTTTCCTTTTCCTTCGTTCCCCGGTTGCTATTGCTCCGGCAGCCTGTTTTGCTTCTCTCCTCGTTTCTGCCAGGTCATGCTTTATGGCTGTTGATGGTCGTGATCTGGTGGTGAGAAATCGTGATCGGGTTGTTGGGGCCAGTAGTGCCTGGTTTTGGCGGATCTGGGTCGTTCCCTCCCTAGTCCCTACATCCAGTATGTTTATGTCTTTTGGTGGTTTACGGCGCCGACTTCACTTCTTCTTCGAGTAGCGTTTCTTGCCGGTGTTTCTTGCTTGCGGTATTCCGCACCTCGTTTCTCCGTGTCCTCTTGACCGGTGCTGGAGGTGATGCTGCAGCATTCTCGCCGGTGCTACATCGTACTTTGGCTGACCGCTTATTTGGGAGGGGATGTTTTTCTTCCAGACTTCTATGTACCGTACGGTGTCGGCGGGTTGCGGAGTGGGTTGTCGGAAAGAAACTGCAAACAACAAGACATTACTGTCAAAGCGAAAAATCCGCAGGATAAACTTTAACAAAGAGAAAGCCCCATGCATGGCCCTGTTTGAAAATTGATGGTTAATAATCAACCACATCACACCTCCCCACCAATCCTAAGTGCACAAAAGAATTTCCCCTGGTGAATAGGCCATTAAAAATCACACCAAAGATTTTTAAATATCATCATACCGTGGATTTTGGCATGAATTTTCAATTTCAACCAATAACCTTTGAAAATCCACGTTATTTGTCTCATACAGTGAATACAGCCAAATTCCCAAAATTGATCTGAATCCTAAATGATTCAAATATGATGAAAGCATAGGAAAACGGATGTAGGATGCCCGTTGGAAAACATTATTATGACTTACAACGTTCGTTTCAAAATATAAAGTTGTTTAACCTTTTAAAATTGTCTAATAATGTAAGACTATTTAGAATACCGATGGAGACTATTTATAATACTAATGGAGCATTTTTTATTTTTTCTTTCTTATACACCTAATTTATTATATATTCATCTATTTTACAATCATTGTATTAATAGTACTGTATTCTAAACTTTTACCATTAAAATTAGTGACTTAACTACTTAACCCGTGTGAAAATGTCCATATGGCCTTATATTTTGAGACAGGGTAGTATGAGAAAGTGGGAAAATACTTAAATGGAGAGTGTATTTTGAGGTGAAGTGACAGATGAAAAGATCATATGCATACAGTTTAAATACAAAATGAAACTGTATGGTTCAATCAACGATGTCTCCACACGAATGGAGACGTCACACAAGTATTTCCCGAGAAAATGATGAGATACCATTTAAAATCCTCTCTACCAACCATTTGAAATTCGACAAGAGCATAAAATAACAATGATAGGAAACCTGTTGGAAAACATTGTTATGACGTATGAGGATATAATGAGATGACATTAAAATCCCCTCTATTTACCGAAAAATTTACAATGTTGACGTATGAGGTTTCCAACAGGGGCGGACTCAGCATGGTAGGGGTGGGGTGAATGGCAGGGCCGACCCTCGTTTTTATTGGGCTTAAGACCAAGTTCCCGAATTGGGCCTTTTAGTTGATATTGTTTTTTTTTTAAAACATACTTATTGTTAGATATTTTTTCATAAATAAATATTTTAGTTATCGTTTGCATACGAGTTGTCGTACGAATTAATGTTATCGCAACGAAACGGGATTCGACCTGAAACCTAAACCATTTTCGGATTTTTAGATACATGCATTTTCGAACTGATATGTACTTACCCTTTCGTGTAAGGGTTGCATGCTTTTATCGGGTGAACAGTGACAACCCTACCCTTTCGTGCAAGGAGTACCTCCATTCGTTTATGGGGTACTTGCAACCTATAAAAGGCATAAGTATGCAGACGAAAATTCATAAGTTGGACAACATCATCAGAAAAACTTTGAGTATCCTCGGGTTTGATTCAAACAAGTCACTGTTTGAATCAAATACCCCCATTGTATCCTGAAAGAGATTTTCATTTGATCCCTTAGTGACAAATCGTGTGGGACGAAACATTTCTTAAAAGACAACGTTATTAACGTGCTTTGGAGTTTCTAATTCTCTGTCAAATCCTAAGTACTACATTTTTTCCAACACTTATCGCGTTTTTGACATCCGTAAATGCAAAAAATAAATAAAATTTGTTTGTATGTCTATTTTATTGGGTAAATTTTTATTGGGCCTTTATCAATTAGAGTAAAAAAAAATTTGGGCATTTACCAAAAAAGAAAGTTAACATATTATATTAGATTGGATCGGATTAAATCTACACGAATTTTTTTTTATTTTAGCGAAACATGTACCGTTGGGCCCTCCGACACCGTTGGGCTTAAGGCCCGGGTCTCGCGGGCCTTAGCATAGGGCCGGCCATGGTGAATGGACCCCACTCAAATTTTCGGTCGAAGTGACTAATATACCCCTCTAATAATAATAAAACTATGTATATATATTATTTCAGATAATGTAATTATGCATTTAGTTCAACTGACTAGAAGCTTAACTACACATCGTAAGGTTACAATTAGAATAGATCGTCAAATTATTGTTACATATACAAGAAGACACAATAATATTTTTATGTTTTTTTTTTTTTTTTTTTTTTTTTTTTTTTTTTTTTCCGAATTTCGAACGTGAATATAGTGTTGCCAAATTCATGATTTGCATTTTTAAAGTGACACTCATTTTGTGCATTAAAATGATGCTCACGTGCATGTGGTTTCTGTTTCAGAAAGGCTTGCATGGTCGCTTAGGGGTGTATACGATACGAGACAATTCAAATATTTATTTATCGAGTCGAGTAACCACCTTTAAAACAATTATGCTTGAATTCTGCTCGAGATCGCTAGAGCAGAAAATTCTTTTGCTCGAGATCGGTTTGATAACATATTAATCATGCTTGCGTTCGGCTCAATTATACTCGAAAAAAATCGAGCACTTTCAAACTCGAGCTCGAGCAGCTCGGAAAAAAGGTACAAATGCTAATATATGCACATAAATATTAAATCCAACAGCATAATAATAAGAAATATTATATATTGTAATATAATAAAAAAAATGCTTGATAAGGATCGTGAGCATGCCGAGTCAAGCGTTAAATTGATCGAGTTCAGCTCGTTAATTATGATGAGCTGCTCGAGTTCGGCTCGAGTTCGATTAAAACTATATTCGAGCGAGCATTCAACGAGCCGAGCGTTGAGGGACTCGGATCGTTTACGTCCCTGGGTCACTCCTTAACGAGTAACACTGTCGGATGAATGACAAGTGTGAAAAAAGACAGCTAGTGTTTTGTGTTTTTACACACTAATCACTCACTGGACCGTGCTTCTCATTGAGAACTCCTTATGCAAAGACGTGGCCAAGTAGGGAGCTTTTAGGGGCTAAGCCTTAATTATTTTTTGTCCATCAAGAAACCTATATAATTCAATCCAATACGGCATGTTATCTTAATACAACCCACCTAGAGATAAATTAATGGCTCTTTCATTGTCTTAGGCTCTTTTTGGTTTGACGGAAACAAAAAGAAAAGAAAAGAAAAGATTGTGACTGAAGAGATTTCAAAGTCTCTTTGTAGCGTTTGGATTGAACGGAAGAAAGGAAACCAAATATCAAAGTCCCTTTATTTTTTTAATTAATTACATTGTATGTTTTCCATTGGTTTCCACATTTTCTCTTTCTTTTCTTTTTCAACACAGAATATCAAACACTAGGCATAAATCCCGCCATCTCATTTCTTTTCTTCTTCTTTTGTTTTCTTTAAACCAAATAGAGCCTTAAGTAAGAATTTCTTGTTTCCGAGTAGTGCTGTTAACGAGCCGAGTCGAGCCGAGTAGCTGAAGTTCAAGCTCGAGCTCGTTTGTAATCGGGCTCGTTCGAGCTCGCTCGTTAACACAAACGAGCCTAAAAAGCCGTTCGAGCTCGGCTCGATAAGTATGAAAAATGTTCGAGCTCGAGCTCGATATCAAGCTCGCGAACAAGTTTGAACTCGAGATCGGCTCGTTCAATAGTATTTTTTTCAATCTTGGCTCGTTCAATAGTAATTTTTTCGAGTTCGGCTCGTTCAACTACTAACTCAATGTGTAAAATGTTAATGTGTATATATTATTTATATATATTACCTAAGTTCGCGAACACTAACGAGCGTTCACGAGCAGGGCTCGTGTTCGCTCGTTTAGTAAACGAGCAGAAGAAACTGCTCGAGCTTGGCTCGATACCATTAACGAACGAGCTTGAACGAACTTAAACGAGCCGAGTTCGAGCTTTGTTCACGAACGCTCGGTTCGTTTAACAACCCTATTAATGCCTGGTCGTCTAAATTTTCAGTTTAGTATTATATTCCCTCAAATATATGTATCGAATTATCGTGTTCACATTAATTTAATAGTTTAATTAACGTTTTTTTAACGGGAGCGATAGAAATTTTATTGCTGAAAACTGAAATAAATAAAAAGAAGTAATTTCATATTGATGGAGAGCTCTCTTGTACCCAGTGATTTTATGGTGGTTTCAGAGGTGAAGTTATTGTGTGGTGTAGAGATTTTGAGTTGATGTGACGGGTGAAACGATCAGAACTACACAGTTTTAATTCAGTTTGAAAACTGGTGGCTGCGATAGCGCCACCAATGCTATCCGCACATAGGTATGGTGTATGCAATAATCTCCCGTTTCGGAGAGCACCGTATCATCACCTTTTCAATTAATTATAAATTTTGTACAATCAAGTCATACTTGTGTCGAACCACCGTAAAATTTGCGCTTGTAACCAGACGGGAGACTACTATAATCTCTTGTGAGAACAATATTAATATATGCTTATGATAAAAATCTTCAACCACCTCCGACCGCTATTAACCTCCTGTAACCGCCTTTGCAAAAGCATAACGAATTACGGAGACTCAGGATTCTTCATCGGTAGTTGGATCTGATTGAGAGGAGATTTGCATAAAGCAGCATAGTATTAGTATGGAAAAATGAAAGGAAAAGACATAAATTTGGATTCCAAGACAGTGACGGAACCAGAAAAAAAAATTTGGGATTTGAACTTACAACCTAAAATTATGGAGACTGAAAATGGTTTGTTCTTAAACCACTAGGATATAAGGTTTTTTGTTCAAAAAAAAGACACATAACATACTAATATTAACACTACTACTAATACAATAATAAAAATTTAGGGGGAAGGGGGCTTGAGACCATATGGAGGGAGGCTTGACAACATTTGAGGGGGGGGCTTGAGACCACCCTAGCTATAGGATGGTTCCGCCCCTGTTCACAGAATGAACACGGTTTTGTGGATTTTCCTTTCACTGATGTGGTATAACTTGCAACTGTATCCTAGCGTCCAAAGACATAAATTTGGACTCAGAAAGGCAGGTAGCCTAACTAAGTAGTTTGACTTAAGTGGTAAATGATTTCAGAATGCTTAGGGAGGTCCCCGGTTCGATTATCTTCTGAGACACAATGTTGAAAGAGGTATTGGCCAGGCCTTACCTTGAGTAAGGGTCATACTCTGTAGACACGACCGGGCCGAAACTCCGGATTAGTCGGACCAGTTGGTTCCGGATACCGGAAGGTTTAAGTTGTTAAGTTGTAGTATTCCTATTGTTGCCTCAACGCACCTACCCTATAGAGGCTGTTAAGTTGGGCTCGAATCCATGCTGAAGGACTCCCTTGTTCACAAAAGAGGTTCCAACTATTAACAATCTTATCATCATTTTCCACATATTATTAATCCATACACAATCTCTAACTGTTTGCAGTGAGGAATCCACGTAGCTACCACAAATGGGGCATTCATCCCCCCCACCCCGGATCTTAAAAAAGTGCCTAGTTGGTAGATGATCATGCTTAACAAGCCACATAAGCAAGTTGAACCGATGAGAAAAGCAATGGTATTTTTTCCAACCTGCTGGGGGAAGACAGGCATGGACCAAGTACCGATCTAAATCCAAAGTAGGTGAGATGCTGAGAGACTTACTGATTTGAGAGTCCACGAGCTTGGATGTATTATTAGAGAAAAAAAAAACTTTAGGTTTCTTCGCATTAATCTTTTCACCAGAAAAGCCACAAAAACTCTTGACGATGGCTGACAACGCCTCAACCTGTTGATCAAAAGCCTCTGCAAATAAAATCATGTCATCGGACGGCAAACAACAAATGAGAGATTCCAGGACCATTTCTAGATGCCTTGATAGGGTGTCAAAATCCCATGTCAACAGCCTGCTAAAATCCCTTGCTCAAAAACTTTAGAAAGAGGACAAACAAATAGGGAGCTAAAGGGTCTCTCTGGTGCAACCCCCCCGTTGGTGTCTCCCCATTCCACAACAGTTATATGGAAGAGGATGTATTTTTACAATACATAATAAGCTTCTGAGAAGCCCTCCTAACTTCCTCTGAAAAGGACCAATCAAGCCTATCATAAGCTTTCTGCAGATCCAACTTGAGCACCATCATCCCCGTCTTTCCATGTTTAAAGTTGAAGGAGTGTATCACTTTCTGAACAATAAGTATGTAATCGGAAGTATGACGGCTAGGCACAGAGCTCTTTTAATTAGGGGTCACTAGCCTGTGCAGAAAAGGCTGGAGGCGATTAGCCACAATCTTTGTAATCACCTTAATGATTACATTTGCAAGGGAAATGGGGGCGAAATTGAGTTAACTTATCTGGATGTTCAACTTTGGGAAAAAAGACAAACCAAAGAAGAGACTTGGAAAGGAAAAAGACAAACCAAAGAAGAGACTTACAGAACTGAAAGGAGAATGGATATGTGGTTATTCAACTGTGATATGTCGGTGGACCAAAGGAGAATGGAAACTGGAAAACATGTGAGGGTTCCATTGGTGCTTTTATAACCAAGGTTTTTAAGCAGTAAAAAAGCTATAATATATTCGTAATTAACGTTTCTATTTTAGTCTCTTGCATTTTCTGACAGTTTTGGTAAAAAGACAAAGATGCTTTTTGGAATACTGTTCTTTACTACTATCATGCAGTTTAAAAAACATAATAATCTGCAGCTTGTTAGACTTAATTACTTCCCCTGATAGATGTTGACATGTTAACACTTGATTTTAAGGGTAATTAAGTTAGTTCCAATATGATTAACGATCAACCTTGGGGTAAATGATGCAGGGCTATGGGATGACTGAGACTGGTGGAGTAGCCACACGAATGAACGAGCCTGAAGAGTTCAGTCGACTTGGATCTGCTGGCCGGTTATGTAGCAGCATGAAAGCCAAGATAGTTGATCCCGATAGCCAAGAGGCGTTGCCTCCTGGCCATCGAGGTGAATTATGGTTACGAGGGCCTATCGTTATGAAAGGTGACATAATCATAGACTTTAGGAACTTTTGAACTTGAAGTGTCGTTTTTTTTTTCTTCCTGTTTTGTAATCTTGGTTAGAATACAATAGTGAATTGATGCTTGCAGGTTACATTGGAGATCCTGAAGCGACTGCTCAAACCTTAGATCCAGACGGGTGGCTAAAGACCGGTGATCTTTGTTACTTCGATTCTGACGGCTTCCTATATATTGTCGATAGGCTAAAGGAACTCATAAAATACAAAGCATATCAGGTTCATTTCAGTTCCTTTTCTGTCTGATTCTTACAAAAATTAAGGTACAACTGTTGTACTAGATTGATGGACATGATGTGACCATTTTACCCTCTTTCACATAGTAGAAGCGTATAGGGTATGTTAGATACATTACATCGTTCAACTTGGTACAATGATTGCTACAACGATTGAATCATAAAATTTATCGATTCTGCCTGGCAATCACCTAATGAAGTAAATGAAATAATTCAGGTTCCACCTGCAGAGTTGGAGCATATACTTCAATCTATTCCCGACGTAGTTGATGCAGCAGTAATTCCGTATGTGCTTCATAACTTATAACATTATTTGAATCAAGTTTATCACATTTTTCAAAGGGCAATGTTAATGGCACACTTATATTCGGACACCACATAACAAAATTCGACTTTTTAGAGGTCTAAATAACACATTTCGACTTTTCGGAGTTGAAATAACACATTTCGACCTCTAAAAAATCAAATTTTGCACAGGTGTGGTGCCCGAGTATATCGAGTGTGGTGACATTAACAATGCCCTTTTTCAAAGCATATTGTACTTTATAAATAGTCCAAGAAAAAAAAAACCTACATTACCTACAATTTCAAATATACTTATTCAGCTTACTATAAATTAGTGTCTGAAAAGTTCGACAATATATGTCTCTCTGTTTTACCAAGTCATAGAGTTTAACATTTTCCAGGATCCAACTGTGGTTCTCTAGGCAAGATCCAATCTCAAATCCAATTAAACAATCAAGAAATCTTTTTGCATTCCTCTTGCTTCCAAGTTAGAGAATGCTAAATCTTTTTTCTTTTTTTTCCTTTGAAATAATAATGTTAAATCTAAGAAGATTCATTTAGCTTTTTGTTGGAAGCGTTATAGGCCAGCAATATTGTCAGGGCAATATTTAGGCCCTGTTTGGATTGAATGAAACATGTAGGGAAAAATGAGAGAAGATATTAACAGTAAAAAGAAAGAAAAGAGAATGAGAGATTATGAAATCTACTTAGCGTGTTTGGATTGAACTAGACAGAAATGAAAGGAGAATGATAGATCATCAAATCTATATATATTTTCAAAAACAATGGTTTTCGACTTATCTTGGAAGGAAAACATGTTGCTAAAATTATATTGGGTTTTCTCCTCTTTTGGTTTCTCCTCTCCCCCTCCGTTTCCTTCATGATAAAATTTACCAAACACACAAAATTAAATCTCTCCAGATCATCTCTTTTCTTTTCCTCGTCTTTCTGTTAATCCAAACAGGACACTATTGCCAAGGCTATTTGTGAATAAGACAAAAAGAAGTCTCACACAATTGCCGTGAAGTTACTAAAAACTAACCCGGCAATACCACCACCCGCTTTATAGTCATTGTCTAAATATTTTGGCCATACATATTTGATAGGGACAGTAGATGTTGTCTTTATTAGTTCAGTAGTTAGATGTTAGGTGTAACATATAATGGATTTCTAGAACCAACTGTATTTATTGTAAGTCTTAGTCGTTAGGTGAAGTATTTATACACTTTTTTTTTTTTTTTTTTTTTATTACTCCGTCCCTATTTCTCTTTAAAAGTCTTTTTAATATATCGCGTCTTTCAATAAAAAATAATATATATCGTGTCTTAAGAATAAAGAACTGGCATGGATGCAGGGGCGGATCCTAAAAGTATATTTTTTATACCGAAAATAAAATTCGGGTGGGCCAAGCCTTCCCGTTGGGTCCGTCTATGTACACGACTATATATTTCGCTTTATATGTTAAAAAACTACTACATATCGCATGATCCGAACACATTAACCCTTCTACTTCTACCAACAAAGATTTAAAACAATACAAACAATTTTCTTAAAGAAAAACCAATGTTCCGAAACCGATTAATATTATTTTTAAATGTATCACTTTGATTATAACTATGCATTTTTATTTACAAGTTTTATGTCCAATTATGTGTTTATTATAGATGATAAACGAATATAAATTTAATGGGGGCGAAAATGATACATAACATATATATAATAGTGTATTTTCCGGATTCGAGGGAGGCGAGCACCCCCCTAACCTTGGGGTGGATCCGCCCCTGATTCTGACCCAATTTTAGGTAAGATTTTGTAAATTTTGCCGACCAAATTTTAGTATGAAGGTATCATGTGTACACATTGGATCTTTTTGACGAGTATTGGATGGTAAGAGCACTCGAAATCTGACTTAAACTGGGTCAGAATAAGAACCATTTTCTCTCATGGTTTGAGTGTTTGGTACAAAACATCATATAGGTATCCTGATGAAGAAGCTGGGCAGATTCCTATGGCATATGTTGTAAGAAAACCAGGAAGCAACATTACCGAGGCTCAAATCATGGATATCGTCGCAAAACAGGCATGTTTGTTTACAGCTCAATTTTTATGTACACAAATTGAATGCTGCATTACTTGTATCTTAACACTTCACTGTAAAAACTTCCCCCTTTCATTATAATAATTGTAGTAATAATTAATGTGTGTGTTTGTGTAAAATGCAGAAACTCACTTTCTCTTATTTTTCTTCCTCTTTTTTTTATGTTTCCAAAATGAAGGTTGCACCATACAAGAAGATACGAAGAGTTGCGTTTAGTAGTTCGATTCCAAAGTCTCCGGCTGGAAAAATTCTGAGGAGAGAATTGGTGAATCATGCTCGCTCACTAGCTTCGTCTAAGTTATAAAATGGTCCAAGTCCCCATCCGTCACCAGCTTCAGTCGTTGTCCTGGGCATTATTAAACCATGCATTCTTCAATTTTTGTAAATATTGTCTATAGTGAGAAGTAATAAATGCCCCTGAATATTATACCTCCACCCCACCCCACCCCATTATCACTCCATAATTTTATCTCCATCGATTATGGTGAGACCTATTATCCCGTTTTGTTTCTATTGAGAAAAAAGAAAAAAAAAAACAAATTTGGCATTTTGATTGGTTTATCGTTTCATTGCATTAAAAATTTGAGTATTTTGCGGTAGAAAAGTTGTATATTCACTCCGGACAGACTTCATGTATGCCTCCACACTTTCGTCACAATTATTTGAAGTGTAGACTGTGTAGTAGTGATTAATACATCTCTCGTAATTATTAGTTGTGATAGAAGTGTGGATTGATGAGTGAATATTCTGGAGAAAAGTTACTATACAACAGTGATTTATGAATGATAATAAGTGAAAGGGTGAGATGTATCCGGTTCACCAAAATATGCTCCTACTATGTGAGAATGTGTGTAAACACTTGAGGAGGGGCATCATCCCCAAAACAACACATGAGGAGGGACATCATCCCCAAAACATAGGTTGTGAGGTGAGGGGGTCCATCTCTTAATATGATGGGTGATACAATATCAAGTGCCTAATGTGAGACGATTTTAACACGCTCTTTCAAATGTGAGCCTATAAAGAGCTTGGTCCACATGGCACACAAGGCATATAAAGGACACTAAAAGGCCAACAAAGAGGCCCAACACTTGCACAATAAAAGGGATGATTCTGACACCATGTAGAAAATCTGGGCCCAAACCCATATAAGAGGAGGGGTCTCATCTCAAAACCTAGGTTGTGAGGTGAGGGAAGTCCATTGTGGGTAATACAATAGCAAGTGCCCAATATGAGACAACTTTAACACATCTCACCAATAACAGAGCCATGAATTTATATTTGGGTGGGCTAGTGGACTATCAATGTTTGATCGGAAGAGCTGCATTAAGATAAATGATTATGTTGTATATGTTTTTTTTTTGTGTACCAAAAATAACGACTGCATGGACATAGCCGCCCTAAGCCCCCCCTACTTGGGTATCTCATCGCATTATTTGATATCACCAATAAAATCACTGTCGCATAATAATATTTTCATATTCATAGTTGATGTACTAGTATTATTTGCATTATCTCGAGGCTTGAATGTATTTTACTTGTAAAACATATTTGACGTACTTGTCGTAGGGACAATAATGCATGTAGATCTTTTACAAAACATAGTTGATAAGATAAGAAAAAAGGATAACTGTGTGGAAAAATTTTAGCGCTTAAGGTTAAAAGGGTGTTTGTGCACAAATCTTGGGGATATAGTCTTTTTTGTTCGAAATGGTGTAAGCAGATCTTTTTAGGCCTCTAAATCTTCGGCGTTTTAGGTGTTAACCAAACTAAACCCTAATTGGGGAAGGGACCCTATATGATTTGAGGGCCTTAAGATCGTGCATTTGTGAAAAAAATGAAGAAAATCGCGGTCAAAAAAACTAAAAAAAAACAAATGTAGAAGACTTTGTTGAAAAAAATTATATAAATGAATTCTCCCAAAATTTTAAGGATTTCTTTTATTGAAGAAAATCATTAGAATAGAGTTTCGCTTGAAATCCAATTCCATATGGAAAACACTGCACATGTGATGATACATGAGTATCATCAATGGGTCATAAAATTTTGGCTTGTGTTGTCAAACGTGTTTCTAGAGTCGTTGCTTATACATCTGCGAAAAGTCCTCAAGACATGGGAGTTTACCTGGGGAGTTCTTCATGCAAAGCCCCTCCGACGCTATGTCACTCTGAGATCATAGAGTTTTGATAACGTAAATAGACATATATATGAGATCATTGAGTTTTGATAATGTAAATAGACATATATTAGCAATGTAGAACATATGAGGAATATATAGGTAAACAATTTGTGATAATCAAAATTGTAAAATAATGTCCTTCCTAACATATATAATTGAAAATATAATTTTATTCACAGTCTATGGAATGGGTATGTACAAGTATTTATAGGTACAATTACAAGTTTCTAGGCTTATCTAGAATTATGTAGGATATTTACGAATACATTTAAATAAAACTTTGAAAATAATTAGCAGATAAATACGTATTGCTATTACCACCCCTTAAGCTGGCCGAGGGCGGAGGCCTAACTTGTCACGCTAAAGACGAAAAAGTGCTCGGGGTAACGACTTGGTGAGACAATCATCTAGTTGATCTTGGGAATTAATGTAGGCAATACGGATTGTGCAACGTTGGACTTGATCACGGATATAATGATAACGATTGCCACATGCTTCATGCAAGAATGAAATACAAGATTGGAAACCACTAGAGCCTTGGAAGGAGGATGGCCTATATCATGAAGAAGGAAGGATACCTAAGTGAGTTCAGCTGCAACAGAAGAAACCAACCAGTATTCAGCCTCGGTAGAGGACCGGGCGATGGTAGAATGCTTCTTGGAACTCCAAGAAACTGCACTTTTTTTAGGATAGGAAACTACATTTCGACCCATATAAATAACATAGGCACTAGTGGAGGAATAGTCATCTTTAATACCACCCCAGTCTGCATCAGAGAATGCATGTAACGTAAGAGGGCACTGGCGATATATCTGAATGCCATAATCAAGAGTCCCGGATAAATAACACAATATACATTTAACATGAGCCCAGTGAACAACCGTAGGACAGTGCATAAATTGAGATAGTTTGTTAACAGCAAAGGCAACATCCATATGAGTAAAAATCAGATACTGCAAACTACCCTATGCCGTGCGAAAATATGAATGATCATCAAAATGCTAGCCATACTTGGCACTAAGCGTCAAAATATCAGTGGGCAACAGGGTTGCAACAAAATTGGCTTCATGCATGTTATGTTTGGTGAGAAGTTCCATAGTATAACGCTTTTGAGACAGAATGCAACCATCAATGTTCGGAATAACCTCCACACCCAAAAAATCGGACAGGGAGCCAAGAACCTTGAGTGCAGAACGAACCCTAATTAACGAATGAAGTCCTCAAGGGAGGAATCATGATGACCTGTAATAATCAAATCATTGACATAGACCAGAACATAAAGAATAGCGGGCCCAACGTGATAAATGAAAAACGAATTATCAGCCCGCGAATTCTGAAAACCCAGGGAAATAAGCAAACCCTTAAGTTCATCATACCAAACCTTAAGACTTCTTTGAGACCACAAATGTCCTTACGAAGTCTGCAAGAACAATCAGGATGATCCGAATCAACAAACCAAGAGGCGGCACAAGATAGACAGATTTATGATGATTACCCTGTAGAAAAGCATTATTAATATCAAGTTGGCGGAGACACCACCTCTATGAAAGAGCCAAGGTAAGAACAACATGAACAGTAGTGGACTTGACCACCAGACTAAAGGTTTCATAGTAGTCGATGCCAGGACGTTGAGTGAGTCCTTTGGCAACAAGGCGAGCCTTATATCTATCAAACGAACCATCAACATCATTTTTTAAGCGAAAAATCCATTTGGAACCGATAATACTATAAGAAGGATCAGAGGGGACCAATTCCCAGGTATCATTAAAACGTCATCCTTCTCTTGCATCACATTTCTCTATTTCGGATGTTTAAGGGCTTGAATGATAGTGGTAGGGTCAGTGTCAGAGGAAAGGAAATGTGAGCATTAAGGTTGAGCTCCTGGATATGCTTACGGATGTTGTATGTGCATGAGTATGTATTGGATGGGAAGGAGCAGGGGATGAGGAGGTGGATGTGTTGGAGAAGGAGAAAAATGGGAAGGGGTGGAGAGAGGTGGGGCCGAGGCATGTGAGGGAGCAAGGGGTGGCTGAGAAGTAGATGCATGAGTGGAAAGGACAGGAGGAGTAGGAATCCACTAAGAGAGAGCGATAGATGTGAGTAGGTTTTTGAGGAGAAGGGAGAGTTCAAAAGGGAAAAACGGTTTCAACAAATTTAATATGGCGGGAGACATAGTGAAGGGAATCAAAGGGATCAAAACATTAGTTGGCATGCTGGTGATATACCCGGACCCGAACGGGGCCCTGTTCGCCTAGACTGGGCCTACTATCATGGCCCAATGACAAAGATTTGGGGCCTCTATCCTCTCAGTCCGCATTCATAAGCCGGATCCTATCCGCCGATTGTAAGTCGGGTCAACTCCGCTAACAGTAAGTCGGATCCTGTCCGCAGGTTGTAAGTCGGACTTCTCCTTTCCGTGTGACTTCTACCCATATGGTCAAGCTGCTATCAAGCCAAGGCAAATATGAGCTCGTTGTCCGCTGTTCGCCATACTTATCCAGACAGCTGGTTAGGACACTTGTATTACATGCATGCTTATCTTTAAATTATGTACTTTTAATTGTCTTGTCATGAACAGTAGACCGACTTAGTTGTAGCCTATAAATATGGGATCACAATGTAATAGAAAACATCCAAGAACTAATACAAGTAGAGCTACTCTGCTAATTTGTCGATTCTCTTGTGTTTATTTTCATAAGTATTATTCTGGCAGCCTTGTTCTTGTCCACCACCATACTCTCTCCGGAGAAATCACTCACACATAGCTTTATATCCTCAAGATAAATATTGTTACCGCAAACCTGATATTCTGTGCAATATCCGTTGGCTCCGTTACCAGAAAAATCACCATCATTCAGCTTTTAGAGATCATTTGCTCCACCGCAAAGAAGATTCCACGGTGTCTCCGACGAGGACGCCGCCTTGTCCGACTTTCCGATCAGCAAAACTTTGATCTCATGGGATAATCCAGCCCAGAAATCATTGTTTCTCACCCCTCAACAACATACACAGAGCATGGATCATCAAATTCCGTGCAAACCGCCTTATCCTTAAGAAGTATCTGCAAACTCGCACACGAGTCCATCTTTAATACCCAGGTTGGTTTGTACGCTCTTAGTCAGTTTCAGATATTCAAGTAATAAGGAATTTGAATACTTGACAAAACCAATTGGAAAATAACCCTCATAAACACCCCCTGCATTTCGATATTTTGAGTTGGAAAAAATATCTAGCCACTAGCCAAAATTCCTCACCAAAAAATATCCTACTAAAATATCTCTAAAAATGGCGGGTTCAAAACACTTTAACCCCGTTACTCCGATCAAAGAGGGTAACCAGGAAAACTCACGGCATGCGAACACGCAGTGTGGGGAGGCGAGCAGAAGAGTGTTATCCGTAGGGGCGGATGCCAGTCAGAACATCACTCCCGATATGCGAGCTTATATAAGAGAGAGGACTAAAGTCCGTGAAATACATGAGGAGACGATTAGAAAGAGCCTAGGGAAAGGCTTAGCTGGAAGTGCTCCTCCAAACAATGAGCAAGAGGCAGTCCCAGCAGGGGGAATGCCGTTACAACAAAGTTCTTATATCATAGCTCTACAGTCAACATGTGGATTATGTAGAGGAGATGCGTGTTGGGAACATGCTGCTCGTTGCGGAGGGACTGCCTCCTCAACCTATCCGCATGTTTACACCTCCAGTACCAGCCTCAATGGAGATAAAACCCACTTTACATCCGCAAAAAATGAATCAACTTCAGCGGATAGTAAAGGAAGAAAGCAGTCATGCCACTTCACAACCCAAAGGAGAAAGAAGATCAGCTCTAGTTTGTCTGGGGCCCGTGGTCGACGATTGCGGTGCAGCCCCAGGTCAACCAGGAAATCCTCGGCAAGTCCGAACCCGTTTTGAGGGGCAAGGGGAGTTGCAGGACGTGGAAAGTTACACCCCACTCCCGCCTATCCCAGAAAATCAGGTGGAGATGGGTATAATGAGAAAACAGATAGAGGAGTTACAGAAGGGAGAATTGTAGAGAGGCGCGGCGGGGACAAAGATTAACCTGACTTGGGGTACTTCTGTCCTCCATCCCAACCTCTTGAAAGCGGCTCCGAGAGGGGGCACACATTACCCGAATTTCACCAATTACCAAAGAGCTACAGACCCTTTAGACTGGCTATCGGCTTTCCAAAGCAAGATCTGTTTGTGCACGCCTAGCAGCGAGGCGTGGTGCATAGAATTTGTGGGATCGATGCAAGATAGGGCGGCATCATGGATCCACGGTCTTCCTCCGGGCTCAATCTTATCTTGGGATGATCTGATCAACAAATTCATTTCAGAATTTAAGTCAGTAGGAGGACCGAAAAAGACACACATCGACTTACATGAGGTCCGACAAGGTGAAAATGAGTGTACTCGCAGCTACTATGAGCGTTTCCATAAAGTATATGAGCTGACGAGAGGCTTAGAGGAAAATGTGGTGATGAGCAGCTTTGAAACAGGGCTGAACCCTGGTTATTTGAAATCTTATTTTGCACTAAGTCCGCCTACGCACTTACAGAAGATGCTGAGTTCAACAAGAAAGTATATCGCAAGTGCGGGAAATGAAGGAGCGTCTTCATCCAACAAGGTCAAACAAAGGACTGAGCGTAGTCCGCCCAGAGATAGCCGCAGGAATCGCGATCGGGATGTCAAAAGGCCCGAGAGGTTTAAAGAAGAGCATTTCACTCCTCTCAGAATATCTTATACTCAAATTCTTAACGAAGTAAGGGACGAACTTCCTGAGCCTTACCCTATGGTTCCTGATGCACGCCGCGACACTACCAAATATTGCGGGTATCATAGGGACAAAGTTCACACTACAGATGAATACGTACAATTCAAGCGGGCAATTGAAAAGCTGCTTGCCCGCGGTAATCACGATCACTACAAAAAGGATGCCGGGGGGTCGAATAGGAAAAATCAGCAAGCCCGTCAGTTCGACAGGAACATTCGGGTCATAACAGAGCCTTCACCCAGTAACAACCAGATCAAGAGCCACATTGGCTCAATCAATAAACATGTGGAGAAGCCCGCCGTCCTACGTGGGAACGAGCAACCTCTTGCTTTTACCCGAAGCGAGCTGGTGATGACGGTCAAATTATACCCGTAAAAGTCATCAACGTTGACCTTAAATCGAGATTAATAATATATATTTTATGATAAATCACCTGTTTATATGGATTATTTAATGTTATGTGATTTATATTATATAATTTGGTATTTATCCATTTTTTATTGGTATTTATCTGTTTTTATTTATAAATCGGTATTTATCCGTTTTTATTATATTTATCCGTTTTATTTAAATATGATTTATTTTGGGATAAATATCTATTTTGCAGATTTGGATAATTATGGAGCATAAATACAAATGGAAGAATTAAATCTCAAGATAAATCAAAGGAAATTCAAGATAAATATCGGATTAGCACGAAAAGATCGGATAAGCATGCCAAACCAATCAAAGAGTGGCGCCAACTTGAAGGATACGCATGAAAGGGGGGCGCATTTTACCTTTTATTTTTGGAGATCGGCCGAGTGTTATCTCTTATTTGTTTTGACATTTGAAAGTATATCTCTTAATTAGCTTAAACCCCTATAAATAAAGGCATGTATTACACGCCATACACACCACACTCTCGACCATATACACTTTTCGCTTATAATAAAATTCTCGCTTTTCTTAGAGCGCTTTTATGCAAGTTACGCAATAATGTAAGTTCTTGTATTTATTTGTTCTTAGTTCTTTGTAATTAAGCCCCAATTATTGTTTATTGTTTGAGGTTGTTCGTTCTTCACCGAACGATGTAGATCTAAGGATACGATATGAGGCGTGGGGGATTCACTGTCTATAAGGATCCACACGCTCGAATCTGTTATCCGTGACCTATAGATGACTTTGGTATGATCAACAACCGTGTTTTTAGTAGATCTATATAATTGCTTTATGAATCTCTATTTTATCCGTTACGTATGTAGAAACGCTAAGATTTAGGTTTTCGCCGCGTCAATCTAGCCACGTCTTTATGGTGAGATTGTCCACATAGAATTTCTTATCTTAGTAGGTATGGCTACGGCTACGTCGCTCGTCTGTTTTAATTAGCGTATTATTAGGAAATACCAATATAGGGCTCCTAGGTCGGCTCATGAATTGATCTTCCGGGACTTTCAGCGAGATCTAGATCTGTTCTGTATTTGGGAATTGTCGACACCTAGTTATACGTAAATCGTAGATTAACATGATACCTAAAAGTTAGTGTTAATGGGATGGAGACTGATGCGATCGCTTAGGAAGTACGCCTGTCAAAGGAATGTTTCCTAGGTGAGGAATACGGTTAATATCGGCATCCCTAGTTTTGTAAGCGTGCAAGTCATATGAGATGGAGGCCGAAAAAGCGAAGTCACGTGATGTAGCATAGTGATCTGGATGGCCTAACCGGAGCTAGGTCTAGTCTAGGGGATGACTCCCGTAGCCACTATAAAAGGAATACGAATCGGATTAAAAGTTGTCGAGTCTAGCTTAATTATATAGAATTTCTAGATCCAAACGATAACATGATAATTGGGGAGGTTAATTACGTTGTTTATGTGTTGTGTCGAGTCGTGTCCTTTACTTTTCTTGTCTTTTGTTGGTCGTAGACCGCCTTTGTGTCCTTGACATGAATGATTAATTGTTTGTATATAAATGACCCACAATTGGTTCCCTGTGGGATCGACCTTGATTCGCTATAGCTATACTACGATGGACCTAGTCCTCTTGCTAGTATTGGTTTATGGTGGTCAAGTATTTTAATTATTACTTGATCTACGTCATCAAGTTTTTGGCGCCGTTGCCGGGGAACCAACGGTCAATTTTATATATAAATAATTTTTTATTCATGTCGAGTTTTCTGTTTTAGAGTCTGTTTTTACGTTTTTGAGTCCTCTGGTTGTTCGCTCTGTGTAAAAATTCCAAAATCTGAACAATCGGTTTCGCTCCCAAAGAAGATCGCTTCGCGCCAAAGCAAGCCTGGTTCTGCTTTCGGAATTTCGCGTGTCTGTTTATCTCCAGATGTTTAATCCGTAAAGTCCGATAGCGACATGGGAAACCATGTTAAAATCAGTCTACGGTTCGTTTTGTTTTTCTTCTATTTCCAGAAACCAGGGAAATAATAATCTGAGTCAGTAATTTTTCGTGGGCGCTGAGAAATAACCCAACAACATGTGGAACTACGAATCTACGATAGGAAAAGCGATGGAAGCAATACCTTTAAAGCACTAAGATGGCTCCGGAATTTTTTTTTTAAGGTTCGAATTATTCGTGGTACAATGTTGAAGGCAAGGTACACCCTTTTTGCTTATGATTTACTATCTTTTGGTCTTATGAGCATAAGTTAGCCTATACATGAACCTGAGTATGAATCTTAGCCCGGAGTTGGTTTGTGAGATTTATTTTATTAGTGTGGAAGGTTACGCCCCAAATCATCTCTCATCTAGAGGTGTAAGGAAGCATGTAGTAGTTGAAGGAAGCGAAGAATAAAGAGTTCCTCGTAGTTCTGTCAAAATCTCATTGTTCTATGCATGAGATTGCTTCTACTGGCCATGGGAGCAACAATTTGTGTAGTTTTTTAGAATTCTCAATCTAAAGAAGACGTTGAGTTTTGAGAGAGCATAATGAAGCAGCATTATAGAGGATGTGATTAAAATGGGTCCCTAGGACTAAATCTTCTTAGAATTCACTAATTCCTAAAACGTGAGCCGAGGTAAGAGCTTTGTATAAATGGTATGGATAAATATCGTTTCCTAGGTCTCACAACCAAGGGAAGGATATTAATCCGCAAAAGCGTCGAGCCCACCTCATATAGTGCTCAAGGGGTCAACATCTAGCGATCCAAGAAGGATAACTGACAAGGATAATTTTTGGAAAGTCGAGCTGAGGACTTTAAACTCAGAACTACTTCTTTAAAACCCTTAGGATTTCTCTTTAGGATTTTAGGTTTTTTCGTTGAGTCCAATAAGAGTAACGTGACATATGTTGAGGTTTTTTATTTTGCCGTGTTCCGATGGCCATTAGGCTAAGGATGTGCAAAACCTTTTTACTCAATATGGGCCACGTGAATTAGAGTTTCATAGGAGAGTTGAGAAATTGCTAAAGAAAAGGAAATTTAGCAATCAACCTTAAGATGGAAGCATTAAGAGAGCTTGAGAATTACTAAAAATGTAACAGAGAATGATTGGTGCGAACAAGAACAATTTTGGTCAACTTCCAAAACTTTTTAGAATGGTGATCCGAGTGAAAATCCAAAGTTGTGTGCAATTCGTTCTGCAACTACCCTTATCCTTTCCTTTACACCTTTTCACCCTTCAACCTTTTCTATTCTCTCACCAATCTGCCTCGCAATTCACATTGCTAACCATTCTTTCATCCACTCTCTTTCTTTCCATCTATTTCACTCTCCTACCTTAACCCAATCCCTTAACCAATTTTCAACCCACCCAAAACACAATTTCTTACCCACCCTTATCTTTTCTTACCATCCTATATATATCTTTTTCTAAACCCATCATACTCTAAACCTCCATTTTGTTTACGAAATACCTTTGTGTTGCGGAATTTGAAATATTGCTAAGTTTTAATGTTTATCTTTTATCATTTTGGTTTTCATGATCCTAGCTGGGGTACGTGTAGCTCTGACCCTAGCTGGATTTTAAAAGTTTTTTGTTCGATCAAAATGCAACTTATCTTTCTACCGGAAGTTTTACATTTCACACTTTTACGCCTATTCCGGCATTTCTATATGATGAGTTTTGTTCTAAGAAATCACACCGATCCGACCTTGTTGATGACGGTTAGGCCTTTTACGTGATACATTGGGTTATTAGTAATTTCGAAGAGAAGCTACATCTCCTAAGTTGTTGATATCCAATCCACACGTGAAGCGTCTGCGCCGAGTTTCTGATCCTATCTTTTACCAATAGGTCACATTGAATATGTTATACCTTACCGAGTGTCTCTTTTCCGCTGGATTAAAAACCTTATCAATCCAGTCAACCTCGTGTTCTCCCACATGGGGTAATGATTTTTGATCTTTGTCTTCTCCACCCGGTTTTAAGCACATTTAAGCGGTGGAGATTATAGATGAAGATTACCATCTCTTGTTGATTGTTTATCTTTCTTTCTATTTAGTATTTTTCTTTTTGCGTCTGAACGAGTAGTTTTAACTCTTCGGTTTTCCTTGTCATTGGTTGTATGGAATAGAGTGGCTTAATTTGTTTTTGGATATTTTATATCTAATTACTGCCACATTATTTTGTAACTTCCATTGACATGTTATTAACGGTTTCGTGGAGTTTCCGTTTGGCTTGCTTAAACAGGTTTTCACTTGCTTCTCCACGACGTGCTCCGATGATCTGCATCTACTTGAGAGCCGTTTCCAGAGCTAAGTCTTTCTCTTAAATTCTCATTTTTATTTGTCATTGGGGACAATGACATGTTTAAGTGGGGGGTAGGAGACTTAGCTATGATGTACTATAATTGAAAATTGAATGAAACGGTGAAAAATTGAATAAATGACGTATTATTTATCTCGTACCCTTAGAATTGTGAGTTCCTAGCTAAGAATTGATAGGAAAGGAACCAAGTTGCATGAGTACGTGATCACTTTATACTTATGTGAATGTAAATTTAAGGATATTCATGCCGATTGTTGCAAGTAGTTATTTATTATTCGATTACTCAATCTTTGAATCGAGTTTTACCGCACAAATCATAATAACTGAAGAAATTATGTGTACATTGCGTAGATGATTGGTTATGCAGACCTAGAGTCGATATTTATCTGCTGATGTATTCTTATCTTCTGGCCATCAAAGCGGAGTAATAAGCTTGAGAATTATCTGTGTTTTGACAATAAGTTAAACACTGGGCTTGTAGTAACATTACCAAAGTAGCCCCGCGCTTGTGGTAATATTCAATGCTATGCATGATCTAAGATAGTGGGATACTCTAAAAAGTTTTCTTCCTTGAGATTGATAGTATTTGAAAAATATGAAGATATGAGAAGAATATTCAACTCTTTAAGAGGCTTTGAGTAGTACTCGGTCTCCAAGTCCAAAAACCCTATAGATACGCTCTTGCTTATTGTTCTAGTGCTTTAACCATTGCGAGGCTTAAGAAGTGGGAATGCTGATGTTGGTAGGTTGAGATTACGAAGTTAGCATAAACTCTAATCTTGCTTCGATTATATAAAACTGAATGCACATGCACACATCACTTCGGTTCACAGAGAGTAGTGAATAATGGATATCTTATGAGCATGACTGGTATGAGTTGACTCGAGTTTCTTGTATAAGTATGACTTGACCATGGAAAATGTTGACTTGGGGAATGACTTATTGATGCTTTGTTCGGGACGACCAAAGTCTAAGTGGGGGGTAGTTGATGACGGTCAAATTATACCCGTAAAAGTCATCAACGTTGACCTTAAATCGAGATTAATAATATATATTTTATGATAAATCACCTGTTTATATGGATTATTTAATGTTATGTGATTTATATAATATAATTTGGTATTTATCCATTTTTATTGGTATTTATCTGTTTTTATTTATAAATCGGTATTTATCCGTTTTTATTATATTTATCCGTTTTATTTAAATATGATTTATTTTGGGATAAATATCTATTTTGTAGATTTGGATAATTATGGAGGATAAATACAAATGGAAGAATTAAATCTCAAGATAAATCAAAGGAAATTCAAGATAAATATCGGATTAGCACGAAAAGATCGGATAAGCATGGCAAACCAATCAAAGAGTGGCGCCAACTTGAAGGATACGCATGAAAGGGGGGCGCATTTTACCTTTTATTTTTGGAGATCGGCCGAGAGTTATCTCTTATTTGTTTTGACATTTGAAAGTATATCTCTTAATTAGCTTAAACCCCTATAAATAAAGGCATGTATTACACGCCATACACACCACACTCGACCATATACACTTTTCAGTTTATAATAAAATTCTCAGTTTTTCTTAGAGCAGTTTTTATGCAAGTTCTGCAATAATGTAAGTTCTTGTATTTATTTGTTCTTAGTTCTTTGTAATTAAGCCCCCAATTATTGTTTATTGTTTGAGGTTGTTCGTTCTTCACCGAACGATGTAGATCTAAGGATACGATATGAGGCAGTGGGGATTCCTTGTCTATAAGGATCCACACGCTCAGATCTGTTATCCGGTGACCTATAGATGACTTTGGTATGATCAACAACCGTGTTTTTAGTAGATCTATATAATTGCTTTATGAATCTCTATTTTATCCGTTACGTATGTAGAAACGCTAAGATTTAGGTTTTCGCCGCGTCAATCTAGCCACGTCTTTATGGTGAGATTGTCCACATAGAATTTCTTATCTTAGTAGGTATGGCTACGACTCGTCGCTCAATCTGTTTTAATTAGCGTATTATTAGGAAATACCAATATAGGGCTCCTAGGTCGGCTCATGAATTGATCTTCCGGGACTTTCAATGAGATCTAGATCATTACTCATTTGGGAATTGTCGACACCTAGTTATACGTAAATCGTAGATTAACATGATACCTAAAAGTTAGTGTTAATGGGATGGAGACTGATGCGATCGCTTAGGAAGTACGCCTGTCAAAGGAATGTTTCCTAGGTGAGGAATACGGTTAATATCGGCATCCCTAGTTTTGTAAGCGTGCAAGTCATATGAGATGGAGGCCAAAAAGCGAAGTCACGTGATGTAGCATAGTGATCTCGGATGGCCTAACCGAGCTAGGTCTAGTCTGGGATGACTCCGTGTAGCCACTATAAAAGGAATACGAATCGGATTAAAAGTTGTCGAGTCTAGCTTAATTATATAGAATTTCTAGATCCAAACAATAACATGATAATTGGGGAGGTTAATTACGTTGTTTATGTGTTGTGTCGAGTCGTGTCCTTTACTTTTCTTGTCTTTTGTTGGTCGTAGACCGCCTTTGTGTCCTTGACATGAATGATTAATTGTTTGTATATAAATGACCCACAATTGGTTCCCTGTGGGATCGACCTTGATTCGCTATAGCTATACTACGATGGACCTAGTCCTCTTGCTAGTATTGGTTTATGGTGGTCAAGTATTTTAATTATTACTTGATCTACGTCATCAGCTGGTAACTTCTGTCAATACAGAGTACATGTGTCTATGCGTATCAGTGGTGATCAACCGGGCATGCGTCAACCGGGTAATGATTGATACGGGAGCATGTCGAGACATTTTATACTACAGTTGCCTCAAAGAGTTGGGATTCGGCGACTCCAATCTAAGGCCGCATAACGGCACCTTTGAGGGCTTCACCAATCACAAGATACAGGTCAAGGGGGCCATCGACCTGGATGTACAGATGGGGGACTATGCACCCTTTCGAACAGAAAAGGTAACTTTCCTTGTGGTCGATCTTCAATCAAATTACAACATGATAATTGGAACACCAGCTTTGAAGCAGTTTCAGATGGTTACGTCCGTCCCGCATCAGTGGGTAAAATTTTACGTCGGGGACAGGATCGGAACGTCGATCAGTGAACCCGCCACAGTCCTCACCTATATCCATGATATGAGAGCAGGAAACAAGAGAGCTCGCATTGAGCATCCCGAGGACATGGAAAACATCAACATGGTCAGGGTAGTAGGCGATTATCTTCCTATCAAAGTCGAGTGTGAAACTTTACAAGTCAGGGATGAGCCCGACTTCACAGAGGAGGATGAGCTAATCGAGGTTATCGTTAACGATGATTATCCCGACCAAAAGATCAAGATAGGGGCTCGGCTGAGTCCTTCAGAAAAAGAAGCTTTGATTATGTTGCTTAAGGAAAACCTAGATGCATTTCCCTGGGTAGTTACTGATGTGAGGGGAGTAGAGGCGGACATCGCCCTCCATCATCTGAATGTAGACTCTACCTTCAAACCAATATAGCAGTGAGCACGACATTTTACGACCGAAAAAGAGGCTGCGGTAAAGATAGAGGTCGGAAAGCTTCTTTAAGCAGGAATCATAAAGGAGCTCGCATATCCCATGTGGCTGGAAAACATAGTTATGGTAAAAAAGCACAATGAAAAGTGGAGAATGTGCGTCTATTTTACAGATATCAACAAAGCTTGTCCAAAGGATCCCTATCAACTTCCTCGAATAGACAGACTGGTCGATTCCATCTCAGGTTTTGAAGTTTTGAGTCTGGACGCATATTCAGGGTATCATCAGGTACGAATGGCTGAATCCGAAAAAGAAAAAAAGGCCTTCAGAGCTGCTGGGGGTTTATACTACTACGAAATGATGCCCTTCGGGCTGAAAAATGCGGGTTCAACTTACTAGCGGATGGTCAACAAGGTTTTCAGCTCGCAGATAGGGAGGAATATGGAAGCTTACATAGATGAAATTGTTGTCAAGTCTAAGGGTGATGGTCACGTCGTTGACCTACAAGAAACCTTCTGTAACGTTCGCAAACATTCGATGAAACTCAATCCGGCCAAATGTACATTTGGTGTCCAGGCAGGCAAGTTCCTGGGATTCATGGTTAGTCGTCGAGGCATCGAGGCTAATCCGGAGAATATACAGGCTCTACTTGACATGGAGGAACCCACGACCATCAAAGAGGTTCAGAGGCTCAACGGCCGCATCATCACACTCGGTCACTTCATAGCAAAGTCAGTAGAGAATTGTCTCCCCTTCTTCAAAATACTCAAAGGTTACAAGACCTTTTCATGGAATGCAGAGTGCTCGCATGCATTTCAAGCTTTGAAAGAGTATCTGGGGAAACCACCTCTTTTCGTTAGCCTTGTAGAAAGAGATGTTTTGTTTTTGTACTTGGCGGCCTCAGACCGGGCTGTTGCTGCCGTTCTTGTCAAGGAGGCCGGAACCCTCCAAAATCCCGTTTATTATGTAAGCAAGGCTCTCAACCTGGTGGAGAGTCGCTATTTTAATGTTGAAAAATTAGCCTACTCGCTTGTTATCGCTGCCCGCAAACTCAGGGGCTACTTTACTTCGCACACTATTATTGTCTTGACAGATAGTCCAATGCGTCAAATACTACATAAACCCGATCTTTCAGGTCGCCTCCTCCGATGGGCTATCAAAATCACTGAGTTCAACATACGGTATCAACCCAGAAAAGCAATCAATGCTCAAGCATTGTCGGATTTTATTGTAGAGACAAGTTTCATTTCGCCACAACCGAGTTCGCCGATACCACTGGGCCCGCTACGGTCCCAAATAAACCCGACCAATGTTGGCAGTTATATGTCGATGGAGCATCTAGTCGAAACAGTTGCGGGGCTGGTGTTATTTTGATGGAACCCGGAATGACGGAGGAAATCAAAAAAGCTGTAAGGTTCGAGTTCATGGCCACGAATAATCAAGCGGAGTACGAAGCTGTTATTGCCGGACTTAAGCTCGCAAGGGAGTTGAAAGTAGAAAATGTTGAAGTCTATTGTGATTCCCAACTCATCGTCAATCAAATCTCAGGGGACTATGGCACGCATTGCGGCATCCTTGAAAAGTATGGTGAGATTGTTCGATGATTGATAGACAATTTCAGCTATTGCAAATGCATCAGAGTTCGAAGAGAGGATAATGAGCGAGCAGATTATCTCTCTAAGCTATCTCTTGAAGAAGAAATTGCAGATCCTTCAATAATGATAGAGTACCTTGCGATACCGGCCGTTGAAATAATGGAAGTTATGGAGATCGATGCACCAACACCAACTCCGTGTTGGATTGATGAGGTTCAAGCCTATATAGAGTCAAGCATCTTACCCGCTGAAGAGGATAAATCTCGAGCACTCAGGAAAAGAGAGGCCAGGTACATTATAAATAACGAAATACTATACAGGAGGTCCGCCACGAAACCTTTGCTACGATGTGTCCGAGAGGAGAAGATCAAGAAAATCCTGGTTGAGCTTCATCAGGGAGTGTGTGGGTGTTGGTCCCTTGGAAAGGCTAACACTAGTTTAGAGGGGGGTGAATAAACTTGTCACTAAAAACTTTCCCTAAGCTGGATTTTAAACAGATTATGGTTCAGTTAAAACTTGTGTGGAGTTAAGCTGACTAAGCTGAGTTTAAGTCAAACTGACTTAATCAAAACTGAGTCAACCTGCAGCGGATATAGTTCTAGCCTTTTTCTTGATCTTGTTGTTCTTTTATGAAAACTGAGTGTGGTAAACTGAATTCTGATGAATGTCACGTGAAGTGTATAAAAATCAATTATCAAAATGTTGTAAGTAAATGCTGAGTAAATGCGTAAAGTAAATAAGGCAAATATTATAGAGGTTCCAGGTGGTGTAATCCTCAGACGTCCTCTCTTCCCCCACGTGGTGCGGAGGAAAATTCCACTAGAACTTCTTGAGGTGAATCACACAAAAAAGTCCTAAACAATAGTCATTGGCTAATCCCTAGCTTCACTATCTAAACATTTGTAGAACAGGTAGAATTGCTGCTCTTCAAGCTTGAACACTGGTCCTTAAAGGGTTGAATTGCCTCTTCACCAGCTACCACCACAAACACAGTCTGCCCGACTGCCTATAACAACTACCCTTGACAAAACCTTCCCGGTTTGCTTCACAGTCTAGACCTTTGATATAGAATCAAGGTTGGATTGAGAATCAATGAATTGATTCTTGTTTGTGGTTCTTCAAAGTGTCTGATTCTTGATAAATTCTTGGTAGCTTGAACACTTGAAGAAATTCTTGATATGATCTTGTTATAGTGCAAAGATGATAGCAATTCGAATGATTAATGCACACATTAATTCTTGTTAAATCTCTGTATTCGTTCTCTTTTAATCCTTGGTGCAAAGTCCTCTATTTATATTGTGAGGTCCAACGTTCATTTGGCCTGAATTCGAATTGTATCAACGTCTATCTTGTAACGGATATATTTTCTCGATTACATTCATTGTGTCGATGATTTCATCCAATAAAAGTGCTTCCTTTATAACGTTCGACTGTACTATCAGCGTGTTAGATGACTGACATATAAAACTGAGTTTCCTTATCAGTTTTATACTGAGATTATCACTTGTCAGTTTCTTGACTGACTTGGAGCATTAACTGAGATTTTACTCTTCTTTAAATATTAGTACTCCTGTTTTTCATCTGATTATAATTGACTTAATCAGAGTACACCATGACTCATTATCATCTAAGAACTCATTGTCCTTATGATTCTTAGGTCTTCATACAAGATCCATAAAGTCATTTTAGGTCACCACAATCTTGCCTGAAGTTTAACTTTACAGTCTCGACGTAGTCTTCATAACTGAGTTTGAGCCCCCAGTTCTTCAATCTTCTATAATTGAGTTTGTGACCCACAATTTTTCAACTTCTAGATAAGCCAACTGAGTCTGTGTCCCTCAACGAACTTATTTTCTTTAGTTTCATCTAGGTGTATTTTGAGTCAGTTTTTTTATCTTGATGGTTTCCAGTTTTCTGAATGACTTCCAGTTTTCTGAATGACTTCCAATTTTCTGAATGATTTCCAGTTTTCTGAATGACTTTCAGTTTTCAGTTTTACGACACACTAACTATTAAAGTTCTGTCTGATGTAACCTATACAAATATCAGACTCTAGTAAAGCCTAAACATTCAGTTCTAGACATCTTTTAGCTTTTCACTATAACAACTAGCTTTAGCAATTCATCAATAAGGTTAAGATAATACTTAGAATAATTATGATGAATTATCATCAAAACATAAATTTTATTTCCAACAATTTCCCCCTTTTTGATGATGCCAAAACTCTCCCAAAAGAAAAGCTTAAAGATCAAAACAATGTAAAATAATGTAAAACTGGAAAACTGGATTTCATTAGAATGATCAAAAACTGGAATAGTTACATTTAGTCCAAACAACTGTGATTAAAGACTAAGCTTTTTCTTAACTGAAAAAAATTTCTTCTCCTTGTCATACAGACGATATTCATTTTCTAGCATGGAGTCTTCCTTTGAAAAAGTCTTGTTGTAGTCAACTTGACTTCCTTATTTCCATCTTCTCCATAAAAGTAGCTTTGGCAAGTCTGATTCTTTCAAGTAGTATTTCTCAAATTCGACTACATCAGCTTTCATTTGTTCAGTTTTATCTTTAATCTTCAGTTTTTCATCAATCCTCTTATTCTTCTTATATTGTGCATTTTCTGCTTTGAGAATACATCAGATAAAAAGTAGTTCAAGGATTCTTCAAATGTCCTGTCCTTGTACTTGGCTTTAATAGGATTGTGATCGTTGATAAACTTCATCCACAGATCCTTTGTAAGAGTAGCTCTCTTTTCTCCAGGTTGACAGTATTTCTCAATGAGCTGCTCATCAGTTAGTTCTTTCCTTAAGAACTTAGGATCTGATTTGTATCTTTGTAATTTTCTTCAAGTCACTTCATCTCTTTAAGTAACTTCAGGTTTTCTTCTTCAGCTTCCCCCTTTTTGGCATCATATAACTGATCTACCAAAGCATGGGTTGCCTGTTGGTCGGCTGATATACGTTGCTGAGAAGTAATTACTTCTTTAAGCTGAGTTTCTAACCCATAGATATGCTGATTCATGTGCCAATAAGCCTGAGCATGAGTTTCCCGATCTACCGAGGTTGAGTCTTCTAGTTTCTATTTTAGTAACAGAATTTCTGAAGCAAAACTTGAACTGGATTTGTGGATCATCTCTAGTCTTGCATGAACTGAGACATCTGTTCTAGTTCTATAATCGAGATATCCAGAAATATTTGATAGAAGGCCATTTTGTGCATCCTTGTGACTGAGCACAATCTTCAAGTTTTCATGAACTTTGGCCAGCTCATCCTTTGTTAGGATGTCAGAAGGATCATATGTCGTTTCAGGTTGATCCTTGGGCTGAGTGATGTCTTCAATAATCATCAGTTGTCAATTATCAGTTCCATAAGCTACTTGCTGAGTGTCAGTTGTTTGATTTCCAACTGGCAACTCTTCTTGCTGACTTACAGTTTGCGTAGCTAGAGGTTGAGGTTGAATTTCTGAATGCAAAACTGTAGTTACATCAGCTTCTTTTCTCGTATGATCATCTTCATCATCATCCTTTTTCCTTGAACTTTCTTTGAGAGCAGATGATGTGGTTGATTCTCTCCTTTGAGCTAGTTCAGTACACCTTTTGAAACAGTTTTCAAGAAATTCTGATATAGGAAATAGAGAATATAAATCTTCGATTTCCAATTTCTCCAAGAGTAACTTCCTTCAGTCTGTAGACTAGCATCACGAGAATCCTCTGGTTTAAGCTTCATCTTCATTAGTCTAACGATTTTATCAGCTTCAAAAATTGGGGCTGATTGTTGAACTGACTGATGTTGTAATTGAGAAGTATTATCAGCAAGAGTGTTTCTCCTTGTATCTTCAGTTGTCAGCTGTTGTTGTTGTTCCCCTTCAGTTGGTGCTGTCATACTTGAGGTTGCTGGGTATAAACATCTTACAACTGATCTTTCTTGTGCTGAGTCTGCCTTTCTCTTGATTCCTTTGTGTTCAGTTTCTCTTTGAGACACACGCTTTTGACTTCGCTTGGTTGGGAAGTTGTTCATGTTTTTGCTTGCGATTTCCTTTGTAGTTTCAAACTGCCTTGCTTGCTTCCTTCCTTAAGTCTTTCCAGTAGAATTGGAGGATTCCACTGAGTGTTTTCTTGATCAAAATCTACCAACAGATTGCACGACCATAAGTGTCACGGATTTTATCAACACGAAATAAACAAGTAATAATCCGGTTAACCTCAAGTATAAGGATCGTAGTAATAGCGGTTAATGCCGGGTCGATCTTACGGGGAACTAAGCGATTGTGATTTCTAGTTTTTATCTAACTAACCTATGTCACGATTACTAAGCTAAATAGCGGATAAAACTGAATCGAATCACAGTAAATTAAACCTAACTAAAACGTAAAACCGACGTAAGAGATGATCTAAAGCCGTGAAGGATACGGGTCATGAACCAATTTAAACTAACTAATCTAAGATGCGAGATAAAAGTAAACTAACTAGACAAATTCAAGCTTTTAAGGATTTAAATCAAATTTATAACGAGCAAACGAGGATTGATCCACCTATCCAACGAGCATTGATTCCCTATCTCGATTATATTGCGCTTTTTCAAAGTTGTGATTCACCTTACCTAAACATGAACCCTAATTCCTTAGAAAGTTCATCTATCAATCTATTATCTTCCGATGTAAGATTAACGCGTTTAATAACCAAAGGTGCAAACTTTGTGTTTATAACCTAGTAATCAGACCTATTAACTTCCGTTATGATAGATTCGAATTACTATTCTTATTCATGGTGATCTAGGGTTTATTAAGACTTCCATCAACAATAAACAATCAACACATGCATATCTTCCGATATAAGAGCAAATTAAACATGAATAAACATGAATAAGAAACAACCTTTATTAAAAACTCACAGTATAATCGAAGAAAACGAAATCAACAATTGTTGGACGGCTTCACAATACTCGTTTGATGAAGCTTTTAGCCTCTGAACATCCTCAGCAACTCAAATTTGCAGAAACAGTGCATAAAAAGTAACTAGTGTTTAATCTAAACTAAGAGCATAAAAATAGGAATAAAAAGATGAAAAACGCAGCCTAAAGCCGCCCCTAGGTTTAGGGTTTTGAATAATGAGAGTTTGATGATATTTTGTGGAGAAAACAGCCGACTATATATAGATTTCAAAGTCGGTTCTGCTAAGTCGGCCACCGGACGCCCGTCTGGTTCTTGGGACGCCCGTCCATTCTTCATATGAACTTCAAATCGGGCCGAGTCATGACCAAACGCTCGTCCAGACGGCGTCCACTTCAGCGTCCAAACATCCTGAATCAACTTCCCATATGCGGACGCTCGTTCAATTTCCTCAGACGCCCGTCCGCTGGACGGGACCTGGACGCCAGTCCAATATGGCTGGATTTCGATTTCTTGATCTTTATCTCTTTTCTTCTTGTCAATTCCTTCATTATCTCTTTTATCATCATATATTTCGACTCTTATCTCTTTTTGATCATCTCTTGAGCATCAAACACGTATCTATAACACATAAAAACATCGCAAAACGTAATAATGTCCAAATAATCATAAAATCATAATTAAAACACATAAATCAACCTATTTTGCGATTAACTCTTCTAAAATATCATTTACTCAATATTTTCATTAAACACATGTTTCTTATGCAATTTCATACAAATATGGGGAAAATTATCATAGAATATAGCGTTATAAACCGTATAAATTCACCCTTAACAACTCCCCACACTTAAGCTTTTGCTCGTCCCGAGCAAAACAAAACAAAAGTTAGGCTCGAGAGAAAACAGGCATCTAAACGTGCATAACACATATCCAATAAATCGGTTTCACCCTTGTGCGTGTGCATAGCCATAATAAACTTCCACTATATCCAAACTCGAGAAACTCAAAGCAAAACTAGCTAATACCCCTTGTAGACTAGTAATAAAGGACACTCACAAGATGCACCTACAAACGTGATATATCCCGAAAAGAATGATCGAATATATCTAGGGCCTTTCTGACATACTCGGAGGATAATCCCTACAACATATCTCATCGGGTTTCTCTTTGGGGATAAGGCGCACGATAACTTAGTCTTATATACATTTCATAACACTTTATCGAGTTGATTTAACTTTTCACTTAAAACACACATCGAATGAGCTCTTGCCCTGTCATAGCAGAATAGGACATTTCGAGATAATACCCTACCTTACTCCAATCATAAGGCAGCTTCTTCTGACTGTCGTGAGCTTTTAGTCATCATAGTGGTATAGGACATACGTGGTATACCCTACCTCACTCAAATCATCGACTAGCTTTACACACCCAATAATTCTTCATATTTTACTTTTCAACTTTTTCATTTGACAATAAGTTACGTGTTACTTATCACATTCAAACCTTAGATATTCACAGTATATCATACTTCGGATCTAAATACAAACTATCATAAATCTCACGATATATACGTAGCACTAAGCACATGACTTACGAGAAAATCAAAAACCACTAATCCAAAAGGGGTATAACTTTATAAATTAGCTCATCATTCACTATGGCTCGTGAAAAATAGTGTCGTGAAACATCTAACTTACCAAATATATGATACGTTTAATCAATCGCCTACCGGGACAAAACAAAACAACGAAGTGTCGGAAAATTTCAAAAATTTTAGCTCATTTGCATAGAAACATTACGAATTAAGCAAATGTGTAGATACATATCAAAACATTCCTCCCCACACTTAAAAAGCAACATGTCCTCATGTTGTGCAAAACGAAAGAAAAAGGAAAAGACTTAGCCGATTTAAATCGAAACTCGAATCGTTGGTCGGGCGGAGCCTTCATAATGATATCAAGAATGCGTAACTGGACAATGTAGATACACGCACGTCTTAGACAAACATGGAACCATCTCGGGGAAAACGGGGAGTCATACCAACATGAAAAGAGACATCAAAAATGAAGATAAAGCAAAGTGAGAGCACGCAATACATCCAGAAAGTTGAAACACAGTTGAAATGAAAGTACGCGCGCCTTATGGCTTACATGATCCATCGAAAATAAATAGTAGCAATATCAAAATTACAACGAACCGTATAAGTAAAAATGTCAATACAAAACAACCAACGTGAAAATAGACAAATAAGATCAAGGTTGGCTCGGTGCCGCAGAATCATCAGCTGGAGGATCAGAGGAGGGTCCAGAAGGTGGTGCCGTAGCCCGAGCTGCCGAGTCAGGCTGCTCCTCATCTGAAGATGACTCAGAATCGTGTAGAACATCCGCAATGACCTGCTCAATCTCATCAGCAAAGAGATAATCAACGGAGCTCGGATTGAAAATCATGTCATCCCACGGTTGCCGCCTTCACATATACAACGTAGATCGTCAAAATGTTGTTCTGTGTATCCCGAATATCACCGAGCCATTCTCGGAAACTATTTGCCATGCTTAACCGCATCCTGACAGCGGGAGATAAAGGAGGAAGGGAGGATGCACGAGGCGTTGCCGATGAACCAGGCTCCGGAGGTGCCTCCGGCTCAGAATGTCCCGAGGGCTTACTCTTTTCCCTTTGTAAAGGCCTTGGGTTCTTCGGCTTATGATCTGCCCCAAACTCAGGCACACCGGCATCGAGGTACAAACTGTGGATCAAATGAGGGACGATCAAGCTCCGTGTATAAACCTTCTGATTGATCGAGATCTCGTCATACAATGCCTGTCCCACATCCACATTCAAGCCAAATGTCAACGCATACAACATGCCCAGGTCACCTATATGAAAATGTGTCAAGTTGTTCTTAGGCAACAACCGACTCTGAATGAATCGATCGACACCGACCTTCCAATCCTCCGTCCCAGTCGTGGTAACCAACTCCTTCCGGTCTCCTCCCGGTCTCAACGTCCAGGCCACATCCGGGCAAACTCTCAATCTCAACTCCTCCAAAGGATCCCGTCCCAAACTCGCCTATGCACAATCTCCTCCTTATAATCCCGACCCTCAAAGCCGCTAAGTTGTATTTCGATTAATCACCTCCGGTGTAAAGGGAACTTCTACCCCTCGAACCACGACTACCTTTGTCCCAGTCGGTTTCCGAACAGTTTGCATAAAATTCCCGAACTAGGAGCTATTCACCGGGTAGTCGGGATTGTCATCAAGGCTTCCCATTTCCTATCCTTAAGCAACTTAACGAACCCCGCATCGACCTTCGCCTCCAAAATAGCCCTCTCAACCAACATGTTTCTCGAAAAGTAATGTTTAGTATAAACTTCATGGGCTCTGTGGTTCACGAATCGATTTGAGGCAATGGCATCGGGCAACGGTTTTAGATTTCTTTCTAGGAGGGGCTGCCCTAGGTACAATCTGGTTCCTCTTCCCGGTAGCATCGATAGGTTCCTCAACCTGAGCAGAACCTCCACCTTTCTCGAACTCTAGGCATCCGTACTCAAAGGCACATCATCATCCGTCTCGGACTCCGAGGTTGGCTCATCTCTTAAGGTCGCCCTAGTTTGGGTGGCTCTGGGGGTTGCTCACGAATACTCACACCCGGTTAGGATCAACTAAGGCGAGGTCAATCTCTTTCGCTTTTTCCACGCCTCCCGGGCCACTTCCTTACCATGCCTCTTCACGACAGCCTTCTTATGAACCATTTCCACGCCTAGTCCAAGCCAAACAATCCTAATGTGCACAAAAGATACCCGTTTAACATCCAAAGCGGGATTTCAAAACAACCAAACCACAACCACCACCATAACCATCACCAAACAATCCATTCATCACCCATCACAACACCACATCACCAAAACAGAGCGAAAAAAAGAAACACCAAAAAAAAAAAAAAACAAATTAAGGTAACATTCAAGAAAACGAGCCGACCCAAAGATCGAACTCACAAAAACGTGAATGAAATCTAGGAAAGTTGTTACTAACTTACCGAGTAGGGTGAGTAGATGTTGATTGAGGTGAAAACGAGTCCAAACAACACAAAAATGACCTCCAAAATCAAAATTTTCTTCCAAAAAGTCGGATTTGCAATGGGTCCGATTCTCCAAAAATATCGTGTTTTGGGGGATTTGGTTATGAAAATCAAAGAGAGGGTATCAAGGGCGGCCTGTAGCACTTTGAATCGCCCAAAACGGTGTAGAATTGACGATTTTAGGGCAAAAGGAGGGAGAGAAACCGTTTTTGCTTTTTGAAATCCTGAAAAATGAAGGTTCACTCGAAGAAGGGGTATATATAGGCAGAGGTTGGACGCTCGTCCAACTCAATGGACGGGCGTCCACTGGGAAATCAGATGAACTGGACGGGCGTCCAGTTTATCAGACGCTCGTCCAAGAGTTTGAATCACATACAGGATTGGAGGGAATAAAGCAGACGGGCGTCCAGCTTAGTGGGCGCTTCGTCCGAAAAATTGGTCAAGGTGGACGGGCGTCCAGGGGTTACGGACGGGCGTCCAAGCAGTATAAGCTGACAAATTATAAAATTTCCATACAAATCAAATTCAAAATTGCCCTTTCTTATTAAACTTATATAAAACTTCAAAAATACAAATAAAAATCAAACGAAGTACATAAAATTACTAGAAAATAAATAAAAACAGATGGAAAAAGTGGGTTGCCTCCCACTCAGCGCTTTTGTTTTACGTCGTTTGCTCGACGAAACATCCTAAGAACGCTAGTCATCATAAATGTCCGACCAATCGATCACTCGGATTGAAAATCCTGTCATCCCACGGTTGCCGGCCTTCACATATACACTGTAGGATCGTCAAAATGTTGTTCTGTGTATCCCGAATATCACCGAGCCATTCCCGGAAACTATTTGCCATGCTTAACCGCATCCTGACAGCGGGAGATAAAGGAGGAAGGGAGGATGCACGAGGCGTTGCCGATGAACCAGGCTCCGGAGGTGCCTCCGGCTCAGAATGTCCCGAGGGCTTACTCTTTTCCCTTTGTAAAGGCCTTGGGTTCTTCGGCTTATGATCCGCCCCAAACTCAGGCACACCGGCATCGAGGCACAAACTGTGGATCAAATGAGGGACGATCAAGCTCCGTGTATAAACCTTCTGATTGATCGAGATCTCGTCATACAATGCCTGTCCCACATCCACATTCAAGCCAAATGTCAACGCATACAACATGCCCAGGTCACCTATATGAAAATGTGTCAAGTTGTTCTTAGGCAACAACCGACTCTGAATGAATCGACACTGGACCTTCCAATCCTCCGTCCAGGTCGTGGTAACCAACTCCTTCCGGTCTCCTCCCGTCTCTCAACGTCCGTGCCACATCCGGGCAAACTCTCAATCTCAACTCCTCCAAAGATCCTGTCCCAAACTCGTCATATGCACAATCTCCTCCTTATAATCCCGACCCTCGAAAGCCGCTAAGTTGTATTTCTGATTAATCACCTCCGGTGTAAAGGGAACTTCTACCCCTCGAACCACGACTACCTTTGTCCCCAAGTCGGTTTCCGAACAGTTTGCATAAAATTCCCGAACTAGGGAGCTATTCACCGGGTAGTCGGGATTGTCATCAAGGCTTCCCATTTCCTATCCTTAAGCAACTTAACGAACCCGCATCGACCTTCGCCTCCAAAATAGCCCTCTCAACCAACATGTTTCTCGAAAAGTAATGTTTAGTATAAACTTCATGGGCTCTAGGGTTCACGAATCGACGAGGCAATGGCATCGGGGCAACGGTTTTAGATTTCTTTCTAGGAGGGGTCGCCCTAGGTACAACCGGGTTCCTCTTCCCGGTAGCATCGACGCTTCCTCGACCCTAGACGAACCTCCACCTTTCAACTCTAGGCATCCGTACCAAAGGCACATCATCATCCGTCTCGGACTCCGAGGTTGGCTCATCTCTTAAGGTCGCCTAGTTTGGGTGGCTCTGGGGGTTGCTCACGAATACTCACACCCGGTTAGGATCAACTAAGGCGGGGTCAATCTCTTTACGCTTTTCCCTGCCTCCGGGCCACTTCCTTACCATGCCTCTTCACGACAGCCTTCTTATGAACCATTTCCACGCCTAGTCCAAGCCAAACAATCCTAATGTGCACAAAAGATACCCGTTTAACATCCAAAGCGGGATTTCAAAACAACCAAACCACAACCACCACCATAACCATCACCAAACAATCCATTCATCACCCATCACAACACCACATCACCAAAACAGAGCAGAAAGAAACACCAAAACCAGAAAAAAAAAAAAACAAATTAAGGTAACATTCAAGAAAACGAGCCGACCCAAAGATCGAACTCACAAAAACGTGAATGAAATCTAGGAAAGTTGTTACTAACTTACCGAGTAGGGTGAGTAGATGTTGATTGAGGTGAAAACGAGTCCAAACAACACAAAAATGACCTCCAAAATCAAATTTTTCTTCCAAAAAGTCGGACTGCAATGGGGTCTGATTCTCCAAAAATATCGTGTTTTGGGGGATTTGGTTATGAAAATCAAAGAGAGGGTATCAAGGGCGGCCTGTAGCACTTTGAATCGCCCAAAACGGTGTAGAATTGACGATTTTAGGGCAAAAGGAGGGAGAGAAACCGTTTTTGCTTTTTGAAATCCTGAAAAATGAAGGTTCACTCGAAGAAGGGGTATATATAGGCAGAGGTTGGACGCTCGTCCAACTCAATGGACGGGCGTCCACTGGGAAATCAGATGAACTGGACGGGCGTCCAGTTTATCAGACGCTCGTCCAAGAGTTTGAATCACATACAGGATTGGAGGGAATAAAGCAGACGGGCGTCCAGGCTTAGTGGACGCTCGTCCGAAAATTGGTCAAGGTGGACGGGCGTCCAGGGTTCTGGACGGGCGTCCAAGCAGTATAAGCTGACAAATTATAAAATTTCCATACAAATCAAATTCAAAATTGCCCTTTCTTATTAAACTTATATAAAACTTCAAAAATACAAATAAAAATCAAACGAAGTACATAAAATTACTAGAAAATAAATAAAAACAGATGGAAAACAGTGGGTTGCCTCCCACTCAGCGCTTTTGTTTTACGTCGTTTGCTCGACGAAACATCCTAAGAACGCTAGTCATCATAAATGTCCGACCAATCGATCACTCGAATGAGACGGCGGAGCATGTCAATCGCCGGAGGGAAGTCATACTCATCTTGTAAACCCCACCCTCACCACCACACATCAACACCTCGAAAGTGCTCGACTTGCAGCACTAGCGCTAAATCTGTCGAGATCGGATCATTGAGGATTGTGTAAGGGCGCCCTAGAGCTGCTCAGTAACTCCTCGGTAGTAAAGTCTCCACCTCCCGAACTACGGGGAACAATGAGAACATAGGTGACCGTCTTGACGCGGTACTAATGTCAAAAATCTACGTGCAAAATGATGGTTCCTCCCGGTCCGTCATCTACATGATAATGAGTGGAATCCTCCTAAGGAAAGGTAACTCCTCCGGCCGAACACCAAATCCATATCTAGAAAGCACAACTAATCGATGTATAAAAACAAAAACTTAATAAGGCTAAAATCGAATAAACTAAACTTAATTACTAACACTATCAAAGCATAAAACAAAAACAACTAAAAGAACGATATCTAGGTTGCCCCTAGTGGCGCTTTTTTGTTAATGTCGTTAGCTCGACACCGTTTAAAACTCACTGGATCAGGCCATTTGACTTTTCTGCCAGCCACTACCTCGTGTAAGCTCTGATCAGTAGTGTGGCTGCAGAAATAGCATCTCACACATGGGGTGAAATCTTTAATAGCTTTCCACATACGCTTGAACTTCCCATGGGGTGACCTCTCATCCTCTGAGCCCTCGATGACGCTTCAACCGACGCCCTTTCAAACTCTTCCATATCAAAGACTACACTGCTAGAACTTCTTGGAAGGTCACTTCCGTCATCCTCGGAGAACAAGTCGGGTGATAACTCGCTAAAGTCTTCGACTCGCGGAACACCACATCCGAGAATATCGAGAAATTTAACAATCAAAGATGTCTCTTTGGGTTCACCAATATAGTGTTTGCACCTTTGACCGTTGACTCAAACGGTTCACCACTATAACCACGAAGTTCTAGAACGCCTCCGGAATGATTTGGAGAATCTCGAAAGGGCGGACCAACGTGTCCTTAACTTTCCAGAAACAGATGTAACCTGGAATTATATAGAAGAACTTGTTCGCCGACATGAAATTCTCTTTTCTTAATCTTCGCATCGTGGAGTAGCTTCATCTTATCTTTACTAATCCTGGCACTTTCATAGGCCTGGAGTCCGAATGCCCGCTCATGTAAATCGCTTTGTAGTCGATGCTTCCCACAAGATTGGGAATCAAAGTTCGTAAACTTTGTAGCCCAATAAGCTCTATGCTCTAACTCGACAGCAGATGACATGGTTTCCGTGAGACCATTTGATATGGTGATGTACCCATGGGGTCTTATAGGTCGTCTCGATATGCCCACAAGACATCATCCAACTTTAGACTCAGTCTTTCCTATGATCATTAATGATCTTCTCAGGATCTTCTTAATGCTCTCAGTTGCTCCTTTCAACCTGACCACTAGTCATAGGATGGTACGGTGTGCCAATTTTATGACGAACACCATACTTCTCAAGTACTTTCTCTAGGGGTCGGTTGCAGAAATGCGTCCCTTCATCACTGATCAAGGCACGTGGACATCCAAACCTCACGAAGATATTCTTCTTTAGAAATTTCATCACCGTCTTATGATCATTGTGAGGAGTGGCTTGAGCCTCCACCCATTTGGACACGTAGTCTACGCAGACCAGGATGTATTTATTACCGCAAGATGATGGGAATGGTCCCATAAAATCGATACCCCATACATCAAAGACTTCGCATTCGAGGATGGGTTTTAAAGGCATGTCAAAACGCCTTGTCAGGAGTACCGGTTCTTTGGCACCTATACAAGCTTTTACGAAAGCTTCCGTATCTTTAAAGATCGTAGGCCAATAGAAACCGGATTGAAAGATCTTAGCAACGGTTTTCCAAGGACCAAAGTGACCACCTATGGGTCCACTATGGCATTGCTCGATAATCTCTCGTTGCTCAGATTCAGGAACGCATCTCCTAAGCAAACCATCTTTACAGATCTTGAAAAGATAAGGTTCATCCCAAACGAAATATTTTAAATCCGAGAAGAACTTTTTCTTCTCCTGATAAGACATCTCTGGATCGAGATAACGGCCATGAAGGTAGTTTACAATGGAAGAATACCATGGAACATCAGGGGAGCGGCCATCGATCAACATGATGTTCTCTAGAGGAAAGTAAAGATCTATATCATCCGGTTCATCCTTTTCTCACTTAACATTCTAGAGACGTGATCCGCCACTACATTTTCACCGCCCTTTTGTCCTTAATTTGAACGTCAAACTCTTGTAGGGTCAATATCCAACGTAGTAAGCGGTTTAGCCTCTTTCTTAGTCATCGAGTAACGCATAAGCGGCGTGATCATCCACACGATCACTTGAGCTCCTAACACTAACTACTGAAACTTGTCCATAGCAAAGACTACGGCCGTGGTTCCTTTTCGATAGTAGTATAGTTAACTTGAGAGGGGTTCAATGTGTGACTTGCGTGTAATAGATAGGTCGGAACTTTCCTTGATCTTTTGCCCTAGAACAAAGACCAACAAAGATAGTTTGATGCGTCGCATATAAGCTCAAATGGCGAGTTCCAATCGGGCGATATAAGAATCGGAGCAGATATTAAACGATCCTTAAGCTCCTCAAACGCTTGCTTGCAGCTCTCATCAAAAATAAACTCAACGTCTTCCTTTAGTAAAGTGGACAGGGGCTTGGCTATCTTGGAAAAATCTTGAATGAACCTTCTGTAAAAGCCGACATGTCCAAGAAAGCCTCTCACTTCGCGCACATTTTTAGGATAGTTCATCTTCTCGATAGCTTCTACTTTTGCCCTGTCAACTTCTATACCTTTGGCGGAGATCTTGTGGCCAAGAACTATTCCTTCATCTACCATGAAATGGCATTTTTCCCAATTAAGTACTAGGTTCTTTTCCACACATCTAGATAGCACCTGATCAAGATTATCGAGGCAATCGTCGAAGGATTGACCAAAGACCGAGAAATCATCCATAAAAATCTCCATGCACTTTTCAACTAGCCCGTCAAAGATTGCCATCATACACCTTTGAAAGGTGGCTGGGGCATTGCATAGACCAAATGGCATCCGCCTGTAGGCGAATGTACCATAAGGGCAAGTGAAAGTGGTCTTCTCTTGGTCAACAGGATCGATGGGTATCTGGAAGTATCCTGAATATCCATCCAGAAGCCAGATAGAATCGTGCCCCGCCAGACGCTCAAGCATCTGGTCAATGAATGGAAGGGGGAAATGATCTTTCAGTGTGACCTCATTGAGCTTTCGATAATCGATACATACTCTGTATCCCGTAACGAGCCTCAATGCTATCTCTTCGCCCTTCTCATTCTTCTCAATAGTAATTCCCCCTTTTTTGGGGACTACCTGAGTCGGGGACACCCACTCACTGTCTGCAATGGCGTAAATGATACCCATATCTAGAAGCTTTATAATTTCCTTCTTGACTACCTCTTGCATGTGAGGGTTGAGCCTTCTCTGAGGCTGTCTAACTCGTTTTGCACCCTCCTCAGTCTTGATCTTGTGCATACAGATGTCGGGAGATATTCCTTTGATATCTCCCACTTGCCATCCAAAGGCTTTCTCATTTTTGCGCAAGACGCTTAACAATTTAAGCTCTTCTATACGAGATAGCTTGGCAGAGATGATCAAAGGAAGCTTGTCACCTTCTCTTAAAAACACATACTTAAGATGTTTAGGCAACGGCTTCAGTACCAAATCTACAGGAGGATCCTCTAGACTTGATTTAAGATCTCCACTCTTCAACTCAACATCGCTGAGCTTACTTAGTGGTCCTACTGCCAAGGCTTCTTCTCTTATCTCATCCTCAAAATCAGCTGCTAACTGGTCTAGATTGACCACACCATGATTATTCAGATTATCAATCAATCGCTCATATTCTGCTTCTACAGCCAAGACTTGCTTATCCATGAAGTCATTGAAGTCATCAGACGTCTCCTCAATGGAAAAGCCGGTTGGAGAACCGGAGGGTACTTGAATAGATTTAGAAACGCTATAGCTCACCTCTTGGTCACCAACTCGGATAGTTACTTTCCCACCATCACAATCGATGAGGGCTCTAGCTGTAGATAGGAAAGGTCTTCCTAGAATCAACGGAACGTTTTCGTCTTTCTCTATATCTAAAACATACCAATCAACTGGAAAGGTAAATCGATCAATCTGAACCAAAACGTCTTTTAGGATTCCCAAGCTTCCTTAGAGGATCTATCCGCCGAATTGTAAACTCATAGTAGTGGGTTCTAGAAGACTTTGTAAACCGAGCTGTTTGCATACGAGACATTGGCATAAGGCTTATAGAGGCACCTAGATCACACAAAGAATTTGGGAAGACTAGACCTCCCATCAAAATCAGAGTACAAATTTGCCAGGGTCACCTCTTTTAATTGGTAAGTTTTCATAATTAATCATGGAACAATCCTCACCAATCTGCCTTTCCATGCCCGCTAATTTCTTTTTCGAAGACACAACATCCTTGATAAATTTTGTATACTTAGGCATCTCGACTAAGACATCCGATAATGGAAGATTCACCTGAGTATTTTTCAAAAGGTTTAGTACCTTTTCGTACTTCTTATCCTCAATCAAAGGAATGTTGCTCTTTCTCGGTGGAAATGGAAGTTTCTTAAGGTCATCCTCAGAGAAAACCTTTTTCGAGGATGCACTAACAGCTCTGTCTTCCAGATCCTTCCAACGAACAGTTTTTTCAGATTTCTTAGTAGTCGGGGGATCAGCCTCCTGACTTTCGCTTGCTTTTTCAGTCCTCAAAGGATCAGCCATTTGAGGATCACCAAACTCTTCACCTCTCAGGGGATCAGCCACCTAAGTTTTCTCTTGCAGTTGAGGGGAGTGTAGGTGCTCAGCTTCCCCTCCTGCCTTATCAATGGCAGGAGGGGCTAGTGGTTTCCCGGATGGGAAGGACCACTAACTTGAGTACCGCTCCTTAGATTCATTGCACTGGCCTCCTCCTTACCGTATTGAATTGATGGCACGAGGTCAGTACATGGGCCTTTGTTCAAATCAGCCTGAGCAACTTGACCACCCTTTGGATTCTTCTCGGAAACTGGCGGTTGCCACCTGGGGTCTAGAAGCCAACTGCTCAGCCAGTTGCCCAATTTGTCTCTCAAGATTCTTCATCGATCTACTTTGCTCTTCCAACTTAGCCTCAAGATTTGTAGGTTGGGAGGGGCCTTGAGAGTTTTGGAGATTTGGAGCATAGGGCTGGCTGGGCCGACTTTGAAATTGAGAATTTGAATTGGAAGGCCAATTACGATTGAATTTTTACGTAGGATTGGAAAAATTCGAGTTTTGATTCTGATTAAACCAGGGTTTACGTTGAAATTGATTCAATTAAAATTCGAGTTGGGATTGAAATTTGAAGATGGATTAAACCCTTGGTTTTGAAAATTGCCCTGCCACGGAAACCGATTGAACCTTTGATTGTTCTCGCCATAGAATGCATTCACTTCGCGTTCTCGTCCGTTCATAGGCGGCGAATTTAGAAGTGTGCCCCACCTCCACAATTTTGACATGTGACTTGATTGTACTGTCCCATAGTCATGAACATCATTTACTTGATAAGGTGCAGGGGGGATTAAATTGACATTGGCCATTCATATGGCGGTCGACAAACAATTTTACAATCTGAAACTGAGGGTTCTGTGGAAAAGAGGGAGTTTGATTTATAGGATTGGAAACTTGAGGTGGTACCATCTGCTTTTGCAGCATGGCAATCAAACTTTGTAAATTGACTTCCTCAACCTTGGGAGGAGGAGGTGCTTGAATTGCTTGATAAGAGGGAGCATAGTTGTACTTTGCAATATCCTCAAACAGTGCCCATCCCTCATCAGGCGTTTTCTTCAGAAATGCCCCGCCAGAAGAACTATTGACCATGCCTTTTGTAAGCTCGGTCAATCCACTGAAGAATGTATTGACTTGCCTTTCCAGTGGCAAGCCATGGTGGGGGCATTTTCTAAGAAGGGACTTGAATCTCTTCCAACACTCGAAGAAAGATTCATTCTCTCTCTGATAAAATGTGAAAATGTCATTTAAGCACTGGGCTGTCTTTGAAGGTGGAAAGTATTGACTCAAGAACTCCTTTTCGAGTTCTGCCCAGGTGGTGATAGATTCAGACGGGAGAGAGGTGTACCACTCTTTGGCCTCCCCTTTCAACGAAAATGGAAATAGTTTAAGTTTAATAGCATCCTCACTTACTCCTTGGATGCGTGTAGTACCGCATATCTCTAAGAATGTGTGTAAGTGGGTATCTGATTCTCCGATTGGTAGCCGTGAAAAATTGATGCGTCTTTGCATCATCCGGATAAGTCCTGCTTCACTCAAAGGTTTGTGCAATGAATGGTTGGAATAACAATAGCCGGTTGACCTTGACTTCGCCTGGCATGGCGTGAGTCCGCCAATGTACGTCTATTATCGCCCATTATCACAAAATCGGTGATTTCTCTTGCTAGTTGTTCTTCAAGATCTCGCCGCTCTGTCTGCGCCGAACCCATGAGAACGGAAATTCCGCTGTTTGGTCGGACTATGGTTCGCTTCGGGTCGAGGTGTATATTAACGGTCCTTTTGACTCGAGTTTGCATAAACCGGACCAAAAACAAGTGGAACAAAACCTAAAAACTAAGAAAGTAAAAGCCTAACTAAAAATTAAAAACCTAAAGAGAGGAAAGGGAAAGAAGAAAAGGAAACCAAAAGTGTTAAGGAAAACAATACCGGACGGACGTCCAAAAGATTGGACGGGCGTCCAGATGAAATTGAGATCGGACGGGCGTTTAGTAATTTAAACGCTCGTCTGACAGACAGAATACCTGAACGGGCGTCCAAAACTTATGGACGCTCGTCTAAGTGAATAAAACCAGAACAGAATTGATAATTTCCCAGCGGACGGGCGTCCAATACCCCAGACGCCCGTTTGCTCACGGGAAAACTTAGAACAAAAGCAGGAATTTGCAGATAATGCAAGAAGGGAAGAAAGAACGTCAGAAAAACAGAAAGACAGAAGATCTAACTTCAAGAAAACTACTACTAAGGGAGAGTTTTAAACCCTAGTTATCTACTTAACAACTACCTAAAACAATTATCAACTAAAACAGGAATTTAAAACGGATTAAAACAGGAAAACGAAACAAAAACAAACGAAAAAAACTAGAAAGCGAAAACAAAAACTAGACAACCGTCCGGGTCCCGGCAACGGCGCCAAAACTTGTCACGGATTTTATCAACACGAAATAAACAAGTAATAATCCGGTTAACCTCAAGTATAAGGATCGTAGTAATAGCGGTTAATGCCGGTCGATCTTACGGGAACTAAACGATTGTGATTTCTAGTTTTATCTAACTAACCTATGTCACGATTACTAAGCTAAATAGCGGATAAAAGCGAACAAATCATAAATTAAACCTAACTAAAACGTAAAATCGGACGTGTAAGAGATGATCTAAAGCCGGGAAGGATACGGGCTGCGAACCAATTTAAACTAACTAATCTAAGATGCAGATAAAAGTAAACTAACTAGACAAATTCAAGCTTTTAAGGATTTAAATCAAATTTATAACGAGCAAGCGAGGATTGATCCACCTATCCAACGAGCATTGATTCCCTATCTCGATTATATTGCGCTTTTATTCAAAGTTGTGATTCACCTTACCTAAACATGAACCCTAATTCCTTAGAAAGTTCATCTATCAATCTATTATCTTCCGATGTAAGATTAACGCGTTTAATAACCAAAGGTGCAAACTTTGTGTTTATAACCTAATAATCGGACCTATTAACTTCCGTTATGATAGATTCAATTACTATTCTTATTCATGGTGATCTAGGGTTTATTAAGACTTCCATCAACAATAAACAATCAACACATGCATATCTTCCGATATAAGAGCAAATTAAACATGAATAAACATGAATAAGAAACAACCTTTATTAAAAACTCACAGTATAATCGAAGAAAACGAAATCAACAATTGTTGGACGGCTTCACAATACTCGTTTGATGAAGCTTTTAGCCTCTGAACATCCTCAAAACTCAAATTTGCAGAAACAGTGCATAAAAAGTAACTAGTGTTTAATCTAAACTAAGAGCATAAAAATAGGAATAAAAAGATGAAAAACGCAGCCTAAAGCCGCCCCTAGGTTTAGGGTTTTGAATAATGAGAGTTTGATGATATTTTGTGGAGAAAACGACCCGACTATATATAGATTTCAAAGTCGGTTACGCTAAAGTCGGCCACCGGACGCCTGTCCTGTTTCTTGGGACGCCCGTCCATTCTTCATATGAACTTCAAATCGGGCGAGTCATGACCAAACGCTTCGTCGAGGCGGCGTCCACTTCAGCGTCCAAACATCCTCGAATCAACTTCCCATATGCGGACGCTGTTCAATTTCCTCGAGGCGCCCGTCCACGGACCGGGACGCAGGCCTTGATCAATATGGTTGATTTTCGATTTCTTGATCTTTATCTCTTTTCTTCTTGTCAATTCCTTCATTATCTCTTTTATCATCATATATTTCGACTCTTATCTCTTTTGATCATCTCTGAGCATCAAACACGTATCTATAACACATAAAAACATCGCAAAAGCGTAATAATGTCCAAATAATCATAAAATCATAATTAAAACACATAAATCAACCTATTTTATGATTAACTCTTCTAAAATATCATTTACTCAATATTTTCATTAAACACATGTTTCTTATGCAATTTCATACAAATATGGGGAAAATTATCATAGAATATAGCGTTATAAACCGTATAAATTCACCCTTAACAATAAGCTTGAGCTCTCTGTACACTGTCTAATTCGGCTAAATGCTGCTTCTTTATCTGATTGACTACATAACCTGCCCAATTGAATTCGATTCCATCCCAAATTATGTTCATCAGATAAATGTTCTCTTCGGATAGTGTACTGACTCCTTTGGATTTTCCAATGACATGATTGCTGAGCCATCTGCTGAGGTGCGCAAATTCTGGCTTGATATTGTCAACATGACTATCAATTTTTACTGGTTCGTTAGAGAAGGTAAGCTATTTCATAAAAGCTTCTTTTTGCAAAGGTAGAGTAGCCAAATCTATTGATGTCACAAATGAATCCGTGAAACCGAATAGTGACTTCATAACTCTTTCATTGATAGCAATACGATCTCCATGGACTGTAGTGATCAGAGAATTTTGTACCAAACGCATATTCTCCCTGAATTGTAGAATTCCTTCCACATCACGTGGTTCGTTGAATTTAACTTCTAGAAGATTCCTTAGACCTGGTTGTTTCTGGATTTTATCACAAATCCAACTTGCTAACAGAGTATTTGGGTTTGAAGTGGATTTTATCCGCTTTTGATTTGTCTGAAGTGGCCATATTTGGGTGTGAACACAAAATTTTTTGAGAGGAAAGGATTTTGAAGAGTCTGATTCTGTTTTCAGGAGAGAGATGAAGAGTTTGAAATTTGATTAGAAATAGTGTGAACGAGGGTTGAATAAATAGGTAGGATATATTGGCGGTTGAGTAGTACAACTTTTCAAATTCCATGATGGTTTGGGTAACCAATGTGTGCACTGTTCTGACAGTCATGGTGTGTACACGCAATATTCTGACAAAAAGGAACTGCAGTAATTAATTGCGATATAACCGCTGTTGCTTTTATCTTGTCAACCTTTGACTTAAGTTGACTGGGATATAAACTGAGACTGAAGTCAGTTTGTAGATATAACTTTCGCCACAAATTAGTCGATTTGATAAAATCATCTGTTTCAATTTTAGTTGATTAGTTTGAAATTGTTGAAGTCAATGACTAATCTGTTAAGTGAGCGCACCCAACATAACAAAGATTAATCCCCTTGACGATTTTCTGGCTTAACTGATTTCAACTGACTTTGATTATCCCTAATTCAGTTCTTAGTTTGGCAAATCTGTCTTTATCCAATGGCTTTTTAAAGATATCTGCCAGCTGATCTTCAGTAGGTACATAAAGAACTGTAATATCCTTTTCCTCTGCATGATCTCTTATGAAGTGGTGACGCACGTCAATGTGCTTTGTCCTCGAGTGTAAAACCGGATTATCAGTGATTGCAATTGCACTTGTGTTATCACACATTATGGGAATCATTCCTTCTTCTATCCCATAATCTCTTAATTGCTGTCTAATCTATAAAAATTGAGCACAACAACTTCCAGCTGCTATGTATTCAGCTTCAGCTGTAGAAGTTGAGATTGAGTTTTGCTTTTTGCTAAACCATGACACAAGTCTATTTCCAAGTAACTGACATGTGCTTGAAGTGCTTTTTCTGTCCACTTTGCATCCAGCATAATCTGAGTCTGAATAAGATATTAGCTTGAACTCTCATTCTTTTGAATACCAAATTCCAACTCCATCTGTGTCTTTCAGATATTTCAATGTTCTTTTCACAATTGTGAGATGACTTTCTTTTGGTTTTGACTGAAATTTTGGACATACACCAACAATAAATGATATATCTGGCCTACTTGCTGTAAGATAGAGTAAGCTTCCAATCATTCTTCTTTAAAGTGTTTGATCAACATCTTTGCCTTCTTTATCTTCATCTAATCTGATGTTGGTCCCCATTGATGTAGAAATTCTAGTTGACTTTTCCATACCAAACTTTTTGATAAGTTCTCTTGTATACTTGGTTTGGTGAATGAAAAATCCATCATTTAATTGTTTAACTTGCAATCCAAGGAAGTAATTCAATTCTCCCATCATACTCATTTGGAATTTGCTTTTCATCAAACTTGCAAATTTCTCACATAATTGTTCATCTTCCGATCCAAAGATGATGTCATCAACATAAATTTGAACAAGTAGAGTATCTTCACCATTTTTCATCCTGAACAAAGTTTTGTCTATAGTTCCTTTGATAAATCCATTATCTACTAGAAACTGAGACAAAGTTTCATACCAAGCTCTTGGTGCTTGTTTTAGTCCATAAAGAGCTTTCCTTAGTCTGAGAACTTTATCAGCTTGATCTTTGATTTCAAATCCAGGTGGTTGTTGAACATATACTTCTTCTTCAAGAATTCCATTTAAAAATGCACTTTTAACATCCATCTGGTAAACTTTGAATTTCTTCTGAGCTGCAAAGGCAAGAAATAGTCTGATTGCTTCTAATCTTGCAACCGGTGCGTAGGTTTCATCAAAGTCTATGCCTTCTGCTTGAGAGTATCACTTAGCTACAAGTCTAGCTTTGTTTCTGATGATATTCCCATCTTCTTCAAGTTTGTTTCTGAAATCCCATTTGGTTCCTATGATATTGACATGAGCTGGTCTTTCTACCAATTCCCATACTTGATTTCTTTCGAACTCATTCAATTCTTCTTGCATTGCTAATATCCAATCTGGATCTTTCAAAGATTCTTCTATTTCTTTGGGTTCAGATTTTGATAGAAAACATGCAATCATTGCATCTAGTTGTTGTCTTGTTCGAACTCCAGCTTGAGTATCACCAATTACTTGTCCTTCAGGGTGATCTCTCATCCATTGATACGTGGGTGTCTGCATCAAAGGATCTATATCTTGTTCGACTGGTTCTTCAAGAGCCGGTTCTTGAATTTCTTCAGTTGGATCAGGAACATGTAGTTCAGGTGTGGTTTGTTGAGTAGTTGGAAACTGAGACTGATCTAGATATGAACATTCTGAAATTTGTAGTCTCCCAATGTCAACAAAAACTGGTTCTGGCGAGATTGGTAACTGAGACTGAGGAATTGGTTCTGGTCTATCTTCAGTTGTTTCACCAGGGAAGTTTGGTTCATCAAATACCACATGAATTGATTCTTCATGCTTAAGTGTCCTTTTGTTTAGTACTCTAAAAGCTTTGCTGACACTTGAGTATCCTAGAAAAATTCCTTCATCAGCTTTGGGCTGAAGAACATGAAGTTGATCTTTCCCATTGTTGTGTATGAATCATTTGCTTCCAAAAGCATGAAAGTAGGAAACATTTGGTTTTCTTCCATTCCAAATTTCATAAGGGGTCTTCTTATGTCTTTTGTTCATGAGAGCTCTGTTCTGTGTATAACAAGCTGTGTTAACTGCTTCTGCCCAATATCTTTTAGGTAGTTTTGCTTCACAGATCATAGTCCTCCCTGCTTCTTTGATTGTTCTGTTTCTTCTTTTAGCTACACCATTCTGTTGAGGTGTTCCTGTGGCAGCAAGTTGGTGTAAAACACCATTCTCTTCACAATATTCAATAATCACACTGTTGAGGAATTCAGTTCCCTTATCTGATCTTATTTTCACAACTGATACTCCTTTCTGATTCTGAAGTCTATTGAGTAGTTTTGTAAGTCTTTGCTTGGTTTCACTTTTCTTGGTTAAGAAAATTACCCAAGTGTACCTTGAAAAATCATCTACTACCACCAATGTATACTTCTTTCCACTGATACTAATTGGTGTAATAGGTCCAAATAAATCCATGTGTAATAACTCCAAATGTCTGGTTGTTGAATGCTGAGACTTGGTCTTGAAACTTGCTTTTGTTTGCTTTCCTTGTTGACAAGCATCACATAAGTTGTCCTTCTTATATGAGATTTCCGGCAGTCCAATGACTAACTGTTTCTTAACAAGTGTGTTGATGTCATCAAAATTAAGATGACTCAGTTTCTTGTGCCATAGCCAACTGATTTCTGATTTGGTATGCACAAGCAAGCAGGTTTCAGCAACGGCTGTTGTCCAGTCTACTACATACATATTTTCTTTTCTTCTTCCGGCTAAAACAACTTGATAAGCTGATTCGTTGACGACAACGCATAATTCTTTGTCAAAAGTAACTTTGTATCCCATATCACAGAATTGACTGGTGCTGAGTAGATTGTAGTGTAATCCTTTTACATAAGATACATTCTTGATTGTAAGTCCATTCCTGATTAAAGTGCCATAACCTTTGGTGTATCCAGGTTTGTCTTTACTTTCAAAATTAACCTTTGGTCCATCTTTTGCAATAAAATTACTGAGTCAGTTTTTGCTCTTTGTCATGTGCCTAGAGCAACCACTGTCAATGTACCATATATCCTGCAATAAAAAAATAAATAGTTTTAGGTACCCAACTCAGTTTGGGTCCATAGGGGTCAGTTGTCAGTACAACTCTGGGGATATATCCTTTAGGTATTCTTCGGATATTGTTGCACTTGTTTTCATATATGTAAGCCACACTCCCATAGTGTCTATGTTTGGATTGTGTCTTATTTATATGATCTCTCAGATCTTTTGGCTGAAATTTGTTTCCATCATGCTTTCTATTAAAACTTGAATAATAACCATCATTCATTTTGTACTGAGGTCTGGACTGACCTTGGTACTGGGACTTTTTCTGAGAACTGAATCAGCTCTCTACTGAGTTTTGGACTGAAACTTGTGATAAGTTTTCTGTCCGGAATGGTTGCTATTATCAATTTTATTAGTAGATGCAGTAAAATTCCAATCATCATTAGTGGGATATAATCTTCCTTTCCCCCTAAATGTGTGAATCTTTGAATGATTGACATTCTTGGATTTACTTTGATTGTAATTTTTCTGGTTCTTGACTTGATTTATTCTTGTGGACCTGGTAGTTGATTTCCCAGTTAGGTTTTCTTGAGATACAGCTTGATTTACCATTTGGTTTACCCTTGTTGGTAAATCCAGTTGTTTTCTTGGAAAACTGATTTATCCTATGTGATACTGGCTTTACTGGTTCAACAATTTTCTCGCTTTGAGGAAGTTGTTCACTACAAACTTAATACCGCTTTTGGTACTAGTTCGGCAAACTTCTTTCGGTTCCATTCTTAGAAGCTTGTCGTGTATCAAATCCTAAACTTTGCCTTGTCTCCATACGGTTTTCCTGATTTGAATCCAGTATCTGAACTTGATTGAGCAAATGATTCAGATTCTTTGCTGCCGTCTGATGCAGCGATCTGTCGAATCTTTTCTTTATCAGTTTTAGTTAGTTTCAACATTTTTAGTTCAGACTTCAATCTTTCAACTTCAAGAATTAGATTCTCTTTCTCAACTTTAATTGATTCATAACCAGCTTGAATAGTTACTAGCTGATTCATCAATTCATCAAGAGTTTCTTCGAATTCTAGATTTTTTGGATTGGAGTCAGCGGTCGAAGAACACGCATTTTGCATGGAAATTTGAGCTGAGGAATATTTAGAATTAGATTCACATACCTCATTTAGATCTTCCATGTGTGCCATTAAAGCTGTGTCATCCGATAGTCTTTCAGTACCAGCTTCATAATCTGACTCATCTCCAGTAAGGAGTGCTCTTCTACCAACTCTTCTTGGTGGCATCTTCTTGGTCAGTTCTGGACATTCAGCTTTATAATGTCCATGTTTCTTGCAGTTGAAACAAAGATATTCATCATCTTTTCTTTTCTCAGGAGTCCTCTTGATGAACTTCTGAGTGACTGGGTGCCCACTCTTCATTCGTCGAATTCTGTTCATCATTAGAGCCATCTGTTCTTCCATCTCATCTAATTCATGAAGATTGCTTGATGAGTTTTCTTGAATTTCATTTGATGCTGCTGCAAGTGCTGTGGTCTTTGGTTCCTCCAGAGCTTTGATTATTGCAGCTGTACTTGTAAAATCTTCACTAAATTCATAAGCTTTCAAGTCTGAGAAGATTTTGAATGAATCCTCTATGTCAAGTCTTCTAGATTCTTCCATAACAGTGACTTTCATTTTCCATCACATTGGTAATGCCTTCAAGATTCTTGTGTTGATAACTTTCTTTGAGTATTCAATCTTGAGTAGATCTAATTCATCCATGATAGCACTGAATCTTGTTTCCATTTGGTCAATTGTTTCTCCAGATTTCATCTTGAAATTCTCAAACTTTTGTTTTGCAACATAAATTTTGTTTTCCTTGATTGAATCTGTTCCTTCACAAACAAGTTGTAGTTTGTCCCACATTTCCTTGGCAGTTGTGCATTCTTTCACCTTTAAGTACATGTTGCTGTCAAGAGTTCTGAGGATAAAATCCATAGCAACATTGTTGAGATTGTTTCGCTTGCGATCATCACTAGTCCATTCGGATTTGGGCTTTGCAACTCGAACTTGCTGTCCACCAACAGTTTGCATGTGAGTGATCTGAATTGGTCCATCAGTGAGTACATCCATCATCTCATCATGAGTAGCTGCTAGAAAAGCCTGCATACGACGTTTTTATTCGTCAAATCTGTCAATGTTGCACATAAGCATCTGTCTCGCATATTGATTGTTATCCATTGTGAGTGAGTGAAGATAGATATTAAATTAACTGGAACTGAGCTTTCAAATGAGAACAACTAGAGGAGATAATAGAGCAAATGATATCTTGTCAAAGAAACCTTGCTCCGATACCAATTGTTGGTCCATTGGAAAGGCTAAAACAAGTTTAGAAGGGGGGTGAATAAACTTGTCACTAAAAACTTTCCTAAGCTGTATTTTAAACAGAATATGGTTTAGTTAAAACTTGTGTGGAGTTAAGCTGACTAAGCTGAGTTTAAGTCAAACTGACTTAATCAAAACTGAGTCAACCTGCAGCGGATATAGTTCTAGCCTTTTTCTTGATCTTGTTGTTCTTTTATGAAAATTGAGTGTGGTAAACTGAATTCTGATGAATGTCAGTTTGTGAACAGTGAAGTGTATAACAATCAATTATCAAAATGTTGTAAGTAAATGCTGAGTAAATACGTAAAGTAAATAAGGAAAATATTATAGAGGTTCCAGGTGGTGTAATCCTGAACGTCCTCTCTTCCCTTGTGGTGCGGAGGAAAATTCCACTAGAACTTCATGAGGTGAACTGTTACAAAAAGTCCTAAACAATAGTCCTTGGCTAATCCCTAGCTTCACTATCTAAACAGTTGTAGAACAGGTAGAATTGCTGCTCTTCAATTGCTTGAACACTGGTTCTTAGAGGATTGAATTGCCTTTTCACCAGCTACCACCACAAACACAGTCTGCCCGACTGCATGTAACAACTGTCCTTGACAAAACCTTCCCGGTTTGCTTCACAGTCTAGACCTTTGATATAGAATCAAGGTTGGATTGAGAATCAATGAATTGATTCTTTTTTGTGGTTCTTCAAAGTGTCTGATTCTTGATAAATTCTTGGTAGCTTGAACACTTGAAGAAATTTTAGATATGATCTTGTTATAGCGCAAATATGATAGCAATTCGAATGATTAATGCACACGTTAATTCTTGTTAAATCTATGTATTCGTTCTCTTTTAATCCTTGGTGCATAGTCCTCTATTTATAGTGTGAGGTCCAATGTTCATTTGGCCTGAATTCGAATTGTATCAACGTCTATCTTGTAACGGATATATTTTCTGACCGTTCTGTTGTGTCTGTATTTCATCCAATAAAATTGCTTCCTTTATAACGTTCGACTGTACTATTAGTGTGTTGGATGACTGACATATAAAACTGAGTTTCCTTATCAGTTTTATACTGAAATTATCACTTGTCAGTTTCTTGACTGACTTGGAGCATTAACTGAGATTTTACTCTTCTTTAAATATCAGTACTCCTGTTTTTCATCTGATTATAATTGACTTAATCAGAGTACATCATGACTCATTATCTCATCTAAGAACTCATTGTCCTTATGATTCTTAGGTCTTCATACAAGATCCATAAAGTCAGTTCAGGTCACCACAATCTTGCATGAAGTCTAACTTTACAGTCTCGACGTAGTCTTCATAACTGAGTTTGAGCCCTCAGTTCTTCAATCTTCTATAACTGAGTTTGTGACCCTCAGTTCTTCAACTTCTAGATAAGCCAACTGAGTCTGTGTCCCTCAGTGAACTTATCTTCTTCAGTTTCATCTAGGTGTATTGTTAAGGGTGAATTTATACGGTTTATATTGATATATTTTATGATATTTTCCCCCGTATTTGTATAATTTGCATAAGAAACGAGTGTTTAATGGAATTATTGAGCAAATAAGATTTTAAATGAGTTATTCGCAAAATTGGTTAATTTTGGTGTTTTAATTGTGATTTTATGATTATTTGAATGTTATTACATTTTGCGATGTTTTAATGTGTTATAGGTACATGTTTGATGTTCAAATGTTGATCAAAAAGAGATAAGAGTCAAATTTCATTGATGATAAAAAGATAATGATGATTGGATTTGATGAAAAGAGATAGAGATGAAGAAATCAAGATAAAATCCGAGACAAGTTTTTGGCGCCGTTGCCGGGGAATCGGTGCGGTTGTCCAGTTCATTATTAATTTTTCTAAGGTAGTATAGTGGTGAGTATTCCCGCCAACGGAACCAAAAACAAGTTTTTGGCACCGTTGCCGGGGAATCGGTTGGTTGCCTAGTTTTTGTTTTTCGTTTTTCTTGTTTTTATTTCGTTTTAATTCCTGTTTTTAGTTGATAATCGTTAGGTTATTAGGATATTAGGGTTTTAGTTAAGGTTTAAGATCTTCTATTTACAGCCCCTTGTGATTAGTTCGTTCTTTCGATCTGTCTTTCTGTTTTTCTGTTTTCCTTTTCCTGCTGTCCTTCTCCATACCTGCTTCATTTTCTGCTTCCAAACGGGCGTCTATACCAGTGGACGCCCGTCTGTTCTAAATTTTTCAACTCTGAGCCGTTTTTAACCTGTTGGACGAGCGTCCATCCAATTTGGACGTCCGTCCACTTCTTCAACCTTTCGGACGAGCGTTTGGAACTCCAGACGCCCGTCTTGTTCAAATTCCAGCCAGACGCCCGTCCAGGTTTCTGGCCGTCCGTCTGTGCCCTTGTCTTAACTATTTTCATTTCTTTTTCTCTTTTTAGGCTTTAATTTTTAGTTAGGCTTTTAATTTCTTAGTCTTTAGGTTGCTTTCACTTGTTTTTGGTCCGGTTTATGCAAACTCGGAGTCAAAAGGGACCGTTACTATACACCCCTGACCCCGAGCGAACCGTAGTCCGGCCAAACAGGCGGAATTTCCGTTCTGCGGTTCTGGCAGACATAGCCGAGCAAGATCTTGAGGAGCAGCTGGCCAAGGAAATCACTGAGTTCGTAATAATGGCTGCTAATGATAGACGTACGTTGGCAGACTACGCCATGCCTGGCGCATCCACGATCAACCCGGCTATTGTCATTCCAAATGCATCATCGCACGTAACTTCGAGCTAAGGCCGGGACTTATTCGGATGATGCAAAGATGCATCTATTTTCCACGGTTACCAGTCAGAGAATCCACACACTCACTTGCATACATTCTTGGAGATATGTGGCACCACACGCATCCAAGGAGTAAGTGAGGATGCAATCAAACTGAAACTTTTTCCATTTTCTCTAAAGGGAGAAGCGAAGGAGTGGTATACTTCTCTCCCCTCTGAATCAATTACCACCTGGGCTGAACTCGAAAAGGAGTTCTTGAGTCAATACTTCCCACCTAAAAAACAACCAGTTGTTTGAACGAGATTTTCACTTTCTACCAGAGAGAGAATGAATCCTTCTTTGATTGTTGGAAAAGATTCAAATCTCTGCTTAGAAAGTGTCCCCACCACGGCTTGCCACTGCAGAGGCAAGTCAACACATTCTTTAGTGGATTGACCGAGCTTACGAAAGGCATGGTCAATAGTTCATCTGGTGGGGCGTTTCTGAAGAAAACGCCTGATGAGGGATGGGCACTGTTTGAGGACATTGCAAAGTACAACTCGCCCCTCTTATCAAGCCATTCAAGCACCCCTCCTCCTCCTAAGGTAGAGAGGTAAACATGCAAAGTTTGATCGCCATCTTTGCGAAGCGGATGGTAGCATCTCAAGTTTCAAATCCGTAAATCAAACTTGTTTTTCCACGTAACCCTCTCTGGTTCGCATCGCTGAAAAATCGCCGTCCGATTGGCCATATGAATGGCTAGTGTCAATTTAATCCCCCTGCACCTTATCAAGTGAATGTTGTTCATGATTATGGACAGTGTAATCAAGTCACATGTCATAATTGTGACGAGGTGGGGCACACATCTAAATTCTGTCTTATGAACGGGCAGAATGCTGAAGTGAATGCATTCTATGGCCAGAACAACCAAAGGTCTAATCAAGTTTCTGGCCAGAATAATTTCCAAAGCCATGGGTTTAATCAATCTTCTAGTTTCAATCCTAATTCGAATTTTAATTCGAATCAAAATTTCAATAGAAACCCTGGTTTTAATCAGAACCAAAACTCAAAATTTTCCAATCCTAATCAAAGATTCAATCAGAATTGGCCCGCCAATTCTAATCCTGCTATTCAAAGTCGGCCCACCACTTTATTTGCGTAATCTCCAAAACTCTCAAGGCCCTCGCACTCAAGTGATATCAAAGCTCAATGGAATTCCTTTAGGGAGGAGCAAAATAGATCAATGAAAAATCTTGAGAGGCAAATCGGGCAGTTGGCTGAACAGTTAGCTTCTCGACCCCCAGGGCAACTGCCCAGTTTCACTGAGAAAAATCCCAAGGGTGGTCAAGTTGCTCAAACAGACTTGAACAATGCCCAATGTACTGACCTCGTCCCATCAATTCCATACGGTAGAGAGGAGGCCAGTGCAATGAATCTAAGAAGCGGTACTCAAGTTAGTGGTCCTTCCCACCAGGGAAACCACTAGCCCCTCCTGCCATTGATAAGGCAGGAGGGGAAGCTGAGCACCTACACTCCCATTTGCCGAAAGAGAATACTCAGGTGGCTGATCCCCTAAGAGGTGAAAAAGCTGGAAGTCCTCAGGTGGCTGATCCCCTGAGGAGTGAAGAATCAAGTGTGAGTCAGGAGGCTGATCCCCTGACTAATGAAAAGGTTGAAAAAGCCGTTAGGTGGAAGGATCTGGAAGACAAAGCTGTCAATGCATCCTCAAAGAAAGTCTTCTCTGAGAATGATCTGAAAAAGCTTCCATTTCAACCAAGAAAGAGCAACATCCCTTTAAGTGAAGATAAGAAGTATGAAAATGTGCTAAACCTTTTGAAAAATACTCAGGTAAATCTTCCATTATCAGATGTCTTGGTTGAAATGCCTAAGTATACAAAATTTATCAAGGATGTTGTTTCTTCGAAAAGGAAGTTGTCAGACATGGAAAGGCTGATTGGTGAGGATTGTTCAATGATCAATTACGGAAATTTACCAACCAAGAGAGGTGACCCTGGAAAGTTCGTGCTTACCGTGTTAATGGGAGGCCTGGTCTTCCCTAACTCTTTGTGCGACCTGGGTGCATCTATAAGCCTAATGCCGTTGTCTGTGTGCAAACAGCTGGGTTTAATTGATCTTCTAGAACCCACTACCATGAATTTGCAATTCGCTGAAAGATCTTCTAAGAAAGCAGCGGGAATCTTAAAGGACATCCTAGTTCAAATCGATAGGTTTACCTTTCCCGTCGACTGGTACGTCCTGGACATTGAAAAAGATGAAAATGTCCCCCTGATTCTTGGAAGACCTTTTCTGTCTACAGCTCGAGCCCTCATTGACTGCGATGGTGGGTGAGTGACGATCCGTGTTGGTGATCAAGAGGTAAGCTATAATGTCTCCAAGTCCATTCAAATACCCTCTGGTCCTCCAACCGGTTTTTCCATCGAGGAGACGTCTGATGACTTCGACGATTTGATGGAAAAGCAAGTCATGGCTGTGGCAACGGAGTATGAGCGACTGGTTGATAATTTGAACAATCATGGTGTGGTGAGCCTAGAACAGCTGGAAGCTGAAATTAAGGATGAGCTGTTGGAGGGAGAAGCTTTGGCAATGGGACCGCTAAGTAAACTCAGTGAAGTTGAGTTGAAATGTGGAGAGCTGAAATCTAGTTTAGAAGACCCCTTGCAGATTTAGTGTTGAAGCCGTTGCCTAAACATCTTAAGTATATGTTTCTAAGAGAAGGTGACAAGCTTCCATTGATTATATCTGCCAAGCTGTCTCGTTTAGAGGAAATGAAATTAATCAACGTCTTGAAGAAAAATGAAAAAGCCTTTGGATGGCAAGTAGGAGATATCAGAGGCATATCTCCGGACATCTATATGCACAAGATCAAGACTAATGAGGGTGCGAAATGTGTTAGACAGCCCTGAGAGAGGCTCAACCCTCATATGCAAGAGGTTGTTAAGAAAGAAATCATCAAACTTACGGACATGAGAATCATTTATGCCATCACGATAGTGAATGGGTTTCCCGACTCGTGTAGTTCCCAAGAAAGGTGGAATTACGATTGAGAAGAATGAGAAGGAGAGGAAATAGCATTGAGACTTGTCACCGTTACTGAGTGCCAGATCGATTATCGAAAGCTCAATGAGGTAACCATGAAGGATCACTTTCCCCTTCCATTCATTGACCAAATGCTTGAGCGTCTGGCGGGACACGCATTCTACTGCTTCCTGGATGGTTATTCAGGATACTTTCAAATACCCATTGATCCAGCTGACCAAGAAAAGACCACTTTCACCTGCCCTTATGGTACATTCTCTTACAGGCGAATGCCGTTTGGTCTCTGCAATGCCCCAGCTAAATTTCAACGATGCATGCTGGCTATCTTTGACGGGCTAGTAGAAAAGTGTATGGAAATCTTTATGGACGATTTTTCGGTCTTTGGTCAGTCCTTTGATGATTGTCTCGACAACCTTGACCAAGTGTTATCCAGATGCGTGGAAAAGAACTTAGTGCTCAATTGGGAAAAATGCCATTTCATGGTTGATGAGGGAATAGTTCTTGGCCACAAGATCTCCGCCAGAGGTATAGAAGTTGACAGGGCAAAAGTAGAAGCTATCGAGAAGATGAGCTATCCTAAGAATGTGCGTGAAGTGAGAGGCTTTCTTGGACATGTCGGTTTCTATAGAAGATTCATTCAAGATTTTTCCAAGATAGCCAAGCCCATGTCCACTTTACTAAAGGAAGACGTTGAGTTCAATTTTGATGAGAGCTGCAAGCAAGCGTTTGAGGAGCTTAAGGACCATTTAATCTCTGCTCCAATTCTTATATCGCCTGACTGGAACCTACCTTTTGAGCTTATGTGCGACGCATCAAACTATGCAGTTGGTGCTGTTTTAGGACAAAAAATCAAAGGGAAATTCCAGCCGATCTATTATGCCAGTCACACGTTGAATCCCTCTCAAGTTAACTACACTACTACAGAAAAGGAATTATTGGCCGTAGTCTTTGCTATGGACAAGTTTCGTAGTTACCTGTTAGGTGCTCAAGTAATTGTGTGGACTGATCACGCTGCTTTGCGGTATCTGATGACTAAGAAAGAGGCCAAACCGCGCCTACTACGTTGGATACTGATCCTACAAGAGTTTGGCGTTCAAATTAAAGACAAAAAGGGCAGTGAAAACGTAGTGGCTGATCACGTTTCGAGAATGCTAAGTGAGGAAAATGATGATCCAGACGATATAGATCTTTACTTTCCTCTAGAGAACATTATGCTTATCGACGGTTGTCCTCCTGATGTTCCATGGTATTCTTCCATTGTAAATTACCTTCATGCCCGATATCTCGATCCAGAATTGTCCTATCAGGAGAAGAAAAAGTTCTTCTCTGATTTGAAATCTTTCGTTTGGGATGAACCTTATCTTTTAAGATCTCAGAAAGATGGTCTGCTTAGAAGATGTGTTCCGAAATCTGAGCGTAAATGATATTATTGAGCAAAGGCCACAAAGGGACCCACTGAGGTCACTTTGGTCCTTGGAAAACCGTTGCTAAGATCTTCCAATCCGGTTTCTATTGGCTCACGATCTTTAAAGATACAGAAGCTTTTTGTAAAGCTTATGATAGATGCCAAAGAACCGGTACTCTGACAAGGCATTTTGACATGCCTTTGAAACCCATCCTAGAATGCGAAGTCTTTGATGTATGGGGTATCGATTTTATATGACCATTCCCATCATCTTGTGGTAACAAATACATCTTAGTCTGCGTGGATTACGTGTCTAAATGGGTGGAGGCTCAAGCCACTCCTCACAATGATCATAAGACGGTCATGAAATTCTTAAAGAAGAACATTTTCGTGAGGTTTGGATGTCCACGTGCCTTGATCAGCGATGAAGGGACGCATTTCTGCAACCGACCCTTAGAAAAAGTGCTCGAAAAGTATGGTGTTCATCATAAGACTGGAACACCATATCATCCGATGACTAGTGGTCAGGTTGAAAGGAGCAACCAAAGTATTATGAAGATCCTGGAAAAAACGGTCAATAGTCATAGAAAAGACTGGAGTTTGAAATTGGACGATGTACTATGGGCATACAGAACCGCCTATAAGACTCCTATGGGTACATCTCCATATCAAATGGTTTATGGTAAGCCATGTCATCCGCCCGAATGAGTTAGAGCATAGAGCTTATTGGGCTACCAAGTTTCTGAACTTTGATTCCCAATCTTGTGGTAAGCACCGACTGCAGCAGTTGCATGAGTTGGACGAATTCAGACTCCAGGCCTACGAAAGTGCCAGGATCAGTAAGGAAAAAACGAAACTCCTTCACGATGCTAAAATTAAGAAGCGAGAATTTCAAGTCGGGGAACAAGTTCTTCTGTATAATTCCAGGCTACATTTGTTCCCTGGTAAGCTGAGGACACGATGGTCTGGTCCCTTTGAGATTCTCCAAATTATTCCTGGAGGTGTTCTAGAACTACGCGGTTATGGTGACCAACCGTTTCGAGTTAATGGTCAAAGGTGCAAGCACTATATTGGTGAGCCTAAAGAAAAACCTTTGATTGTCCGTTTCCTCGATATCCTCGGGTGTGGTGCTACAAAAGTCGAAGAATTTGACGAGTTTTCACCCGAACTGTTTTCAGAGGATGATGGTAGTTGTCGATCTGAAGAAGTTCTAGCTGGTAGTTGGGATATGGAAGAGTATGAGAGGGAGCGTCAGCTGAAACGTCCTCAGAAGGCTCAGAAGATGACGAAGTTAACCATGAGGAAGTTTAAACGTGTTTGGAAAGCTATCAAAGGTTACACCCCATGTGTTAGGTGCTATTTCTGTAGCCGAACTGCTAATCAAAGTCTAGACGAGGTAGTGGCTGGCAGAAAAGTCAAATGGCCTGATCCAGGCTGAAATTTAAACGGTGTCGAGCTAACGACATTAACCAAAAGCGCCACTAGGAGGCATCCTAGATATCGTTAGCTTTAGTTGTTTTTGTAGTTTTAGTATTTAAGTTTAGTTTACTAAGTTTTCTTTTTGTTTATATCTGTCAGTTAGTTGTGCTTTCTAGATATGGATTTCGGAGTTCTACCAGAGGAGTTACCTTTCCTTAGGAAGATCCCACTTATCACTGTAGATGCCGGACCGGGAGGAACTATAGTGTTGCACGTAGACTTTGATATAAGTACCCGCATCAGGACTGTCACCTATGTTCTTATTGTTCCCTGCTGTTCGGGAGGTGGAGACTTCACTACTGAGGAGTTGCAAGCAGCTCTAGGATGTCCGTACACAATCCTTAATGATCCGATGCTGACAGATTTAGCGCTAGTTCTGCAAGCTGAACATTTTCGAGGTGTTGATGTAGCTGGTGAGGACTGGGGTTTGCAGGATGAGTACGATTTCCCTCCGGCAATTGACATGCTCCGCTGTCTTATCCGGGTGATAGATTGGTCAGCAATTTACGATGACTAGTGTTCTTAGGTTGTTTCGTTGAGCCAACGACGTAAAACAAAAGCGCTCGGTGGGAGGCAACCCACTATGCTCTAGTATTTTCTTTATTTGTTTGTCCACGTTTTTATTTGTTATTTGGAATTTTGTATGAGTTTATTATAATGAAATAAAAAATTTGGGTTTGAATTAAATGAAATTTTTAAAATTTTGCTGCATTCTACCTTGGACGTGCGTCCATGCCTTTGGACGCCTGTCGATATGTATTACCTTCGACGAAGGTCCCCAATTCTCAACGCCCGTCCGCCTTGAAATATTGAACGAAAGTCCCAAAATTCTTGGGCGCCCGTCCTGATAAGCTCCTTCAACTCAGACGTGATTTAGACAAGCTGGATGCACGTCTCGAGATTTCGACGCGCCCGCCCACTCATGTGACTCCTAAATGACGCCCGTCCCATGATCATGGGCGCTGTTCAACTCAGCATCTATATATACCCCTGCTTCCATTTTTTATTCGAATCGAAAAATTTAAATTGCATAACCCGACTTTTGCCCTCCTTCGCCCTAAAATCTTCATTTCTAAACCAAATTGGGCGATTCAAGGCCCTACAAACAGCCCTCAATCCCCTCTTTTTGATTTTTCAAACACAATCCACAAACATACAACTGTTGTTTCGAGTCAGCAACCTAGCTTGTGCGGTTTTCTTGGGAGAAAAATCCAAACTTTCGGTCGTTCGTGCGTTGTTAGGGCTATAAATCACCATTATCATCATCCTATCATCATACTTAGTAAGAATCCATGCAATTTTCTGGGGTTAATTCACGATTTTCTTGAGTTCAATTTTTCGAATCGACTTTTTCACATGAATTTCACCTTATTGTTTTTTCCTTCTTGTTTTGTTTCTTTGTCTTGCTTCGTTGATGATCTGGGAAGGTATTGGATGGTGTGGGATGGATTGCATTGTGGTTTTGATGTTGGTTTGGTGTTATTTTGTTTGGGAAATCCCGTTTGGACGATAAACGGGTGGCTTTGTTTGATTTTGGGGCTGGGATTGTTGGTTGTTTAGTCTTAGTTTAAGATGGTGCACAAACAGGTTCAGAAGCGGCATGGTAAGGGGGTAGCTAAGGAACCTGCTAAGAAGAAGAAGGGTGTGGACCCCACTTTAGTCAGTCCCAACCAAGGTATTCGTATTGGGGAGCGTCAGAATCCTCCTAGAGGTCAATCTAGAGTTCCTTTACAGGATGAGCCTGAGTCTGAGTCTAAAACTGATGATGAGCCGTTAGTGAGGATGCGGACTAGGGTGACAGAAGCTCGGGGTGAGCAAGTGGACAATGAGCCTGAGGGAGATGAGTCGGCTAGACAGAGAGTGAGACCCGCTATCCCTATTCCCTTTGCTCGTAGATTCATCAACCCTACGGCGATGGAGGTCTATAATAAGCATTATCTGACTCGGAAGATGTTGATCGAGCGAGCCATTTTAGACATGAAGGTGGACCCCTCCTTTGTGCAGCTGTTAAAGGAAAGGAAGTGGGGAGCACTGATGACAACCCCGAGGACCCCGGTTAATGCTACATTAGTCCGTGAATTTTATGCCAATTGCTCACAGACGGGTTTGGCAGCCGGAGTTGTGACGGTTCGGGGAGTAAAGGTGCCATTTACGCCCAAGTTTATTAACGATAAGTATGCCTTGGCACCTTTTGAGGGGTTGGACTATAAGGAGGCGATTAAAGCTAAACAGGATGCCGGTGAGGATCCGTTGGAGGAGTTACGGTTGTTGGTATGCCCGGAGGTGCCGTGGACACTTAGGCCGGGCGGAGATAGGAAGGAGTTGGTGACTACTAGTTGGAAAGAAGATTGGAAGGTCCAATGTCGGTTTATCCAGAACAGGTTGTTACCTAAGAATAACCTGACGCATTTTCACATTGGCGACCTTGGGATGCTATACGCTATGAATTTCAAGCTGAATGTCGATGTGGGACAAGCCATCTTTGACGAGATCTCTATGAATCAAAAGGTATATACACGGTGTTTGATTTGCCCGCATTTGATCCACAGTCTCTGTCAGGACGCTAGGGTTCCCGAGTACAAGACCGATCATAAACCGAAGAATCCGAGGTTCTTGCGAGAGGAAAAAGTGAAGTCGCTCGCAGTCGATTCACTGAGGTGAGGCACGTAAGCCTGGTTCGTCATCGGAACCGCCTCGAGTATCCTCGCTTCCTACTATATCCCTCTCAGTCCGGATGAGGTTGAGTATGGGCGATAGTGTGCGGAACTGGTTGGAGGATATTCGGACTACACAAAACAACATTTTGATGATCTTGCGATTGTATCGGTGAGGGCGGGCAAATTAAGGACGACGAAATCTTCGACCCGAGCACCATGGATTATATCTATTCTCGATGCGGTTGAGCGGGCAATTGCGGATGTTTTGGAGGACTCGAGTCTTCTTCGGATGAGGAGCAGCCTGATGCCCCTGCGGGTGATGTACCTCCGGCTGATGATTCTGCGGCTCCGGGGCAGTCATGATTTTATTTGTTTATCCTCAATTTTGATTTGCCCTAGATACTGTGATTGTATATTTTTGCTGCTTTTGATTACGTGATTCGTTGTATTTCTCATTTAGCTACTATTTATTCTTTCCAATGGATCATGTAAGCCATAAGGCATCAGTACTTTCATTTCTACTTTGTTTCACTTGTGGATGTTTTAAATGTTTCATCTTTTGATACTACGCGGTTTTGCTATCTCTTTTCATTTTAGTATAATTCCCCATTTTCCCTGAGATGTTTCCGTGTTTGTCATGTCGTGCAGGTATATTTTTAGCGGTTTTGTCGAGCTACATTGTATGGTTACAAGTTCTAAGTGTCACTACGTAGGCTCCGGCCTGACCAACGATTCGAGTATCTGTTAACATCAGCTAAGTTCTTTCTCTATTTACTTTCCGCACAACATGAGGACATGTTGATCTTTAAGTGTGGGGGAGGGAATAGTTGGTTTATGTGTATCTACCATTTGTTTAACACGTTATGTTTCTATGCAGAATGAGCTAAAAATGAGCTAGAATTTTCAAAAATTTTCGACACTTTTGTTTTTGTTTTGTCCCGAGTAGGCAATTCAATTCAATGTTCGTTATTTTTATAGTCATCCAAGCTATATATCATATGTTTGATAAGTTAGTTGTTTCACCAGAGATCTATTTTTCACGAGCCATAGTGAACGATGAGCTAATTTATAAAGTTATACCCCTTTTGGACGAGTGATTTCTGATTTTCTTATAAGTCATGTGCTTAGTGCTACGTATATATCTTGAGATTTATGATAGTTTGTATTTAGATCCGAAGTATGATATACTGTGAATATCTAAGGTTTGAATGTGATAAGTAACACGTAACTTACTGTCAAAGGAAAAAGTTGGAAAATATGAAGAATTATTGGGTGTGTCGAAAGCTAGTCGATGATTTGAGTGAGATAGGGTATACAACGTATGTCCTATACCACCATGATGACTAAAAGCTCACGACAGTCAGAAGAAGCTGCCTTATGATTGGAGTAAGGTAGGGTATATCTCGAATATCCTATTCTGCTATGACAGGGCAAGAGCTCATTCTGATGTGTGTTTAAAAGTGAAATAGTTAAATCAACTTATATAAGAATTGTTATGAAATGGATATAAGACTAAGTTATCGTCTATCTTATCCCCAGTAGAAACTGATAGATATGCTGTAGGGATTATCCTCTGAGTATTTCAGAAAGGCCCTAGATATATTCGATCATCCTTTTCGGGATATTTTACGTTTGTAGGGTACATCTTATGAGTGTCATTTATTGCTAGTCTACGAGGGGGTATTAGCTAGTTTTGCTTTGAGTTTCTCAAGTGTGGATTTAGTGGAAGTTTTCTATGGCTTTGCACACACACCGGGGTGAACCTCTAAGTTATTGAATATGTGTTATATTTGCTGAGATGTCTGTCTTTTTCCGAGCCTTGACTTTTGTTTTGTTTTGCTCGGGACGAGCAAAAGCTAAGTGTGGGGGAGTTGTTAAGGGTGAATTTATACGGTTTATATTGATATATTTTATGATATTTTCCCCCCTATTTGTATAATTTTCATAAGAAACGAGTGTTTAATGGAATTATTGAGCAAATGAGGTTTTAAATGAGTTATTGGCAAAATTGGTTAATTTTGGTGTTTTAATTGTGATTTTATGATTATTTGAATGTTATTACATTTTGCGATGTTTTAATGTGTTATAGGTGCATGTTTGATGCTCAAATGTTGATCAAAAAGAGATAAGAGTCGAATTTCATTGATGATAAAAAGATAATGATGATTGAATTTGATGAAAAGAGATAGAGATGAAGAAATCAAGATAAAATCCGAGACATGTATTTTGAGTCAGTTTGTTTCTCTTGATGATTTCTAGTTTTCTAAATGACTTCCAGTTTTTTGAATGACTTCCAATTTTCAGTTTTACGACACACTAACTATTACAGTTCTTGTCTGATGTAACCTATACAAATATCAGACTCTAGTAAAGCCTAAACATTCAGTTCTAGACATCTTTTAGCTTTTCACTATAACAACTTGCTTTAGCACTTCATCAATGAGGTTAAGATAATACTTAGAATAATTATGATGAATTATCATCAAAACATAAATTTTATTTCCAACAGTGGGGGCCATCCCGCCAGTCGCTCTTTGGCTCAGAAGGTTATAACAACGGGGTATTATTGGCCAACAATCCTTAAGGATTCGGAGAAGCTAGTCAAAGAATGTCCGGAGTGCCAAAAACATACGGACATACCTAGGATACCGTCGTTTGAACAGAGAATCGTGGTCGCACCATGGCCTTTCGACATGTGGGGACTCGGCCTGATCGGACCATTCCCTTAGGGAAGAGGTGGATGCAAAGTTATTATAGTGGCCGTGGATTACTTTACCAAGTGGATTGAAGCCAAGCCCATGGTCAAGATAGGCACAAAGGATGCGGGTTACTTTTTGCAGGATCGGATATTTTCTCATTTTGGAATTTTGCGGGCAGTGGTGTCAGACCACGGCCCGCAATTAAGAAAGGCATTCTCAAAGCTCTGCGAGGAATTCAAGGTCAAACACTAGCAATCATCCGTGGCTTATGCTCAGGGTAACGGTCAAGCTGAGGCCGACAACAAACAAATAATCAAGATGCTCAAAAAGAGCGTGGATGACAAAGTAAAAGCAGGAGGGTGGGTCGACGAGCTACCCGCCATACTTTGGGCACTCCGCACCACAATCAAAACACCTACTGGAGAAACACCTTTTGCTCTTACTTATGGATCAGAGGCCATGACTCCTATTGAAATAGCTCTTCCATGTATTAGGGTCGCCCTACATGACCCAACGGATAATCTACTAAGCAGAAAAATCGACCTAGATCTAGCGGAGGAAAAGAGATTAGCGACATACCACCGGCTCACGAATTACAAGCAGCTCGCTAAACAACACCACGACAAGCGAATCTACGATCACTCATTCAAGTTCGGGGATTTTGTTCTCCGAAATAGAAAGGCCACTAGTATGGAGCCCGATAAGGGTAAGCTTACGGCGAACTGGGAAGGCCCCTATCAAGTCGCCAGGGAAATCAAAAAAGGGACTTATGTCCTCATAAATCAACAAGGTTTCGAACTAAATAGGCCGTGGCACGCGGACAACCTCAAAAGGTACTACATGTAATAATCGGTTAGGTTTATCGCTATCCTCTCGTTTATGGCGTGAGTGGTTAGGCTTTCTTGCTTGCTTGTAACCTTCACTCATCTAGCGGGATGAGTGGAACTTTTTTTTTTATTTTTAAAGCAACTTTATTTTATTAAAATGAAAAAGAATAAAGTGCTACAAAGTCAATGCCACATCCCGGCCCGCCCCAAGTACGTGATAGAGTGCATAGCATGGCCTCCTTAAACCCTATGCGTGGCAAACCCAAAGTAGGAAAATCCAAAGACACATAGGGAAGAGTACTGCGCTCTATGCACCCCAAAATCCCGACACCATAAAAATTACAGTCAAATACATCAAAATTGTCCTCCACTCGAGACTTGTCCTTGCCTAAGCACAAAAGATGGCACAGTTGAATCCGCAAAGAAATTCCAAGGAAAAATAGCCTGTGTATCCGACCAAGGTATGAGCCAAAGCCTCCGAACAAGCGCATGAAGCATGAAAACTGTCCTTCTCCACCTTGTCCTTGTTACTACAACCCAACGGATGGTTACACCTGGCATAGAAGAAAGATGATAACCCCAAAAATAGCCAAAGAAGATAATAACCCAAACAAAGGGGCCGGAGGATGCTACTACAATCGGACTCGATTTATACAGCAAATTTGAGCAAAAAGTAAATACGATGCGGACAAAAAAGAAACTTGAGATACATTGTGCAAAGGATACATTTTTGTTTACAGATGAAGTGCGGAAAGAAAGCAAGCTTAAGTAAAGGAAGAAAAATGTTATCTCGGATACATAAATGAGAAATGAAAATAATTTTTTACAACAATAAGGCAGCAAATATAGGAATCTTCTTGCCGTATATTATTTAGCATTAAACAGAAACATATTTTCATTGATTTGGTAAAGGTTACATTGCTTGGCTTTATAGCCGGAAGTACTTAGTGAGCAAGGTAAAACATTATTACAGAATCAATCACAATTAAGACGGGAATCGGTCGTGATTACAATGAAATAATTACAATGATTTTGTGGTGCTAACACCCCCGGGCAATCCCATGGGCACGGCGTGGACATGGAGATTGGTTTTGAGAGCTTCGAATCGCGGTTGACGAAGAGGCTTAGTAAGGATGTCGGCCAGTTGATCGCCGGTGGAGACATAGCCGACCTGGATAAGTTTGCGGGCCACGAGCTCACGAACATGGTGAACATCGATCTCTATATGTTTGGTGCGCGCATGGAACACGGGATTGGTAGCAAGATAGGTAGCACCAACATTATCACACCATAAGATAGGAGGGGCCATGCGCGTACTAGAGACGGCCTTGTATTCTGCTTCCGTACTGCTCTTGGAAACAGTGAGTTGTTGTTTGCAAGACCAGCTGATTAAATTTGTGCCAAGAAAGATACAGTAGCCGCCAACAGAGCGACGGTCATCGGGGTCAGAGGCCCAGTCGGAGTCAGAATAAGCGTGGAGTTGAGTAGGGGAGCAAGCCGAGAGAAAAAGACCATGAGATGAAGTACCCCGCAAATAACGAAGAATGCGCTTGACAGCTTGCCAGTGGTCTGTGGTAGGAGCATGCATGAATTTGCTAACTTTATGGACGGCAAATGCAATGTCTGGTCGAGTGTGACTCAAGTACTGAAGGGCACCAACAATCATGCGATAAAGTTGAGGATTTTCGAAGGGAGCGCCTGTATACCGGGAGAGGGGCGGAGAGATAGCCATAGGTGTGGGACAGGGCTTGGAGTCCTGCATGCCAGCTTTGCATAGAAGATCAGTTATGTATTTCTGTTGCGATAAATAAAGACTTGCATCAGTGCGATGAGCCTCGATACCCAAGAAATACGAGAGGGGGCCCAAGTCTTTGACAGGAAAGACAGCAGAAAGAGCACGAGTCACGTCAGATACAGCCTGAGGTGAAGAGCCAGTGAGGATGATGTCGTCAACATAAATGAGCATAAGCATATAAGTGCCACGATGGCTGTAAATGTAGAGAGAGGAGTCGGCGGAGCTTGCATGAAAACCAAGACGAATAAGATGCTGAGTGAGGCGTGCAAACCAAGCACGAGGGGCCTGGCGAAGGCCATATAAGCTACGGTTTAATTTGCAGACGTGAGTGGGATAATCCGGATGAGTATAACCCTGTGGCTGAGCCATATAGACAGTCTCGTCAAGAAATCCATGTAAGAAGGCATTTTGGATATCCAACTGATGGATAGGCCACTGTTGAGTAATAGCCAAGGTAAGAACAGTGCGGATGGTGACCGGCTTGACAACCGGACTAAAGGTTTCATGAAAATCAACACCTTCAGTTTGATGGAAGCCTTTAGCTACGAGCCGAGCCTTGTATCGTTCAACCTGTCCCTGTGAATTACATTTAATACGGTACACCCATTTACATCCAATCACATTAGCAGACGGTGGGGGGGGAACAAGTGTCCATGTGTCGTTGTTGATAAGGGCTAAAAATTCATCCCTCATGGCGGCACGCCATTCGGGAAGACGTGAGGCCTCGGTGTAGTTGGCGGGTTCGGCATGAGGAGAGGTCGAAGCAATGTGAGCACGGGGTGGCGGGGAGGAAATAAAGTCGGATGGTAACTGTTTGGGCTTAAGAGAATGGGTGCGGGATCGGGTAGTCATGGGGTGAGGTGGTGGCTCATTGTCTAGATGGGCTACTGAGGTGGGAGGGCCCATAGAAGGCTGGGCTGAATCGGGTGAGCTAGCTGTTGGGGAGCTGTGGGCCGAGGTAGGGGACAGGCCCGAAGTGGGGGAGAGGGGTGGAGAATTTGGGGAATGGGCCGAGCTGTGGGCAGGTTCAGGAGACCGAATGGGCTGGGGATTATTGGATGGGGTAGCAATGGGAAGGGAAAGAAGTATTGTTTCTGGGGTATGGGAAATGGTTTGGGACAGTGGGGGATTGTAAGGAAAAATAGTTTCGTCAAAGACTACGTGACGGGAAATAAATATGCGGCCGGTAGAGAGATCGAGGCACTTGTACCCACCATGTATATCATTGTAGCCAAGGAAAATGCATTCCTTGGAACGAAAGTCCGTTTTATGTCTATTGTACGGACGAAGGTATGGCCAACACGCACACCCAAAAACTTTTAAGTAATGATAATCCGGAATACGACCATAGACAGACTCATACGGACTTTTAAAGTTCAAGATTTTAGTAGGCATGCGATTGATAAGGTAAATGGCCGTGGTGAAGGCATCTTCCCAATATGGAAGAGGCAAGTGAGAGTGGGCCAAGAGTGCCAAACCCGTTTCAACAATGTGTCTATGACGTCGTTCAACAGCCCCCATTTGTTCATGGGTATGTGCACAAGCAAGTTGGTGTGTAATACCAGTGCAAGAAAAATAATCATTTAATTTTTGGAATTCACCCCCACGATCAGTCTGAATAGCTTTAATTTTAGTGGCAAAGAGACGTTCGACTAGTGCTTGAAAATTATAAAAAATACGCTCGACATCAGATTTTAATGTAATAGGGTAAAACCAAATGAATTTAGTGCAATCATCTAAAAAACAAACATAATATCGAGAGCCATAAATTGAAGCCTCGGCACAGGGCCCCCAAACATCTGAATATATCAAATCCAAAGGTTTACTAGAAGTAAAGGAAGTTGAGGGTAAGGAGAGTCGATGACTTTTAGCAAGTTGACAGTCGGAACAAACATGAGAATGAGAATCACGGGGAGGGGAAATATTTATTTTACGCAAAATAATATTACTAATTCTGGGGGAGCAGTGGCCTAGACGACGATGCCAATGAGAAGTGGTAGCACGAGTAGCAAGGCAGGAGGGGGCAAGAGTTTGAGTAAAGTGGTACAGTCCATCTTTGACATAGCCTCTAAGACGGACCTGGCCCGAGTAATCCTTCACAAGGAAATATGTAGAGTGAAATTCAAAATAAACATTATTATCACGTGCAAAGTTTTGAACAGAAAGCAAGTTTTGTTGGAGGGAAGGGGTGAGGAGTACATTACGAAGTACAAAGGAGTGCGAGGGAGTGGAAATATTAGAATCACCAACATGAGTAATAGCCATACCAGTACCGTTGCTAGCACGGACGTTATCATCGCCAGAGTAGGGAGCAGGAGGAGTAGAGAAGTTGTGCGGGTAAGGCGTCATGTGGTGAGTAGCACCGGTGTCGGGGAGCCAAGTGGTTTGATCATAGGATGTCCCTGCAAAATTAGCCATAGGGGGGCGGGGAGGGAAAGCAGGAGGGAAATTTTGTGGTGGGGGAACGAAATTTTGGTCAAAACGATACCAACACGAGTGAACCGTGTGACCGAACTTACCACACAATTGACATTGAGTAGAGGGGTTGGGGGGCTGTTGCTGGGGTCGAGGACCATTTGAACGACCTCGGCCGCGACCCCGGAGATTGGAGCCACGACCTCGGTTATGGCTGGACCGATTATTGTTGTGAGCAGTGGGCTGGGGCGTGGATGATGGAGGAGCAGGAAGTGGCGACATTATGGTAGCAGCAGCGGCGTTGTGAGAGATGCGAGCCTCCATAGTTAATAGCAACGAGAAAAGCTCTTCTGTGGTGAGATCCTGTCGAGCAGAGACCATAGCAACTAATGCATCATAGTCCTTTCCCAATCCGGCAAGAACATAGTTGACAATATCATCAGTTTGGAGAGGTTGACCGGCTAAGGCAAGTTCATCGGTGAGACGTTTGATGGTCATGAAATATTCAGTGGCTGTAGATGCTCCCTTGCGAATCGTGGCGAGTTGAGAACGTAGGTGAATGATTTTAGCACGTGATTGAGATGCGAAGCAGCGTTCTATGGCGGACCAAATTTCAGCCGAGGTTTTTGCGTGGTAAACGTGGGTAAGAACTTCTTCGGAGAGAGACGATGTAATAGCACTTAATATCAAATTATCTTGTTTTGACCACTGTTTGAACGCTGGATTGGGTTGGCCATCAGTGGTGGCCGGCGGCGGAGCTATGCTACCATCAACGAAACCATAAACTTCCTGCCCTTTAAGATATGGGACGATTTGGGCCTTCCAGATCGGATAATTCGTACGAGTTAATTTAATGAGATTGATGGAATTAGAGGAATTGAATGAGGGGTAGAGGGTGGAAGAAGAGGACGCATCAGTGCTGGTGGTTTGAGAAGTAGTCGACATTTGCTGTTGATGGTTTGTGTGTTTTTTTTTTTGGTGGAAGGAGACGATAGAGAGGAAGAAAAGAAAAAAAAAAAAAAAAAAGAAAAAAAAAAAAAAGAAAAGAAAAGGAGATGGACCGAAAAGATCTATTCAGATGTAGGGTGGTTTCAACCTATGTGCTCTGATACCATATTTAGCATTAAACAGAAACATATTTTCATTGATTTGGTAAAGGTTACATTGCTTGGCTTTATAGCCGGAAGTACTTAGTGAGCAAGGTAAAACATTATTACAGAATCAATCACAATTAAGACGGGAATCGGTCGTGATTACAATGAAATAATTACAATGATTTTGTGGTGCTAACATATATTATCATCACCAACGTTCACAGGTCGAAGAGAAGGATGCATCAGATCGTCGGCATTTACGTCCGACTCAGTTTGCTGGGCCTGTTCAATTTGTTCGCCCTCTTGTACCTCTTCCTCAGCCGGCACCTGAGTAGCTCGATGCACTAACTCCCTTAGATTCTCTTCTACAGCTGCGGGCACCTCCCATTCTAGAGCATATTTTAGGATGTATCGTTTCAGTTCGACATTGGAGTAGGGAATATGCGAATGGAATGCTCTGAGATGATCGGAGAAGGGGTGGGTGATGATCCAGTCCCGCAGGGTCTCAATGTCCGGATTCTCGCCACCGCGAGCCCACATGCATCTTCCGATGTGATAAAATCCTTGGTCATACCCCATAAGGAAATTATCACCCATAGCCGCCTTTAGCCGGGCATCGACCCCATTGTTCAAATCGGCGAGCTGTAGGTTCAGAGCATCGTTTGCTTTTTTGGCCTGGTTGATCTGCGCCTGCAATTCCTTCATGGTCTGGGCAGCATCTTTGTCCTTAGCGGCCAGCTCACGGTTAAGTTTTTCAAGTCGCTCGGAGTTAGCCCGAGCCTCAATGCGCGCCTTCTTCGCCTCAACATCCTATTTCTTCAGCTTATCATTGTCAGCCTCAGCAGCACCTAGACGGACATGCAAACTAGTCATTACCTCATTGGCGGCATTGAGCTCCTTTTTAGTATCGACCAGCTCCTTGTTGGCATTAGCGCTCGACAATATAGTGCTTCTATAATCGTTGATGAATTGTGCCAAGCCCGTGCCGACCTGAAAAGAAAGCAACAATCGAAGTCAGACTTAACTTCAGAAATAAAACAAAAGGGTAAGTAAGAAACAAATTGCATGAAGAAAGGATGTTTACCATGCTCACCGTGGCCCCATACAAACCCCACAGATCTTCCATATTTTGGAGGAAGGTGCGGTGAGGATCAGTCTGATCCACCAATACAATTCTATCCGTGATCCCACGGCCTATCTCCAGCTGGACGGGGTAGGGAAGACCCCATCTTAGATGCCTCAACGGGGCCACGTCAGCAATCCCCCTCGATATTACCATAACCTTGGATATGTCGAGAGGCTGTTGGCACATAAACTCTCTGTCCAACCATATAGCAGGATGACCCGTGGGTCCAACAGGTATGCCGGCAAAAGGCACCATCGTCTCTGTGCCCGCTGAGAGAGTTTCATCGGCCACCGATTTGCCTTTGTCAGAGGGTTTGGCTTTATCAGCGGCCTCTTTCCTATGGGCCTCATCGACTTTGGATCTTTTGGGTGGGGGAGCATCCTGCTCGCCGCTACCACCCCCCGCGGGATCGTCCTCATCGACGGCAGCTCTCTTTTTCTTATCACCGGCCGGCGGTTTAGTCAGGGTTGTCTGTTTCATTGCTTTGCCCACAGTAAATTTACCGGACGTATGTTTGGCTGGCGGCTGGGCTGACTTGCCGGCTTGGGATCCAGAAGCCCCGGCCCCATCTTTCCTTATGTCGACCATAGGGAGTGAGGTCTTAACTCCCTTCAACGTGGCGGCCCTATTCACCTTGCCGGCATTCATTCTGATGGTCAACTAGCTGCATTGTTCTAGGGCGTCCATGGTACTTGTGAGAAACAATACTAATCAGCGACCGGAAAAATAATATGAGGAAATGTGAAATAAAGGAAACAGGTTATCAAAAAGAATACAAGTAAAAATCCTACTCGGTGCTCGCATCGAGGGGTTGCCTCCACAGATAATACATTTAGACGGCATGTGTTTGCCGTGGTGACACTCCCCATGCCAATCAGGGTCGGTCGGTAGTGGATCAACCACCACTAAGGGTTCGCCAATGCCGGCTCCAGAAAGTCCGGTCTGTCTAAGATAAGACTCGTTTACATCTAATAGCAGCCTCCAGTTGAAAGCGCGGGCCTGTTCTTGTCCCTTCCGGGTATATCTGAGCATCTCCTTCAAATCGGCTATAAACCCATCATCATCGAACTCTGTTCTAATGTTCTTTAGGTGGTCGGTTTTAACAGAGTTCGCTGGAAGTTTTTCAAACGGCCACCCTACCCGGGATTCCACCTTCATGCATCTTTTATCCCACTCCGGAACCTTATCGGGGAGATTGAATAAGAGCCGAGGCCTGCCACTGCTCGACCTACTATGCGGTTGAATCTTTCCGGCACTGCCTTTTCGGGAAAAGCCATAGAAATACAGTAATGCCGGTATCGACGGCTCATGCCCGCTTAACCTGCTGATTATGATGAAGGACATCACCACTCGGACTACTCCTAGGCTGAGGTCGCATGGCATTACTTTCAGTTCCTCCCTAAACTTAATGAAAAATGGGTCAAAGGGTGGTCTGAGCCCGGCAACCAGGTGGTCATAATGCAACCACAGGTAATCTTCGTGTTCCCGGCCGCAAGTCAAGGATATGTTGGTCGCGCCCATGCTAGCGAAACGATAATCATCTGGAATGTCATACGCACCCAGTGCCAAGGTATAATCTTCCCGATCTCGAAATTCCCTCCATCGAATCATAAGATCTTTTTCTCGCTTTTGCTCCGCGAGTTCTATCTCTACAGCAACGGACCTCCTTTTGGGTGGCCTTTTTTTTTCCGGGCTCATTCGATACGACTTTTCTCTTAGATACTGCGGCCTTTTGAGATTTTTTAGGCCTCTTTGATGCCTCGGCGGTTTCCATGGCTTCCTTGATCATGGCGCTACGTCTAGCGGCTCCGGGGGTTATAACTGTTTCCATCCGATTAATCAAGTCACCGAGCGCTGCCTGGTCCTCATCCTCGACCTCACCCCCTGTGGCGCTCTCACCAATTACTGTGATTTCCTCATCCTCTGGATCGGATTCAATATTAATCGGTCATTGCTCTTCCTTGACTACCTCCTTATCAGCGTCGCTTGAGCTAACATCTTCCATGCTAACCTCTTCTGAGCCATAGCATGCGGCGGCCCGATCTTCTTTATCCGATTGAGACAGGGTACGTTCTGAAGACATTCTGTAAAACAAAAAGGGCAAGGAGGATCAGTTAATCACCCGGGTATGGAAATCGGGCAGAGGTGAAAGTAAGCACACACCGACACCTCGCCCCTCCATTTTCCTTGCCAAAAACTAACTAGAAAAACCCCCAATGCCCCAGAAAAACCCCAAAAAACACTTAAGCATTTACAATGGCAACAATCAGAGCATCTGCATACAAAGGGATTTCTGGGAAAAAGAGGCACAAACGCAGGGAAGCATAAAGGGTGAACTTATATGCAGATGACAAAGGCAAATTCATAGCAATATGATTTTCCAGCAAAAGAGACAGATGAAATTAAGGCAAAAATGAATCAAAAGGTGATGGAAATGAGCAAATTCATACCTGATTGATGAGACGGGAAGTAGAGGTATTGATTTCGTCTAAGTTTGCACTTGCCGGAAACTGCTTGCTCTTGCCGGAATTCTCTCTTGCTATCGCCGGAGTAATTTGTTGAAAGGGGAAAAATGTGAGAGTGAGAGTGGAAGCCCCTTTTTATAGGCAAAAATCGGGAGGGAAACGACGTTTGGGATTCGAATTTCAAACCTCATAATTGATAGGAACGGTTACCAAGTCTTCCCAGCCAATCAGAGGAGAGGACGGTTCAGTTCAAACGTCGTGTCAATATACGTAACTGACATGACGTTTCGTGAACCCATACATCCGTTGCAATTTTCAACCGCTCTGGTCCCCGCCGGCATCCTCAACATCACCTGCGGCCCCATATTATTGTGGTCAGTGAACTCTCATCAAGCGGCTTGCTGCCTCCATTCAATATTTCTTACGACCATCCAAGCTCGTTGCCCATGCATGGAACTTTAAAACCGATAGAGCGTTATCGACGAGTAAGCTAGATAGAGCGTTATCGGCGATTAAGCCTGTTCGCTGCCATGCACAGCATATTATCAGTAGTTTGTAACTCAAGCGTCAACTCTGATCTAAGCCCGATAGAGTGCTATCGGCGATTAAGCCTGTTCGCTTCACAACACTTATCAGTAATTTGCTACGCAACATCAACACTGATTTAAGACCGATAGCTGTTACCGGCGTCTTCGCCGCCAACGGCGACGCCAGGGTAACTTCATCATTGGGAACTCTACTCTCCGCCTTGGCAGGCACGCCAGGCTCAGAGTAAGGGGCCATTGATATACCTGGACCCGAACGGGGCCCTGTTCGCCTAGACTGGGCCTACTATCATGGCCCAATGACAAAGATTTGGGGCCTCTATCCTCTCAGTCCGCATTCATAAGCCGGATCCTATCCGCTGATTGTAAGTCGGGTCCACTCCGCTAACAGTAAGCCGGATCATGTGTGCAGGTCGTAAGTCGGACTTCTCCTTTCCGTGTGATTTCTACCCATATGGTCAAACTGCTATCAAGCCAAGGAAAATATGAGCTCGCTGTTCACCATACTTATCCAGACAGCTGGTTAGGACACTTGTATTACATGCATGATTATCTTTAAAGTATGTACTTTTAATTGTCTTGTCATGAACAGTAGACCGACTTAGTTGTAGCCTATAAATATGCGATCACAATGTAATAGAAAAGATCCAAGAACAAATATAAGCAGAGCTACTCTGCCAATTTTTCGATTCTCTTGTGTTTACTTTCATAAGTATTATTCCGGCAGCCTTGTTCTTGTCCACCACCGTACTCTCTCCAGAGAAATCACTCACATATAGCTTTATATCTTCAAGATAAACACTGTTACCGCAAACCTGATATTCTGCGCAATATCAGTTGTTTAGAGGCTTATCCTAACCAGCATGATGGTTGAGGTTTGTGATCAGTGTACGGGAGCAGCCAGGGTTAATTGAGACTGCCAAAGACTGGAATTTTTTGATAGTTAGGGGATAATGGATTATGCATTCATATGGAGATTTCGTGTTATGGGTACATGTAGGCATACAGTTGATGAGATAAACAGCAGTTGTGAATGCATATGGCCAAAAGGTAGGCGAAAGATGCATGAGAAAGGTGAGTAAGACCAGTTTTGACAATATGGAGGTGACAACGTTTAGAGAGGCAATTAGGTTCAGGTGTGTGAGGGGGTGAAGTAAAGAAAGAGATGCCATTAGTGGCAAGATATGAAGAGAAATAAACTCTTCACCATTATCAATGTATAAGATTTTAATTTCAGTGTCAAAGAATTTTTCAACAATACTCTTCAAACGCATGAAAGAAGATGCTACATCAATTTTACGAGCATTATGATACAACCACACATAGCTGGTAAAATGATCAACAAAGAGAACAAAATATTTATAACCACCACTACATAAAACATGGGATGTCTAAATATTAGAAAAGATAATCTCAATAGGACATGAAGAATGTAAATTATAATCGCCAAAAACAAGTTTATGGATTTTATTCTCAAGACAATCCGAGCGATGTAACCTAGAGGCTAGAACAAGAAGTATAATCTAAAGTGTAAGTAATGAGAATATTATTTAAAATGGGATCAGCAGTATGACCAAGACGATGGTGCCACACATCAGATGAGGCTTTATTGGTAGCAAAAGCAAGCAGAGATTGGGTAAGCCACTCAAAGAGTCCATTCTTAACTGGACCACAGAGGAGGATTTGTTGCATCTGGAGATCCTTCATAAGAAATTTGGTGGGGAAAAATTCAACCGAAATATTAATAGTTTGATATAACTGAGATATTGAAAGTAAATATCGAGACATATGAGAAACACACAAGACATCATGTGAATGAAAAGATTTAGATAAAGAGAGAGGAAAAGAGGTTAAACCAGTGTGTGTGTGTGTGTGTGTGTGTGTGTGTGTGTGTGTGTGTGTGTGTGTGTGTGTGTGTGTGTGTGATATCTAGAAGGGAGCCATCACCAACCAGAAGATTATCAGCACCCAAATATAGAGTGTGTAGGGGATAAATTTTGGATGAACAGGAGGAGATGGGGCAGCCATGTGTGCATGAGGTCGGGGAGACCAAACTGGAGCGGAAGTGAGAGGCTGAACATGATAGGCATTGAAAATTTCACAGAGTGTCCATGCAGGACACACAATTCACAACAACCAAGATAAGGTTTGCGGGGCTGAAATTTAAAATCCATGACATAAGAAGCGAAACTGGTGGCCGGAGCGATGGTAGAGTCGGCAATGACTGTGTCATGATGATCGAAGAAAGTAGGGGAAGAGGACGACGGAAATTTGAAGCGGGGGGAGAAAAATAATGCAAGGGGAGTATTAGGGCTCTGATACCATAACATATGTAATTGAAAATATAATTTTATTCACAGTTCATGGAATGGGCATGTACAAGTATTTATAGGTACAATTACAAGCTTCAAGGCTTATCTAGAACTATCTACGTTATTTATGAATACATTTAAATACAACTTTAAATATAATTTATAGATAACTATGTATTACTATTTGATATACTTAGCCCGTAAATTAAAGAGCCTGCGGATCCACAATTAGGCCCGTCCGATGTCCCAGCAAGTGGATAGGGTCCTCAACCCGGTGAATCCGCATTGACATAAGTTGAATCGGGTCCGGTACAATCAAGTCCATCTGAAGCCTTCAGTCCATCTCATGCAACACGAAGCAAAGCAAAGGGGCCGGCCAGTCCGCTATCCGGGTCATCAAGTCCGCCTTTTGGACCAAGCACACAATATTAGGTGAACAAGCTACCACATGACGATCACAAGACAGAAACTCAGTGAAAGACCAAGTGTTGGATCCGCCCTCTCAACAGTCTGCCCCGATAGTTGTCTAGTCTGATTAGTGTCACATCATACTATATATGTCTTTTCGTCATTAGCTTAATTGTACTTTGCAGTTCACCTATATATACAGGGGATCAATATAACTTAAAGGGATCTGATAATCAATATAAGCAGACACACTCTGCCAATTTGTCGACTCCATTCCTATCTTCATAGATCTTTGAGTCCAACCACCACATATTCATAATCACCACCATGCACCACCGGAATAATCACATATAAACAGCCAGATATCCTCACTAAACAACCGTTACCGCCACCCTGATAATTCCGATGTTATCACTATTACTTCCACCTTGATTCTAGCATGATCAAAGTGAATGTGTGTATTGAATCTATTAGATATTTGATTAGAAAAGTGATGGTCAATTCTTAAACAATTTAGAGCAAGTTTGTATCTACTGAAAGTCTGTCTTGGCCCATAACCTTATTCATGACCTTAAGATTTTGTATAGAGACCTTATCAAATGTATAGAAATATTGAGACATGCAACTTAGACTTGAGGGTGTCTCCGAGTCTTGTTGATCCCATCTGAGCCTCGGATTCTTGAGGCATTGTATAGCTGACATGTTGGGTCATGGGGCCCTTGGTTGGAATCCAATCTTTTTCTCCTGCCTTTGATTTAACCGATTTCTTGAGTCCACCGAAGGCTGGCTGATAGAAGACTCACACATGAGCCTTTATGTGCCTCGAGTCAAACCAACATATGTCTATTATTTACCTGTATCAGTCCCCCTTCTAATTTGGCTTCCTTATCGTCTCGACATGTAGGTCTGGTGTGGAGTAACCGTTTAGTACAAGATTAACCATCATCCATAACACAAAACTGTTCCTTGAGATTGAAAACATATGAGTTGCCAAAAATCGACTTCATGAAGTCGATTATTATGTACCATGGAAATTCTTGTACAATCCATAAATCAAAAAATTTCCTTTAGACGGGAAACGAAGGAGTTGCCAAAAATTGACTTCATGAAGTCGAATATTATGTACCTTAGAAATTCTTGTACATCCAAGGGGGCCATTGTTAGAATATCTACGCGGGAACACAGCGGAATTTAAAATTTATTTCCTATTTAACCAAGACCGACTTCGTTTAAGCAATAAACAAATAAGTAGTAGACGGTGAATACCTTGCTTGATCTAAAATATCGACGCTTTTACCGTCTAAGGAGAGTAGTGGTGCATGGAGCCGCCCAAGTGTTCGGCCTCTACCGGTGATCCACACGAACAGCCCGCCGGAATCCCATCATGGATTGCTACTAGAAAAACTCGGTTGCTAGACCGACCTTTTCTCTCTCTCAAAATCTCTTTAAGAAGCTCTCTTATTTTTCACAAGAACTATTAGTCTCTTGGAATTGTGATGTACAAAAGAGCTTGACACCCACACTATATTTATAGTGTGTATGGAGCCACCTAGTACAGTAGAGATGAAGAAAACCTTTTACTAGTAAAATAAGAAAACTATATTTGATTGATTTATTTCATTTAATTTAATATCTCATATTAAATATTTCCAAGATATTGTTAATACCTAATATTGACTATCTTTATCATATAACCATAAATCAACTTACACATGTGTGCAAATCTATAATCATTAATATCTAATATTAATACATGATAATATTATTAATTAATTGCACAATCCAAGTATATCTTAATACACTATTATTGGCACCACATATATACATATATTGGCATCTGGAATATTCTTAATTAATATAATAATATGATTAATTAATTTGCAAAATACATGTGTATCAATATACAAAATAAATTCGCCACTTACATATATACAAATATATATGTAATTAATCAACAAAATTAATATCTTTTATTTAATTTATTCATAATAAATAAATACCAACATATTAATTTACCACTATAACACATTATAGTTTAGATAAACTTTCCTTATTCGGTTATCACTATAATTGTATTTTAATCCGGCTAGATGTTCTTATGTGTGTGACCCGATAGGCTTGCGAATATGTTGGCCATAGGCACAAAGTGCATTTACTAAAATACCTTTCATACCTAACCATCACGGAATATCATCTAGCAACACACCGTGACCCTCAATCATCGAAAGAGTCAAATGCAATGACTACTACCTTTCATGTGAAATGGTTACCGTGTAAATAGAATCCTATCGCTGTTACAATATCCATACGGTCGTACGTCGAGTGTCAAACATTAACGACCGTATCTTATAATCTGGATATCCTACTCTCTCGAAGTGACATATTAGTTACGCTTTGCAAAGATTTTCAAGAATAAGACATTCCTTATAAAAAGGCCCTTTGGGATGTTTACTCCTAGTCATAGGATACGCAATTTCCGGACGAGCAACATGAATCCTACGCATGCTTCAGTATCACACCCAATCACTACCGCATGATGGCCCCATGGTTAGGGGAAACCTCAATAGTGTCAAAGTATGACAATCCACACCATGATGTCATAATGACTCCGGTCTCAGGATAATTACACAACCGCCACATAGTTTGACACTTAATAATGTAAGTTGGTCAATCTAACGTACGCATTCTCTAATACACGTCCACGTACAGTCCCAGTGTCTCAACACTTTGATAGACGAGATCTATCCCTATCTTAAAAAGATAGAAGACATCAAATACGTGCTAGACTAATTGTACTATTAATGTCAAGTTTAATAGTACATGTGACTAGAGACATTTGAAGTATCAAACCTCTTTAAGTGAGTCGATATCTCATCATCCATAATCACTATTATGATTTCTCTTTCACAGTTTTACACTAGGGACGTTATTATATATACAATCACAAATTGGTTCATATAGATAAACATAATATATAATAACATAAAAGCCATTTAACATATGTATAAACATAAGGAAATAGTAGAAATGATCCGACCTGGTTGGATGGGGTCCAAGCTGATTGAGTTTATGAAACTATTTCAACAATCTCCCACTTGGCCTAAAGCCAATCACTGGTACACACCATACCTAGTTGAAACACAAGAATCTCATGCAATACTCGTAACCAACCCTAAGCGTGAACGGATCACAAGCCGTAGGGACTGAGACTATCTTCATATCATGCTCCTAATGATCAAGTCAAAAGGAACCGCCTCAACACACACATGAATCTCTGACGAGACCCTGGTCCTTCCTTCAAACAATGAATCCACCACTATATCAGCTATATAGTAAAGGTGGAAGACCCGTACAAGGTTCATGAATGAACCTCTTAGATCCATGTACTGCTCCCGCTGTGCCTCTAAGGCAATACTGTGTTTTGGCCCAGTTATCGAATCTACAGTGATCTCTAGCTCATAACATTTCCAGCTCACTGTCTCACTTCAATCAAAGTGATTGCAAACCCAAACTTTAGCTCCCACTATCTTCATAAGATTCAGGGTACACATTTGTATATCTACGTTTATCCAATTCCAAGTTTCAATAAACTAGGAACCCATCCTTAACACTTTCAAGGTTATTCTCGACATATACCAGAATCACTTTCATACCTCCTCATGACTTTTCATGAAGTATGAACATCTGGTTCAATTCACAATGCTTATGACGGACCCTATTGCAGAGGCAAAGGGAACCTTCCATAAGTATCATCTTTCACCTTATCTTTTAGGACTGACACCCTATCATAGATAGACCCTAAGAATACTGGCTAGTAGTGTCTCTTGATGTGGTCTATGCTAAACTCCTTTAGCATCTCATCTATGCAGGTGAACTGTGATAATTGAGCAGTATTTAAATCTATCATTATAGACTCTTATTTCCAAAAATAAGAATTGCTACTTCCAAGAACTTTTGTAAAGACCTTGAACTACTGAACATTAACTGACTGTATCTTGGGATGACAGTTCTTGAGAAGCATATTCAACACATTGCTCAAAAACTTGTGACACTCCCACCAACCCTTTTGCACATTAGGTATATCTTTCTTCTTGATGGAGTCAAACTCTTTGATCTATCAAAGCAAAGAAATTATACAGAGGAACTAGTTCAAGTCCATAAATGGATCTCATAAGCTTACACATCATGTTTTTGTCTATGAACATCAAGCCATTGGCCCAACGTTTTCAACACTATCATATAGCCGTGATACGTAGCTATAACAAGCACTATCTGAATAGATTTAAGCATAGCCGGTAGTTTAAAGGTGATTACAAGGTTTACACCTCGTAGCCTCTTAGCTATCAACTAAACCTAACAGGTAATCGTATTACCATCCATGTTAGTTTTTCATAAAGACATGCTACACCTTTCAGAGACATTCCCTTCAGGTAAATCAGACTAGGTTCATAACCCGGTTGTCATACATGGAATCCGCTTCAAATACTATGTCTCCTAGCCATATGATTGAGGTCAAGTTAAATTACTCACTCGATGCCTACATAACCACTAGCAAGTGAACTAGGTTCAATCACAGTATAGCTAGATAGAGTCGAGGTCGATCCCACAGAGAATCAATTTGTGGATCCTAACTTAAATAGTCAACCTATTTATTTCGTTTGACAAATACGGTCTATGACCAACATAAAGTACGAGAAAAGAAAGACACACTCAAACATATAAACAACATGTAAACACATAACGTAATCAACTGCCCAATTATAACCGTGATCATTTGGATCTAGACAATTTATATGACAACATAACTCATCAACTATTAATCCGTTCATATCTATTTATATTGGCTACGGGAGTCATCCTCTAAGCTTGATGTAGCACCGGTAGGTCACTATATCACTGTGGTATTGTTACGTGACTTCGCCTTTTGGTGCCTCCATCTCATATAAATCACACGCTTACTACTCTAAGGATGCCGATATTAACCGTACACCTCGTCCGGGCAACATTCCTATGGTTAGGCGTACTTCCTAGACGATCACTCAAGCTCTCGTCCAACTAACAATTACCAAGTTATAGTCTCATGCTAGTTTAAGATCTACGTATAACAAGGTGCGCGCAATTCCCTAATATAAACCTACCTAGATAACGCTGAACGCCCGAAGATCAATTCATGAGCCTACCTAAGAGTTTTATATCGGTATTTCCTTTTTACACGTTTTAATTAAATTAAGCGAGTGACGTAGCCATAGCCATACCTACTGAGATAACAGATTCAATTAAGCTAACCTAATCATAAAGACGTGACAGATTAACGGATGAAACAGGTTTGACAACTCTCGGTCGACCGAATAGGTGCTCTCGGTCGACCGAGTGACTAACTCCCCAGATTTACATCCCCGAATATATTTCTCAGCGTTTCATATACGAATCGGATTATATAGCGAATCATCAGGACATCATATAAACTAATCTAAATACACGTAAATTAAACACGCAGATTCATCCGTAGATATTAGGTAGAGGACGTAGGGTATGGGATCCTTATAGACAAGATATCACCACTGCCCTAACGTCATATCCTAGATCTACATCATCTAGATATAAATAACTACTCAAACAATCAAAGCATAATTGGGAATTGATTACTTAAAAGAAAACAAGAAGATAAACTAGGGCTTACATGTTTGCAACCCTAGCAACCTCCAAAATCCTAAATGAATCCTTATTGCTTATATGTAGATATGAAGTAAATTTGGTGAATGCATCATAAAAAATACAACGGACTTGTGTTTATATAGAGCCTCAGCCGTCATAGAAAACCGACTTAAAATGCCGACACTATGAACCCTAACCGACTCAAATAATGTGCCGAACTTCTTCTGGATTATAGGCCCACTCGGTCGACCGAATGCATAGGCTCGGTCGACCGAGCCTTACACGCTCCTGGGCTTTCTTCCTCTTTTATCTTGGGCTTTCTTAACTCGTCCGTGATCCATCAAAGCTTCTCCGAAGTCCATCCTTGTGCTCCCAAGTGAGTTACTACAAATACAACATGAAGTACAGTCTGTAATATCAAATAATATAATAAAACCTCTTAATACATAATAATGAATCGTAACTCTCGGCATATGCAAATTAAGCGTATTACGACTGATTATTACTCTATTATAGCTCCTTCAAACTAGAATCGGGGATAAAGGTCATAGAATAACGGGCACAAAATGACCGTTATCAACTACCCCCCACTTAGCCTTTGATCGTCCCGATCAAAATATCAATAAGTTATCCCCCATAAACTACTTTCCAGTGGTCACGGTATACTGACACAAGAAACTCGAATCAACTCATATTCTCTATGCTCATCAGATATCCATTATCCACTATTCATCATGAATCGGTGTGTCGTGTGCATGTGCATTGAGTTTTAAACATTCGTAGCAAGATTAAAGCTTATGCAAACTTCGTAGTCTTAACCTACCAACTTCAGTATTCCCACTTCTTAAGCCTTTTAATTGTTGAAGCACTAGAATAATAAGCAAGAGCATATCTATAGGGTTTTTGGACTTGGAGACCGAGTACTACTCAAAGCCTCTTAAAGAGTTGAATAGTCTTTTCATATCTTCATATTTTTCAGATACTATCAATCTCAAGAAGGAAAACTTTTTAGCGCATCCCTCTATCTTAGATCAAATATTAGCATCGAATATTACCACAAGCGCGAGGCTACTTTGGTAACTTACTACAAGCCCAGTGTTTTAACATTGTCAAACACAGTACGCCTCAAGCTTATTACTCGACTTTTGTGGCTAGAATCTTTAGGAACACATCGTGACGATAAATTTGACACTAGGTAAGCATAATCAATTATCTATGCAATGTACACATTATAATTTTACCTTTTATAACAAGCGTAGTACAACTCGATTCAATTATTGAATAATTGAATAATAAACAACTACTTGCAACGGACAATATGAATATCATTAAGTTTACTAATCAATAAATCGCAGAAGTATAAAGTGATCACGTACTCATGAAGTATGGTTTATTTCTTATTATATATAATTATCAGGAACTCACAAAAGTAAATGTGACTCTAAGTTTAAAGGTTTTAATTTTTTACTCATTTTATTTATTATTTGATATATGGGAGCATATGGAATTACTCATTTGAGCTAAGTGACTTGTACCCCCCCACTTAAACCATGCATTGTCCCCAATGTATAAAAACCGAAATAACAAACTCAGAAAAGGAACTTAGCTCTGGATAAGCGTAGAAATTGAACAAGTCTTGGGAATTCGGCAAAGCTCAACGGGCACAGGCATTGGCCGCATAACAGGGCAAAAGAATAATCACTGCAACACACATCTTAAACAAAACTCGACATTCGTTACAGAGATTAGTCCGCACAATAATAATCGAAAAGGGACCGTAAAAGGGATAACAATTTCCTTAAACATGTTTAAGTCCATAATTTAATTATTACATTTCAATATATTTCAGCAAGTCCAAAACATTACATGAGTTCGAATCTAGGAAACATAGAAACTTGCTCTATATAACACGACATACTAGTAGAATTGAGTCAAAATAAAAACTCGTTAATTATAGGAAATGCAAACACTCAAATTAAAATACTTAATCCCATCCTGGATTGAATGGTGCTAGTTGCAAATTGTCCGGGCCGGCTTCGTCAGCATCATCCTCGGGTTCCCCTTCTTGTTCTTGATCGTGACCGTGAACGATAGGCGGTGGGACAGAACTCAAAGATAGGATAGGCATTGGTTCCACATAGGAATCGCCGCCTAACACCGGGCACTCAGCTCCCTCACAGAATGTAGTGATCAGTGAACCAAAAGGTAAGGTGTGCCGAGGCTTGAGAGCATCGTCTATCATTTCCTTGCGTATCAATGCCCCCACATTCACAGGCCATCCCATGTACAACCAATAAAGCAATGTGGCATGAGTATAGTAAACCGTAGATACATGCTTAGCCGGGAAGATATTAGAACGGATAAGCCGATTAAGGCACTTATCCTCCCATCTCCTAAAGTCTGTTTCCGCAAATGTGCGGGCAACCTCCCTTATAGTCCATTCTATTCCCAGATAGGCTCCAACTTCCTCCAACCAAGCATCGGACCCGTCAAATGTCGCCATATACTCTGGCCCGTCCTCCGAGATATCCAACCCAAAATAAGCATTAATCGTACCCGGAGAAATTACAATTGGTCGTCCACGAATAATAACGATATTGGTGTCGGGGTGTATGCAAATAAGCATAAAATTCTCTTACCCAATTGACGTTGACCCGGCACTGGGTGCGGCGACATCACGCCATTGATAACTTTCACCAATTCCAAAAGCTCATCCCCACAATTTTCCAAATCTAGACCCCGAGCTCGATGTGCGGGGCATTAACGAAATGATTAGCAAACGAAGAATATACCTCCCGACTCGCGAATTGTGGCACTCCGTTGATTAATGGAATGTTGCCTTCAATATCCACGAACTGGGCGGCTCTGCGTCTTCTAGGCGGCATCCTGACAGACAAACAGCACAGCAGCAGACGGAAGGGGCAGCCCGGCTCTCGGTCGACCGAGAGCGATCCTCGTTGACCGAGTGTGGAAAATGGACAACAATAAATGCCTGGCTCAGATCCTTCCCGTGGATCGAATCGATCGATCGATCAGAAAAAAAAATTCGATAGGCTTTTCAAGGTGAGTGAAAATGGTGAAATGGATGAAGATTTTCAGAACATTTCCATTTGATTTCTACAGGGGTTTGGGGAAAAGGTAGATGGAAGAGTTTTGATAAAGAAGATGGAGAAAAGGATGAGGAAAATGAAAGACAGGATGAGTGGGTTAAATAGAAAAATGGAGGTTGAAAAGTGGAATGTGATTGGTGGATAAAAGTTGTTGGGGATTGATGAGGTGTAAAAGTGGAATTTGAAAATTTGAATTGAAAGAATAAAGAAATTGGGAAGAGAAAAAGGTGAATGGTTGGGAAGAGGGAAAGGTGAATGGGGATATGTAGAAATTAATGGTGTTGACCATTTTAATCATTTTGACACACACCGTAAATTAACTACAACAAATAACCATGCCAAAATTTATTATTTCACTCTTGCAATTCCTACCGCTAAATTTTTCTCTAACCAACCAGCAAGTTGTTTTAAGAACAAAAGCAACATTCTCTTATCATAAATAAATCAAACAATCTGGTCTAAGCATTTGTAAAGTAACGCATTACCATTTCCTTAATCAACAATTTTTTACAAAGATTCAGTTACTACACTCCATTTCACGTAAAAACGATTCGAATAAAAAAAATTATTTTGCACATCCTTAACTCAGCAGTCGTCGGAACACGGCAAAATAGAAAAAAAAAACTTCTTATCGTTTCACGCTACTTTTATTATTTTTAAACATAAAATAACTAAGAATAGAAATAGTTCTACGATTTAAGTCTCAGAGCTCGACTTCCCATAAATCATCACTTTCTACTTAATCGTTTCTTGGCTTGCCAGGTTTTCACCAGTTAGCCTTTACCGAAAATGTCTTGTCTTGTCCTTTTGCACGAGTGCCTTTCCGTGAGATGTGAGTCCAACGAAAAAGACAATGAATCATCCATCCAAGCAAGCTCCAACTTTCGTGATTGTTTCGAAAGTAGATGAGCTCTTTTAGCTCGAACTCGACGAGTTCGCTTTATTTGCTTCCTTCTATTCTTGGAGTCCGGAGAAAGCGGGCCTTCGAGATTATGATTTTCTAGAATCAAGCGAGCTCGATGCCTTTCTCACGACTCGTAATCGTAAGTGGTCTCATCTCTTTCTTCTGCCTTGTCATAAACACTTTTCCTAGGCCCGGAGTAATATCTCGGTTTGAACTACCAACTCCTATAACATTCACGCCACCGGAGTAGGGAAATCAATTCCTTGTCCCATAGGTCTCGTAACCTCTAGCATCGAAAAATGTGATCTCACTCCTGGTCATACTGAAATAGGGCTCTAGAAGTATTGATAAAGGCTCCCCTAAAATGATCGGGCGAAGAGGGTGCTCATCTATATCCATAACAACTATATCTATCTTAAACTTTGAGCTGTCCTATGCCAATGATCATATTATACATATTTCCGCACATGATTGTTCGGTCCCATCCATAAATCTAACTTGCAACGGAGTATTCGTGGGAGTAAGGATTAGATTTCTATCACAAAGACTCTTCGGGAAAATGTTCGACTTCAGCCGAATCTATCAAAGCCAACCCTATGTATGTTCCTTCTAAGGTAACCTCTACCATAAATGCTCCTGGGTCATCTAGTTTCGGCATCAACCGAGCTTCATTTTCAATATGCGCTGCATCTCTAGGACAGATGACTATAGGGCGATTTAGGTCTACGCTAACCTCAGAATCAGATTCTATATCTGACATGTGATGCATGTAGTCATATCCTGAGTCTGAATCTGAAGAAATCTCTTCAGGATTTAACTTGGACATACCTCTGTATATGTAAGCATCTTTAAACTCTTTTGACTTCTTGGCTTCGTGAATTATTGCCTTCATCTTTGCTATTCTCTCCTTGAGTTTAGGTGTCAACGGCTTTCTGGGAGTGGTCTTGGTTCTCAGCACCATGACTTCTTCTCCTTGAACCTCAGAAGACTGATGTGATGACATTTTGCTAAACAGTTCGCTTGAGTGGTTCCTCTCGATTAATCGCATCATAAGAAAAACAACAAACGGTTATTGAACTAACAGGCAGTATGATTACTCATACTGCTGCTAGGCTTATAACCTACTAACAGAATCACAGGGGAAAATCAAATATAAAAGAAAAGATAATGGGCTCGGTCGACCGAGTAACATCGTTCGGTCGACCGAACATGCAAAATTATTTGTTTTATTTAGTATTTTTATTTTATTTACTGTAAAAGAAAACAGAAATAAAAACGAAATAATTAAGTAGATTATTTAAGCAATTGGACCATTGATTCCCCGGCAACGGCGCCAAAAACTTGATTGAGGTCAAGTTAAATTACTAACTCGATGCCTACATAACCACTAGCAAGTGAACTAGGTTCAATCGCAAAGATAGCTAGATAGAGTCGAGGTCGATCCCACGAGAATCAATTTGTGGATCCTAACTTAAATAGTCACCTATTTATTTCGTTTGACAAATACGGTCTATGACCAACATAAAGTACGAGAAAAGAAAGAAACATATAAACAACATGTAAACACATAACGTAATCAACTGCCCAATTATAACCGTGATCATTTGGATCTAGACAATTTATATGACAACAAAACTCATCAACTATTAATCCGTTCATATCTATTTATATTGGCTACGGGAGTCATCCTCTGAGCTTGATGTAGAACCGGTAGGTCACTATATCACTGTGGTATTGTTACGTGACTTCGCCTTTTGGTGCCTCCATCTCATATAACTCACACGCTTACTACTTTAAGGATGTCGATATTAACCGTACACCTCGTCCGGGCAACATTCCTATGGTTAGGCGTATTTCCTGAGCGATCACTCAAGCTCTCGTCCAACTAACAATTACCAAGTTATAGTCTCATGCTAGTTTACGATCTACGATAACAAGGTGCGCGCAATTCCCAATATAAACCTACCTAGATAACGTTGAACGCCCAAGATCAATTCATGAGCCTACCAAGAGTTTTATATCGGTATTTCCTTTTTACACGTTTTAATTAAATTAAGCGAGTGACGTAGCCATAGCCATACCTACTGAGATAACAGATTCAATTAAGCTAACCTAATCATAAAGACGTGACTGATTAACGGATGAAACAGGTTTGACAGCTCTCGGTCGACCGAATAGGTGCTCTCGATCGACCGAGTGACTAACTCCCAGCATTTACATCCCGAATATATTTCTCGCTTTTCATATACGAATCGGATTATATAGAGAATCATCGAGACATCATATAAACTAATCTAAATACACGTAAATTAAACACGCAGATTCATCCGTAGATATTAGGTAGAGGACGTAGGTTATGGGATCCTTATAGACAAGATATCACCACTGCCCTAACGTCATATCCTAGATCTACATCATCTAGATATGAATAACTACTCAAACAATCAAAGCATAATTGGGAATTGATTACTTAAAAGAAAACAAGAAGATAAACTAGGGCTTACATGTTTGCAACCCTAGCAACCTCCAAAATCCTAAATGAATCCTTATTGCTTATATGTAGATATGAAGTAATATTGATGAATGCATCATAAAAAATACAACGGACTTGTGTTTATATAGAGCCTCAGCCGTCATAGAAAACCGACTTAAAATGCCGACACTCTGAACCCTAACCGACTCAAATAATGTGCCATTTGAACTTCTTTACGGATTATAGGCCCACACTTAACCGATAAGTGTCATTGTTTATGTCACAAATGTGTTTGACATTATTTTGTGGCGCTTAATTTGTTTATGTCACAAATGTATATAGTTTGTGGCGTCTTACTTTTATGTCGATATAGTACGCCACTCTTCCGACGCTCAGAATATATCAAAAATTTTGTGGCAATATTATGACATATAGAACCCAATGCCACAAAATACACGACATTTCTCAAATCACCATTTTTTATGCATTGAAAAAATGACACTAACTATGATGTTTTTGTATTTTACAATAAAATATAAAGCGTTTTCATTACATTATATCAAATTGTGCTACATAATTAAAAATGATGTTATACGAAATAATACGTACCTTATCATGGTATTTCATTAAATATTCAAACAAAACGCACACATACATGTATAATTCCCCAAAATCATTAATTACTTTTCAAGCATCTCCAATGAGGACAACACAAAAGGTTTTTAACCTTTTATAAAGCTTTGATGCCATTGGAGAGAGGCATGAGTAGGAGAGATAATAATAAACAAAAGCTTTAAGAATTTAAAACGGTTCAAAACCTCTAACTTTAGATTTCTCTTGTTTTTTTAAGGTTTGTGTGTAGTAAGAAATACACATTTGTGTAGTGAAGAAAGTTATTTGTAGTGGTTTAATGATAAAATGTTTTTTAACAGGTTTTGTGTCGTAGAAAAAATGTTTATAGAGAAACAGTTAATAATTGATGATCTGGCACAATCATCGACTTCTTTTTAAGGGCGATCATCGACTTTTAAATGCTCGATAATTGTGGATGCTCTTAACATAGAGGACCGTTGGATGCCATATGGGTGACGTGGCGTCCGACAAAAAAAAATCGTCTGTCTAGCTATTTATTTTTTTTTGGACGTTTTCTAAAGAAGAAAAAAATGTGTGGAGTTCAAATAATAATAATAATAATAATAATAATAATAATAATAATAATAATAAGTATTATTATTATTATAATAATAATCATAATAATTATTATTATCACTATTTTTTTGAGGGATTATTATTATTATTATTATTATTCTTAAATTTGAAAGGAATAATTTTTTTTAGAGGGATAGGAATTTCTTTATCTTCTTGAAATAATCATGTTTAGCGAGTTTAAATGTCTTTTCTACTGCGTTAACATTGTAATTTAACATTTTAAATATAATGAAATCTATATATTGTAATAAACATTCTTCAAAATATTGAAATATATTTTTGGGTATTTTTCTAATGTCTTAGCACACGTATTCTTGTTCACTTCTAATCTTCAAATTTTCATACTTATTTTTTCTTTTTCACTTTTATTTTTGCTAGAATTTGGGTCTCGAAAACACTTAATTTCACACTCAAATTATGTCAGGATAGTCAATCGCATTGGATCATAATAATATCTGGTGTGTGAAAAAATGCTCATTGTTTTCTGTATGGTCTGTATACATATCTTTATTTTATTTACCATACTAAAAGTTTTTTTCTAGTATAGAAACTAGTTTTTTTTTTTAATTGGTGTTTTGTATTTCTCCATTTGCGCAATTGCATTTAACTAAATTAGATACATCAATACTTTATGAAGATAATGGTGATTTATTATTATTTTGGACGTCCCACCCAAATAATGGCACGTACCAAAAATCTATTTTAAATAGGTCCTTATCCATTAGCTAATTTTATAGATGACATTTTTTTTAAGAGCTTGTATTCCATGTCAATTTTTGACATTAACATTGTTATGACACCAAACAGCAGGCTGCAAATTTCATCTTGGCACCACATGTTTAGAGATTTTTATTGTACTTTATTTGTACTACACTAATCACTTTTATTTTATAACACTATAACATTGTAACATGATTACATTATAATAAATTTTATGTTTTGTAATTTAAAATACCAATATTATTGTACAATAATAACTTTATCCCGTTACCCCTCAACACCCATATATATTATGTATGCGATCTGTAGAGCACTTATATGATATATCATTTACGTCCCTTAAAAATGTTCACTTTTTAATAATAACAAAAAATAAAATTTTAGAAACAAATACATAATAAAAATTGTCACATTAAAAAGTGTCATATTAGAAAACCACTTTACCGTGACCAAACGTTGGTTCATGAACCGACAGTTAATGAACCGATGAGTCACCGATCAAATTCGTCAAACCAACGGTTCAGTCGATTTTTTAGTATAGTTGATGTTTATATCACGAAAATATAGATATGACATTACAATAAATCTTTAACCCATTTATCAATTTTTATCCCTCTATAATTCAAAGTTTTAATTATAATTCGATGATTAATTATCAAATTGATGTTGATTGATTCCAATTCGATTATAAACACCAAATTGATCTTACTTCAAGTTGAGCTTGGTTAATTATTTATAAGAGAAACTAATTTTTAAGTGTGTGAAAAAAGCATATAAGTTGACCAAAGACTTGAGCCTTGGTCTCAACTTTTACCAAACCGTCGGTTAATGGACTAGTTGTTCACAAACCGGTGGGTCACCAACCTAAACCATAAAACCGGAAGTTTAGTTTATTTTTTAGTATAATTAATGTTTATATCATGAAAATACAGTAACGACATTATGACGATGCTAAATAATGCACCAACGGAATAACAGGGCCACGTGTAATCTAAGGGTGAATTAAGAAAGATATGCACAACTCGAACTGTAGTAAAAGATGGTGTTTTTGGTGTTTTATGGCTGAGTCCAAGAATCTTGGATTGCCTACGTATCCTGTGTAAAGTCCAGGAATCAAGCCTTACGTAGTTCCTGCAGTCATGTATTTATAGGCACATGTCCTTCTTCCGCCTCTAAACTTAGGGCGGTTTCTATTGACGTAAATACTAACGGGCCTTGCCCCACTTGCTCGTAAGTAACCTTTTAATGGGCCTTGCCTCTTGAAAACCTTTGGGCTTAGGACCTGTGGTACGGAGCTATGATATCGACTCGAATGGCACCGACATGGGTGCTCGAGATGGAACACTTGCAAGATCTGCTGGCCGCTGTGGTGATCACTGACTCGTCTCTTATTCGACTCGATGTGGATAAAACACTTGGACTTTTCCACATGCCAGCTGGACCAATTAGATAATACCACGTGGAGGGGTGAAATACCGTATCGTCACATTACAATACCTTTACCCCTTATAACTTTTAACCCTCTATAATCTATACTATAATTCGATGATAAAATACCTAGTTGATGTTGATTGGAGTTCAATTAATAAACACCAACTTGATATTATTTCAAGTTCAATTGAATCAATTATTATAAGAGAACCTTTTTTTTGAAGTGTGAACAAATATTAGCTGCCAATGACCTAAACCTTAGTCTGAACTGTATCGAACCGTCGGTTCATGGATTGGCTATTCACGAACCGGTGGGTCACCGACCATAACTGTCAAACTGGCGGTACTGATGATTTTGAGTAGTGTATGTTTATATCATTAAAAGACATATATGGCATTACAATGATCCTTTTACCCATTATCCTTTGTAACCCTTATAATCCGTACTGGAATCCGATGACCAAATACCAAAGCAATGTTGATTATAGTTCGATTCAATTGAAAACAACAAATTGATAATATTTGATTGTAACACCCCTGCACCGGTCTCGCATTTGCGCTTAAATAAATCATAAATGGTCCGGTCAATCGCTTACACACCGCCCTCGCTTTTGATCTAAAAGGGCTAACCCGAGTTGACAAGACCTTTATATCTCACACTTAAATTGAGACGAGCAGGACATTACTTTACTGATGTAGGACTTTACATTCTCCACCTTATAAGGGACTGCCGTTCTCGCCATGACGGCCAAGACTTGTCCCATTGACTTGTCCCAGTTCGTCCCTACAAGAGGATTTCTAGAGGTGGCCCCCACTGACATACAACAAAGTATGGCACTTAGGTCCATCTGATAGTCGGCTCTGAATACCATTCTCTAACGCCCCAGACCGGGCCTGGTTGCGCTAAATGAGTCATAAATGGTCTGGTCAACTGCTTAGACCGCCGTCCTCGCTTGGTCTAAAAGTGCTAACCCGAGTTGACAAGACATTTACATCTCACACTTATATGGGGTGTGCATGACTTTACTTTACTACGGAGATCACTCACCCTCTACTAGCTCCGTAGTACATCCTTGCATAAGTAACGTTTGTCACATCAATATCAAATAACACTACGCACGGTGAACAACTGCACCACAACACGGAAGCACCTCAAGGGCACGGACAATACCGTGCGGGAGTTACACGAGTCCCTTGGCATCAGACCAAGTAGAGAGGTGTAATAGTCCCATGCTAAGAAGAATAGACGTGTCTCACCAATGAGAAAGCCGTTTTAGTTACCTGAGTCTGTCGTTTTGCCTTCTGCTTGTTCTATGATGTTTGCTTATGTAAGACTTACATGTATAATTTGATTAAATTTTAATTATATGCATGCTGGGTGTTCTTTTCCGGATAAGAACTCGGTATCCGGGACAGGGGCATAACATTGATGTTCAATTTCATTAATTAATTATAATAGAAACTATATTTCTAAGTGTGTGAAAAAAAAAATTAGTTGACCAATTACCTGAAACATGATCTGAATTGTATTGAACCGCGACCGAACCGTCAGTTTATGAATTGGCTATTCATTAACCGGTGGGTCACCAACCAAAACAATAAAACTGGCATTTTAGTCGATTTTTTAGAATCGTTGATGTATATATAGATTACAATAATTGGATGACCGAATATCAACATGATATTAATTGAAGTTGAATTCGATTACGAACATAAAAAATGATATCATGTAAAGTTTGATTCGATTAATTATTTATAAAATAAACTAATTTTTAAGTGTGTGAAATAATAGAATATTTATTGCCTAATGACATGATCGTGATCTGCACTGTGGCTGAACCATCAGTTCATTAACCCACGATTCATGAACCGGTGGGTCACCAATGAAGTGTGAAGTAATATAATTTATAAAATTTTTAGTAAATAACTCATGCTTTATTGTTAAATAAATACAGTATTTGAATCTGAATTGAATATGCTGAATAAAAAAATGTTGTTTAAAAAAAATTGCAGACGTCCATTTTATTCCGAGAAAAAAAAACACGTCCAATTTTTTTGATAGTAAAACACGTCCATTTATCCACTGGAAAAAAAAACACGTCCATTTATGAAAGGAAAAAAAAAAAAAAAAAAGTAAAACAATAAACGTGGGTCACTACTTGGCCCCTTTTTGTTTTCCCACCAAAATTTGAGAACATTGGCGCTTTTTTGCCTCAATTTTTTTTTCCAGATCATGTGAAATATTAAAACACTTGTTTTAATTTATTTTTAAAGGGAAACTTAAAACACTTCAAAAAAAAAAAATTCACTCGTTAAAACTCTTTTGAACGGAACTCCTTAAAGATAAACCAAATTTTGCATCAAAAAAAAAAAAAGATAAACCAAATTTCATGATATTGTCAGTTACTACCATAGTACCATTTATGTTCCACTCTCTGAGAATTCTCTTTAAAAAAATCCATAATTGGTGTTTTTCTCAAAAACCCCCTTGATAACAGAAAAGCGCATTAGGTGAGGGATCACATCAAGGCTAAATAGCATTTTACATTGGTAAGTTCTTTGATCGAAATTAATTTCACCTTAGATTCAATTATGGATCAGAAAACATGTTTTTTATGATGTAACATTATAATGCGAATAAACAACAGGTTAGTACCTGCACGATTTTTTTTGCAATAACATGGTACGTTGCTCTAAATATCGATTAGGTTCTACAGATGCAAAAACCTTCGTACTTGCTACCATGGAGACTAGAAGCATACACACAGAACAATGGTTGTATAGATGCACATATGGAAAATACTCAAATTCATGTAGTACATATATGAACTTTCCTTGTACTTACGGAATTTCCGGTGTCTCTCACAAATGTAGATTGCAGAGGGGTTTTAAGGATAAAACGGTTTTGGGTTGACTTTTTCTTTTGGAAAAAAATTGACAGGTTTTGGTGCCAGTTGTCGTTGATTTTTATCTTTTTACTTTTATTTTTAATTTCTGAAAATCAAGTCATATATTAGTAGATTACTTTTTACTTTTTATGCCATTAATGTTACTTGCATCTTATTCATTTTTTCATTCCATTAAGTGATAGATTATTTCATATTTTTTTAATAATATGGACATTATCTATTTCGTTATCGTATTAAAGTTGGACTACAAACCAACATCCACTATTGTAATATGGTTATGTTTAATGTATTCAACACATTCTTGTTGTATAACTATTGAATTTTGTCGTTGTCGGTAAGGTGAATGAAAATACGACATACTCTCGTGCAAAAATAAATGAAGGTGTTTGTCTACGAACGAGACAACTTCGGAGTAAAGCTCTTGGTGCCCAAACAATCAAGAATATATGTGCGGTAATGTTATTTTTCATTATGCTATCAGTGTCGAAAACATTTTATTCTAGTGATTGACTATTTCATTATCAATCTAAGTTCGCGGTAAAAATCTCAAACCAATTATGTGTAGTTCATACAACCGGAATATATGGAAACCATTTGTTATTTATTGTTTTGATGGTCGAATGTTTGGCCGGCCACAACATATGCATCTTTGCTCAAATATCCAGCTCCACTTGTAGTTTTTCTAATTATTAAAATTATTTTTTTGTTGATATTTTATAAAATTACCTTTTTTATACAAAAATTGTATATGGATATTTGTTGTTATGAACAATTGTTTGTTTTCTTCCCTTGGATGCAGAATACAGCAACAAAGAGGGAAAAAAAGAGCAACAAAGAGAAAAAAACATAAGGGTTGCAAATGAAAGGTAAAATATACAGGCACATCATATATATTAATATATTTTCTAATTAGTTATACAACTTTTTATACCATTCAATTTACATTATGCAGGACATATTCACACTATTGAGATTATTGGAAGTTATTGAGATTGGACGCGTGTTTTCCGGAGGATAATAGTTGCAAATTAAGCACTTGAAATAAGAGCATTTGAACATCGTTATCATTTTTTTAGATAAGTACAACTTATTGTTGGATTGAATATTGTTTGAATAACAATAGTTAGTTGGTATTTTGAATAATTTCATTTCGTTGTATGTTTTGATCGTATGTGGTTTACCAATATAGATGAATGTTAGGTATGAATTTTCATATGTGGATTGGCAGGATTGCCAATATAGAATGTGATGTAAGAATGCTAGTACTTCATTTGTATATTGATAAACTGACAAAAACATGGTCAATAATTCAATTACTACAAGAAAGTGCATAAGAAAGACGGTTAATAGTTTTTCGAAAAACATACCACGTTTCAAAAAAAATCCATTCAAACAAAACCGACATTTTCAATATGTGGGCAAATAATTGTTGTGCGATTCACCGCAGTAAAAAGGAGTGTCGGTAAATTAACATTTGAAAAACTACGTCAAATGGAACAAATGACGCTATAGTGCCACAATTTGTATCACTCTAAATGAAAATTGTCGGCAAATTTGCCACAAACAGCATGCATCAATCAAAGTAGGTGTCGTTAAATTGCCACGAAGTTATGTCCGTCACATTAACCAAGTGCCAGAAAAACCGTCATAAAAAATAACCGTCACATTTTGAAAGCGTCAGCAAAGTGCCACAAATAAAACATACGTCACTTTTACTATGTGCCATATAATTGCCGCAAAAGTTTCCCGGCGGAACAACAAAATGCCACAAAACATTGCCGACGCCAGTATTGATGACACTTAAATAACCGCCGTTTTATGTGCCGGGATTGCTTTTTACGACACTTATTTTCCATCTCCCAGCATTTATTTTGAGCCGCGAAAGGCCTATTTTGTTGTAGTGAGGCTCGGTCGACCGAGCCATACACGCTCCTGGGCTTTCTTCCTCTTTTATCTTGGGCTTTCTTAACTCGTCCGTGATCCATCAAAGCTTCTCCGAAGTCCATCCTTGTGCTCCCAAGTGAGTTACTACAAATACAACATGAAGTACAGTCTGTAATATCAAATAATATAATAAAACCTCTTAATACATAATAATGAATCGTAACTCTCGGCATATGCAAATTAAGCGTATTACGACTGATTATTACTCTATTATAGCTCCTTCAAACTAGAATCGGGGATAAAGGTCATAGAATAACGGGCACAAAATGACCGTTATCAACTACCCCCCACTTAGCCTTTGATCGTCCCGATCAAAATATCAATAAGTTATCCCACATTAAGCGTATTACGACTGATTATTACTCTATTATAGCTCCTTCTGAGGAACTTGATTGTACCCGGCCCGATTCGACTTTTGTCAATGCGGATTCGCCGGGTTGAGGACCCTATCCACTCGCTGGGCCATCGGACGGGCCCGCTTGTGGATCCAGGTTTTTGGTCAAACAGCTAAGTCTTTTACTCTTTTTATCTCTCACACACTGAGGACAGTGTTTCGTTTAAGTGTGGGGTGGGAGACTTAGCCGTTTTCTTGGTTTTGTTGTTAAATGTGCTTGACTTGTGGTATGCTTAGCCTATGACCGGGCTCGAGTCGATTTTTGGGTAATTTTAAAAAGATTTCAACGGTTTGTAACACCGTGTTGTGTGTGTTATTCTCACATTCGAGTGGTGATTATCTTAGTAGGCCCCCGAACTTGTACACTGTGGTTTGATATTACCTTGAGAATAGAGTCTATTAATTTCACGTAAGCTACACTTTGTGCACAATTTGATTACTACCACATCTCATACGACTAGTCTCGAGACGAAATAGAGGGTTCATCTAAGTAGGACACGGGATGACGGTCCTGGTGTCTCTTTGACCCTACCCAAGCCAAATAAGCCTTATCCCGAACATTAGACCTTCGTAACCCCTATCAGCCTTGATAGAATGGTCTGACCACCATTCGTTTTATAGCCGTTTTGTTAACTAGTCAGAAACCTACCTTGAGCCGTAATTATGGTCACATTCCCTTCATTTATACCCTACGAGGGGACTTAGTCTTCTGTTAGACCACACTTGCTAAAGCAAGTGTGGGGTGGGGGAAATGGTGTTTTGAGTCGGGTGGGTGGTTTCTCGGTTTTGAGCTACAAGGAGAGGAGGAGCTCGTTTGGGCCTAGTGTTTAGATTTGGCCCAAGAAGAAAAGAAAAATCTGTTAGTCTTTCAAAAAAAACCAAGTTCAAAATAAATCAAAAAAGTTCTCAATGAATAAGAGTTTGGAGTATATAGAAATAAAGGGTTGGAATCAAAGTGATGAGCTCAAAAGTTATCTGTATGATGTTGGATTTGGGATAGTGAGATAGGTGCTAATGTATTAGATCTCGCCTCATAACACTTGAAACATAGTTGAGTGTGGCAATGAGTTCGGGTATGTTAGTGTCCTATGGTTCCCAAAGTGTTTAAATTGATCAAAAAGGAGCTTGGGTGGTTTGTATGATAGAAATAAGGTGGTACACTTGTTGATTAAGTTCACTCGTACTTCTTTTTCTCCAGTTCCCAAAATATCCTTTTCGATTAACCGGAATTACCCTAGCCCAACGTTATAACCCTTCAAGTCCTACCCGATCGTGTCTAGACTTAGTGACCTTGATTAGTGGAGAGGGTGGTTGGTATGAGATGGTTGGTAGACTTTTGGTCGGGATTCAAGCCCCGACAATCTTTTTGAACACTTGGTTGTAGTTTGGCACCACACATACTCCATTTTCTTGATAATGTTATACCAACTAGAAGATTATCAGCACCCAAATATGGAGTGTGCATGGGATAAATTTTGGATGAGCAGGAGGAGATGGGGCAGCCATGTTTGCATGAGGTCGGGGAGACCGAACTAGAGCGGAAGTGAGAGGCTGAACATGATAGGCATTGCAAAATTTAATAGAGTGTCCATGCGTGAGACACAATTGACAACGACCAAGATAAGGTTTGCAAGGCTGAAAGTTAAAATCCATGACATAAGAAGCAAAACTAGTGGCCAGAACGATGGTAGAGTCAGCAATGACTGTCTTAATGATCGAAGAAAGCAAGGGACGAGGATGACGGAAATTTGAAGAGAGGGGAGAAAAAGAATGCAAGGGGAGTATTAGGGCTCTGATACCATAACAGATGTAATTGAAAATATAAATTTATTCACACTTCATGGAATGGGCATGTACAAGTATTTATAGGTACATTACAAGCTTCTAGGCCTATCTAGAATTATCTACGTATTTACGAATACATTTAAATACAACTTTAAATTTAATTTATAGATAAATATGTATTGCTATTTGATATACCTGACCCTTAAATTAAAGAGCCTACGGATCCACAAGCGGGCCCGTCCGATGGCCCAGCGAGTGGATAGGGTCCTCAACCCGGCGAATCCGCATTGACATAAGTCGAATCGGTCCGGGTACAATCAAGTTCCTCAGAAGCCTTATGTCCGTCTCATGCAACAAGAAGCGAGGCAGGAGGCCAGCCAGTCCGCCCCCCATGTCATCAAGTCCGCCCTTTAGACTAAGCTCGCAATATTTGGTGAACAAGCTACCACATGACGCTCACAAGACAGAAACTCAACAAAAGACCAAGTGTTGGATCCGCCCCCTCACCAGTCTTCCCCGACAGCTGTCTAGTCTGATTAGTGTCACATCATACTTTATTATGTCTTGTCGTCATTATCTTAATTGTACTTATCAATTCACCTATATGTACGGGGGCTCAATATAACATAAAAGGATCAGATATCAATATAAGCAGACACACTCTGCCAATTTGTCGACTCCATTCCTGTCTTCATAGATATTTGAGTCCAACCATCACATATTCATAATCACCACCATGCACCCTCGGAAAAATCACATATAAACAGCCAGATATCCTCACTAAACAACCGTTACCGGCATCCGACGTTATCACTATTACTTCCTACCATGATACTAGCATGATCAAAGTGAATGTGTGTACTGAATCTGTCAGACAGTCGACTGGAAAGTAATGGTCATTTCTTAAGAAATTTAGAGCAAGTTTTTATCTACTGAAAGTCTCACTTGGCCCATAACCTTATTCATGACCTTAATATTTTGTATAGAGACCTTATCAAATGTATGGAAATATTGAAACATGCAACTTAGACTTGAGGCTGTCTTCGGGTCTTATTGATCATATCTGAGCCTCGGATGCTTGAGGCATTGTATAGCTGACATGTTGGGTCATGGAGCCCTTGGTTGGAATCCAATCTTTTTCTCCTACCTTTGATTTAACCGATTCCTGAGTCCACCGAAGGCTAGCTGATAAAAGACTCATACATGAGCCTTTATGTGCCTCGAGTCAAACCAACATGTGTCTATTATTTACCTATATCGGTTTCCCTCCTCAAATATGGTTTCCTTATCGTCTCGACATGTAGGTCTGATGTGGAGTAACCGTTTAGTACAAGATTAACCATTACATCCATAATACAAAACTGTTCCTTGATATGGAAGACATATGAGTTGCCAAAAATCGACTTCATGAAGTCGATTATTATGTACCATGGAAATTCTTGTACAATCCATAATTCAAATTTTTTCCTTGAGCTAGAAAACCAAGGAGTTGTGAAAAATTGACTTCATGAAGTCGAATATTATGTACCTTAGAAATTCTTGTACATCCAAGGGAGCCGTTTATAGAATATCTACGCGGGAACGCAGCGGAATTTGAAATTTATTTCCTATTTAAAGAGGATCGACTTCGTTTAAGCATTAAACAAATAAGTAGTAGACGGTGCTTGATCTAAAAGATCGACGCTTGGACCGTCTAAGGAGAGTAGTAGTGCATGGAGCCGCCCAAGTGTCGACCTCTACTGGTGATCCACACGAACAGCCCACCGGAATCCCATCATGGATTGCTACAAGAAAAACTCTGTCGTTAGACCGAGATTTTCTCTCTCTCAAAATCCCTTTAGGAAGCTCTCTTATTTTTCATAAAAACTATTAGTCTCTTGGAATTGTGATGTACAAAAGAGCTTTACACCCACACTATATTTATAGTGTGTGTGGAGCCACCTAGTAGAGTATAGAGGAAGAACACCTTTTACTAGTAAAATAAGAAAAATATATTTGATTGATTTATCTCATTTAATTTAATATCTCATATTAAATATTTCCAAGATATTGTCAATATCTAATATTGACTATCTTTATCATATTACCATAAATCAATTTACACATGTGTGCAAATCTATAGTCATTAATATCTAATATTAATATATGATAATATTATTAATTAATTGCACAATCCAAGGGTATCTTAATACACTACTATTGGCGCCACATATATACATATATTGGCATCCGGAATATTCTTGATTAAAATAATGATATAATTAATTAATTTACAAAATACATGTGTATCAATATACACAATAAATTTCGCCACTTACATATATACAAATATATATTTAATTAATCAACATAATTAATATCTTGTATTTAATTTATTCATAATAAATAAATACCACCATATTAATTTACCATTATAACACTTTATAGTCGAGATAAAATTTCCTTATTTGGTTATCACTATAACTGTGTTTTAATCCGGCTAGATGTTCTTATGTGTGTGACCCCAAAGGCTTCCGAATATGTTGTCCGTAGGCACAAAGTGCATTTACTAAAATACCCTTCATACCTAACGATCATGGAATAGCGTCTAGCAACACAACGTGACCCTCAACGATCGGAAGAGTCAAATGCAATGACTACTACCTTTCATGTGAAACGATTACCGTGTAAATAGAATCCTATCGCTGTTACAATATCCATACGGTCGTATGTCGAGTGTCAAACATCATCGACCGTATCTTATAATCTAGATATCCTACTCTCTCGAAGTGACATATTACTTACGCTTTGCTAAGACTTTCGAGAATAAGACATTCCTTATAAGAAGGCCCTTTCTGATATTTACTCCTAGTCATAGGATACGTGATTTCCGGACGAGCAACATGAATCCTACGCATGCTTTAGTATCACACCCAATCACTACTGCCTCAATTGTGTCAAAGTATGACAATCCACACCGTGATGTCAAGAAGACTCCGGTCTCAAGATAATTACAAAACCTCCATATAGTGTGACACTTAATAAAGTAAGTGGGTCAGTCTAAAGTACGCATTCTCTAATACACATCCACGTACAGTCCAAGTGTCAACAATTCGATAGACGAGATCTATCCATGTCTTCAAAAGACAGAAGACATCCAATACGTGCTAGACTAATCGTACTATTAATGTCCTGTTTAATAGCATATGTGACTAGAGACATTTTAAGTATCAAACCTCTTAAAGTGAGTCGATATCTCATCAACCATAATCACTATTATGATTTCTCTTTCACAGATTGACACTATGGACTTTATCATATATACAAACACAAATTGGTTCATATAGATAAACATAATATACAATATCATAAAAGCCATTTAACATATGTATAAACATAAAGAAATAGTAGAAATGATCCGACACGGTCGGATCGGGTCCTACCCGATTGGGTTTAGGACACTATTTCAACAGCCATTTGTTAGATATAACCTAAAAATATATCTGCTGCTAGAAATACTCAATTTCACGAGACTTACTTGCTTTTGTTCAAGCATGTTCTAGAAAAGGCTCAACATACTACTGATATGCATGTACTATTGCATGTGTTTTGCAGTTTTGATGATCAGCTGAAGAACCAAGATGCGGAGTAGGATCAGCTGAGGAGCCTAACAGTGGAGCAGTCTTAGCTGACCTGTGGAGCCAAGGAGGTCAACTAGAACCAGGAAAGCACCAAAGTTTTATCAAGGATTAGTCAATGATGTACAGACCCCTTATATGTTAGATCAAGTTATGAGCCTTGAGAGGCTCTCAACTGAATATGCAATGTTGTATGTGCCCTTAATGCAGTCCTGAGCCCAAGACCTACAATCAGGAAATCAAGCATGATGAATAGGATGAAGCAATGCAAAAGGAAATTGAGCAATTGCAGAATACCAACACATGGGAGATTGTCACTTTACCACCTAGCAGAAACCTAATGGATGCACGTGGGTGAACAAGATAAAGTAACCTTGATGGCTCAGTATAGAGGTATAAGTCCAGGTTGGTGGAAAAGGGATATACTCAGACTTATGACATTGATTATCAGGAGACCTTTTCTTTAGTTGTCAAGATCACAACAATTAGAGCTTTGCTAACAGCTGAAACAACCAATAACTGGCATCTAGATCAAATAGATGTGAATACTGCTAGTCTACATGGAGATTTCCATGAAGATGTTTACATGCAGGTTCCTCCAGGTTTTAGTTCTCACAAACAAAATCATGTTTGTAGATTGATCAAATCATTATATTGCTCGAAGCAAGCCAGCAAACATAGGAATTTCAAGTTGATATAGTCTTTGGAAAGTCAGGGATTTGTTCAGTCCAAAAATGATCATAACCTATTCACTAAAGGGACAAAAAAGATATTTCTCACCCTGATGCTTTATGTAGATGATATCATTGTAGCCAGTCCTGATTTGAGTCAGATTCAACATGTTTAGGATCATCTTCAAAAGCAATTCGCCACCAAAGATCTTGGTAAGCTGAGATACTTTTTAGGCATTGAAGCTGCCAGGACACCTAGTGGGATCTCTATTTCTTAAGGGAAATACACTCTAAATCTTCTGCAAGAATATGATTTCTTTGGGGCTAAACCTGTGAAGACTCCAATGGAGTCCAAGTAGAATTGCAGCACGCGGATTCACCTTAACTGGATGATAATACTACTTACAGATATTTGATTGGAAATATGATCTATCGAACATTTACCAGACCTAATATTGCGTTTTCTATTCAATGGCTAAGTCAATTTTTGGATACTCCAACCGAGAATCACATGAAAGCATCACATAGATTGCTGAGATATTTGAAGGCCGATCCAGGACAAGGAATTTTCTTTTGAGCTATGAACATATTCATCCTAAAACTATTCACTCAGTGACTGGGCAGAATGCCCTGAAACTAGGAAATCTATTTCAGGCAATATGATATTCCTAGGAGATGCTCCCATTTCTTGGAAGGCTAAGAAATATACAACCATTTCTAGAAGCTCTTCTGAATTTGAATATTGGGAATGACTAATGCAACTTGTGAGATATAATGGCTTTATACATCTTGAAGGATTTGTTGTATCTAGTTCAACTTCTTGTTGTTTTGTTATGTGACAATGCCACTGTTTTACACATTGCTCATAATACTGTATTTCATGAGAGAACAAAACACAGCGAAATTGACTGTCATGTTGTTAAAGATTAGGTCAAGTCAGGCTTGATCAAACTTATGCCTGTTAACACCAAAAAACAACTTATTGACGACCTAACCAAAGCTTTGGATGCACACATTTTAAGTTATCTGCTGGACAAACTAGGAATTTCAAAGTTTTTCAGCCCCGTTCAAGTGGACTAATGAGTGATAGGTACAAGAAGGATACACAAGCTGATTCATTCACCATTCTTAGCTTGAGGGGGTGTTGCAATATACGGATAAATGAGTGATAGTGTTATGATGGATCGATCAAGAAGTGATGGTGATTGTGAGTAAAGATAAGCAATTAACAAGTAAACAAACACAGAAACAAGAAGAGCATAGATTTAATGTGGTTTCCGGCAATGATGAAGTTTGTAGAATTACATACAAACAAAATAAAATGCAAAATTATTACTGATCATGTAAAAGTTACAACATGTTTACAATGTGGCTGATCATGGGGTATTTATAACAACATACACCTCATGAATCAGTTAGAAGTAAGTTACAGATGGTTATAACAGATTGCAACTAGATAACCGATTTCTATATTATACACTCTATCAAACTGATCAGTGGGCTGCTGAGTCTTCGTACTGTCAGCAGGCGCTGATATCTTCGATTGATCAGCAGAGTGCACTCAACATTCCCATCAGCTTTTATAATGTAACACCCCCCTCAAGCTGTGAGTGGTTCATGAACAGCTTGCACTCAGCATTTCCATCAGCTACTTGAAGTCTGAAAGATCTTTGAAACTCCCAATTTATCTAGTACATAAGAGAAAATAGGTGCATTTAAGGATTTGGTGAGAATGTCAGCTATTTTTCTTTGGTGTTGACTGGAAGAAGTTTGATGAGTCCTAATTTGACTTTGTCTCTCACAACATGACAGTCAATTTCAATGTGTTTGGTTCTTTCATGGAAGATAGGATTGTGAGCAATGTGCATTACACTAGAATTGTCACAAAATAACACAGCAGGCAACTGAACTGGAATTTGTAAGTCCTGTAGTATATAGATAAGCCACTGGAATTCACAAACTGCATTTGCCATGGCCCTGTACTCAGACTCAGATGTGCTTCTAGCAATTGTTGTTTGTTTCTTTGCCTTCCAAGAGATTGCAGCATCTCCTAGGAACATCATATAACCTGATACTGATCTTCTGGTTTCAGGACAACCAGCCCAATCACTATTTGTAAAACCTTTAAGTACATGATTATTGTCTATTGGAAAGAAGATTCCTTGGCCAGGATTGGTCTTCAAGTACCTCAGAAGTCTATAAGCTGCCTTCATATGATTTTCAGTAGGAGTGTCTAGAAACTGACTTAGTTGTTGTACTACAAAGGCAATATCTGGTCTGGTAAAAGTGAGGTAAATCAATTCACCCACTAGGGATCTGTATGCAGTGTTATCTTCTAACATTGGTGAATCACCATGCTGCAAAGTCTGCTTGGACTCCATAAGTGTCTTAGCAGGTTTGGCTCCCAAAAACTCATGTTCTTCTAGGAGGTTAAGTGTGTACTTTCTTTGTGAAATGGATATACCTTTAGGACATCTGGCAGCCTCAATCCTAGGAAATATCTCAATTTTCCAAGATCTTTGATGGTGAACTGCTGATGTAAAGCATCCTTAACTTGCTGAATCAACTCTTCACTAGGACTGGCAACTATGATGTCATCTACATATACTAGTAAAGGCAATAAATGTCTGTCCTGACCCCTGTGTGAATAGACTGTGGTCATGTTTGGATTGAATGAATCCTTGAGCTTCCAATGATTCAGTCAACTTTCAATTCCATTGTCTGATGGCTTTTTGCCATATAGTAATTTGGTAAGTTTGCAAACTTGGTTGGGTTTAGTTGCTGCACAGCCTGTTGGTAACTGCATGTATACTTCTTCATGTAGATCTCCATGTAGAAAGGCAGTATTGACATCCATTTGATGTAAATGCCAGTTGTTGGTTGCTGCTACTGCAAGTAAGGTTCTGGCTGTAGTGATCTTGACAACAGGGGAAAAGGTTTCTTGATAATCAATCCCATATGTCTTAGTATAGCCTTTGGCTACTAATCTTTCTTTGTATCTCTCTACTGATCCATCAGTATTATATTTGATTATGTATACCCATTTGCACCCTATGGGTTTCTTGCATGGGGGTAGATCAACTATCTCCAAAGTGTGAGTCTTTTGTAAAGCTTCAATTTCTTTGTTCATTGCCTCATTCCATTCATCAAGCTTGATAGCTTGATTTTATGTCTTAGGCTCTTTAACAGCATCAATAGCATTAATGAATCTGGCATAGTGTTGAGAGATTGTCCAGACTCATTACTTCACCCAGCAAATGTGGGGTCTGCTGAACATTATGAGCACCCCCTTGATAAAAGGTGGGTGATTTCCTTGTTCTTGTGGACCTTCTTAGTTGTGTGGATTCAGGTGCCTGATGTACTGGTGCATGCCTTTCATTGGATTGATAAGCAGCTGCTGATCCCATTTATGGTTGGTCTGTTGACACATTCTGCAGGTCATCAAAATTGTCCATCACTAGCAAAGGAACATGCTTGTCAGCAAGATATATAGGCTTTCCTAAGACCTGTTGAAAAATAGGAAAGTAAGTTTCATGGAATTGAGTATTTCTAGCAACAAAGATGTCTTTGTTGGTAATATCTAAGAGAATATCACCCTTGCAGGTGGTTGAATTCCCAAGATAGACACAAGTCCTGCATCTTGAGTCAAATTTGGTCATATACTGCTGAAGTGTGCATGAAAAAACAAAGCAACCAAAAACTTTAAACACAGAATAGTCTGGTTTGGTGCCATAAAGAATTTCATGTGGAGTGCTTTCTTTCAGTAGTGGTGTAGGTGTGGCATTGATCAATTTTATAGCATGTAAAAGACAAAATCCCCAATATTCAATTGGTAGATTACTCTGAACCTCAAACCTCTTGCAACATTCAGCAAATGCTGATGTTTTCTTTCAACAATACCATTTTGCTCGGGTGTAATGACACAGAATGTCTGATGTATGATACCCTGTTGAGCATAAAAGTCAGTAAGTTGAAATTCTGCACCATTGTCAAATCTAATCACTTTAATAATTTTATGAAACTGAGTAGCAGCATATTTAACAAGGTCAGAAGCTTCAGATTTATGCCTCATAAGAAAAACCCAAGTAAATCTAGAAAAATCATCTACAACAGTAAGAAAATATTGCTGTTAATTCACAGTATGTTGTCTTAAAGGACCTCAAATATCCATGTGAAAAACATCAAAAATAGTGTTTACAGTAGTGGTACTTAAAGGAAAAGGATTTTCTTCAATTTTGCCATAGGACAGACATAACAAAGATCATGATTACAAAATTTGACATCAGCAGACCGTGAACTGATGACTTGCAGTCTCTTATCAGACAAGTGTCCAAGTCTGTTGTGCCATAAAAGTGCATCATCTAATCTATCTGATAAGGTGTGATTCTCTACAGCATTGGTAACATAAAGTCTTATTGGCTGATCCATGACATAAAGTCCTCTCTATAACTCAGCTGAACCAATCATGTTCTTGTTCTTGTCCTGCAAAACACACTTGTTAGCAGAAAAAATAGCTGCACCTTTTTTATGATTAATAAAAGAAGGTAAAGATAAAAGGTTATACTTCAAACCAGGAATACAAAACATATCACGTAGGACCAGTTGAGTGTTGATCCTCACTTGGCCTATGTGTGTGACAGAGACATTATTTCCATTAGGTAATCCTATTTTTATACCAGATAAAGGTTTTAGGATTACTTAATAGATCAGTAGATCCTACAATGTGATCTGTGGCACCAGAGTCCAAGATCCATTGTATTGATCTTACTAAATGTAGGTCACATGTTCCTGTGGCAGGTGAGTAAAGTGTAACAATGTCAGCAGACTGGCCAACAGCAAATCCTGCATGTCTTGGAGGGTCACTCAGCATAGACATCAACTTGTCAAGTTGTTGTGCAGTAAGATTGAAAAACCCTGGTCCAGCTGACCTGCTTGATGCCTGATCTTCTTCTGCTGATTGCTCCTCTTTTACCATATTTGCCATTTTTGATTTAAAACCAGGGGAAACCATGCTTCTTGTAACAGCTCTCCTCAGTATGACCATTGAATCCACAAAAGCTATATTGCATCTTTTTAGGATTTTTGGGCCTACGATTTGCAGCAGAGTTAGGTCTACTGATACTCTGATTTTGTCCCTGTCCATTATTTTGTGACAATAGGACCATGGAATCTTGATTCTTGGCCTTGTTAGTCACATATGACTTATGTCTCTCAAACTTGATTGCCATTGCAAATGCATCATGAATTTCTGGAAAGGCACCATCAACATTGCCTGTGAGACAATTGGTTCAAATTCATCCCTTAAACCTTTAAGGAATTTAATTACACGTTCAGCTTCTGTATGATCCATCAAATTGCTGATTGCATCACAGTGACATTGAGGATCACAAGAACAAATTGTTACAGGCTTGATGGTCTTGATTTCTCCCCAAAGAATCATCAATTTTGAAAAGTATTGATTGATAGAATCTGTGCCTTGTTTCAGTAGATGCATTTCTTCAAGAAGATCTTAAAGTCTTATTGCATCAACATTTGAAAATCTTGCTGTAAGATTCTTCCATACTGCATGTGCATTCTTGAAGTACATCAAACTTTGTGCAATAGTGTTCTCAACAGAATTCAAGATCCATGATCTTACCATTGAATCACGTTGCCTCCAAGCATGAAAGTCTGCTGAATCTGCTTCTGGCCTTTTTAATTATGCCGTCTATGAAGCCAATTTTATTCTTGGTGATTAGCACCATCTCCATGGACATTTTCTAGGGATTATAGTTATTGCCATTCATCAATGGCTGAACAAGAACCAAAGAAGGATTCTCATTAGGATGAACATAGAATGGACATGAGGGACTTATTTCTTGTTTCTTAGCTGCCATGGCTTTCAAAATTTCAGATTTGATTCTCAAATCAAAGATGATATTAGAAAAAAATAATCAAGAACTGATAAAACTTGAGAAAATGATGACAGTTTACTCTCAAGAAACTGAAAACCCAGAAAAATGAAGAACACTCTCAAGATTCTTCAAAAAAACGCAGGAAAGCTATTAGAAATTCTCAAATTTCGGCTCTCTGATACCATGATGAAGTTTGTAGAATTACAAACAAACAAAATATAATACGGAATTATTATTGATCCTGTAAAAGTTACAACGTGTATACAATGTGGCTGATCATGGGGTATTTATAACAACATACACCTCATGAATCAGTTAGAAGTAAGTTACAAACGGTTATAACTGATTACAACTAGATAACCGCTTTCTATATTATACACTCTATCAAACTGATCAGCGGGCTTCTGAGTCTTCGTACTATTAGCTGACTGCCGGTCTTCATGCTGTCAGCAGGCTGATGATATCATCGATTGATAAGCAGAATGCACTCAGCATTCCTATCAGCTTTTATACCGTAACAGGCAATGTGCCGACTACTCCATGGACAAACGAGGATATTTTATTATCACGAAAAAGTTACAAGTTACAATTAATACATACGGTATTTATAGCCTTGGGAATCCAACCCTAACCGACTAAATAGTCAACCCAGATAATGACTGAAATACCCCAGAAGTAACCTTATCCAAATCGGAAACCATGTAGACGTGTTCCCCAAGGATTTCAGAGAACCAACTCAGCAGACCATGCTCGGCAGGTGATCAGTCTGCTGACTTCATTCTGCAGAACACCATATTCAGAAGACACCTTCATGCCCTGCTGACCACCACGGTTTTCCAAGACTCTACTAAGTATCACACTCAGTAGAGCTAACTCAGCAGCATAGTTTAAGTCACCATTATAAATCTCCACCTTGACTTTAACTTTATACAAACTGACCAGATGCACAACCAAGTGCCAGAAATCCTCTTTGTCTTCAGATTTGAATACCTCAGTAGAACCCCCATCTTTATCTGAGTATTCCCCGATTCAGATTAATAACTTTTGATATTCAGCAAGTCCAGACACAACTGAAACTTTCCTCTTGGAACTGGTTTAGTGAACATATCAGCATGATTGATGTTCGGTAAAAACTAGTTTTATAATTTATAAACCGAAACACCCCAAGTATAAGGATCGTAGTAAAGGATGTTATCGGGTCGTCCTAAGGGAGTGGAATGTTTATCGGATTCAAAGAACAATTATTCTATCGATTATGTCACAATTATAAACTAAACTAAAGCTAAGGCTGAAACTAACTAAAACCTAAACCTAAGAATTAAAAAATAAAACAAGAATAAAAAACAAACACAAAATAAGAAAACAGAAAGCCAGACGAGCGTTCACTTTGGTGAACGAGCGTCTGAGAACGGAATCTAACGGACGGGCGTCTGCTATTGCGGACGAGCGTCCAACTCTGGCCCAAACAGAAACGTGCAGAAAACTTGCAGAAAACCAGGGTTTATCAAACTAGAACTTAACTAAACTTAATCTAAACGATTTAATTCAAACAGTTGAGGGAAAACACAGCAAGGCGACTAGATTCCACCTATCAACCAACAATCCAAACTAGATGGTGATTAAAAAGACATAGTTTTTAGTAGTGATTTATTCACGAATTCAATTAAATATCTTCAATCAAATTCTAGGGTTTCGTTTATCTTTTCAAACAAACTAAACATGCAATCAACACGAAATCACGAGATCGTTTCCAAACTCTTACTCAACTAAACATGCCTAATCTCTTAAAACACGAATAATTGCATCACTTGAACGAAATAAAACTTAAACCAATATATTTTCATACATAGATCCAAGCATATAGATATAGATAAATCGTTTCATCAAATCGTTAATTCCAACAAAACATGATCAATACAAAACGACATCCAAAGTGATGAAAAACTATAAATTAAACTCACTAACATAAAGCATCGAACTCTAGTTGGTTTGTGTTGTTGATAAAACTTCCTCTGTCGACTCAACTGCAGGATGTTTAGCCAACAATCATGATGAACACGATTGTTGAAGGGAGATTTGCATCTCTGTGTAAAAGCGGCTCCTTAGGGTTCTAGGCGCATTTGTGTATATATGAGTAAATCGTGTGTAAAGGTTAGGGTTTTAGGCTTCATAATGCGGTGCTTTTATAGAGTTTTAAGTCGGCCGAAGTAAGTCGGTGTGGGCGCCCGTCGACCATCCGGACGCCCGTCCAGAATGCCTGGACGCTGAGTAAACACTCGTTCATCCTCCGTCCGAACTCTCTGAATGTAAAATACAATTCCGGACGCTCGTTTGAAGATGTTGCTGCAACTCTGTATTGATTTTCTTGCATGGAATATTTATGGAATAAAACTTCTAAAATCCATATCTTGAGTTGTAGACCTCCAAAAATTATGATCCGAACGCCATAATTAAGCTCTCGGAAAACTCTACAACTTTCGTTAAGGACTCTTCTTCAGAAAACGCCTTTTTTGACTAGCCCGTCGTATTACGAGTCTTTTCGGGATTTTCCAATACCACAGCATCATTATCTAAACTTGTAACGCTCATATCTCGGGCCTCGTAAGTCGGAATGAAGTGATTCAAAATCCTGTAGAATCCCTCTTCAAACACTACAACTCTTCTCTTGAGGTCGAGAGTCAAATCAGTGTATATCATATCAAGAACTGCATCGGAAGTTCGGCTGCTTGAATGCTTCATTCCAAGCTTTACCTCCATCTTTATCCAATTTCTTCAAGCCAATTCCAACTCTATCTTGAATAATTCGACTTGAGCTTCATTTATCCTCTTTATGCACTCGAAAATCAACACCTACATGATAAATAAACAATGCAAAAATGTAATAAAATCCAAATAATAATAATTCCATTAAATCAACACTTAAAATCATCAATTTTGCATACAACCCTCTTAAAATCATCTTTATTCAATAATTACACTTAAACCCTTAATTCTCATGTAAATTATGCAAATGTGGGGAAAATAATAATGAAATACACCCTTAATAATCATATAAACATGGCCTTAACAACTCCCCCACACTTAGCTTTTTGTACGTCCTCGGACAAAACAATCAAAACTATAGCTCAACTTTCATGCAATCCACATAGATCTCTAACTCACGTAACAAAAGATACAACAACTATAGCAAATAATACCAACACAGAGATAGATTCGGTGTAAGTGTGACAAGCCGTTCTCAATCTAACAAGCCTTTCAAAGAATTATCCTTTCAAAAATTCCAATGACTATCCTAGATGCAGACGATAATAGCTCCACTCAAAGCCTTCCCACGCACTCAGGTAGGATAATCCCTGAAGATATCATGCGGTTCTCTACTGGGTATAAGATCCATGATAACAAAGACTTCACTTTATTTTTACTCATCATTTCCAAAATTTTCAAATTTAACGCATATCAGAATAAGCTCTTACCCATCATAGTAGAATAGGACATTTCGTGATAACACCCTACCTACTCAAATCATAAGGTAGCTTCTTCTAATCGTGAGCTTACGGTCATCATAGTGGTATAGGACATACGAGGTATACCCTACCGCACTCAAATCATTAACCACTTCCGACAAACGTATTTATTAATAATTGCTCACTCACTTTATTTATTCACTTTTCAAAGTCATAAGTTACATCTCACTTATCACATTCAAACTTTATGATATTCACAAAGATTACGGTCTAACTTAGGTGTAACTATACTGACCTTCCTAAGATAAATCATTAAAAATAATGAAAGGATATAATTCAAAAGTCATGCTTCAAAATCAAAGGCTTTCGTGAGTGAAAAACGAAACTATCTCCATAAAAGTAAAACATGCTATAATTATCTCACTAAGTCACATACTATCATCGTTAGAAAACTACAACTAGCAAGCATCTAGTTCCAATTATATGCTCGAGACTCACAAAAAAAACTAAATTTCGCAGAAATTTAACATTCACTCATATTTCAAAGAATATAGCATAAAAACATACCCAAACACCCCCCACACTTAAATCACATTATGTCCTCAGAATGTGCAAAATAAAAGAAAAAGAAAACTTAGCTGGTTTCAACGGTGGTTGTCGGATGAAAGTTGGCGGAGGTCGGGCCGAGCATGGATGTACATTTGCAACTCGAATAGACAACACTTTGGACATAAAAGCTTGTGAACTGCTCAAAAGTATCTCGCCACACTCGACATACCATATAATCTCGGGTACACGGGTATACATAACACAAAACACTCACAATGAGCGTAAGAGGAATAACCATCAACACAAAATCAACTAAAGTATTATTTCTAAACAATAAAACAACCTAAGAAAAGAAAACAAACAAAGAAAACTAGGTTGCCTCCTAGAGCGCTCTTTTAATGTCAATAGCTTGACACGATTCCAAAAGATCAACCCGGATCGGGCCACTTTGGTTTGACTACCGCCACCTCGATGATCGAATCGAGAGCCTTTGGGCGGAAATGATTTTCACCACAACAACAAGTCAAGTGTGCTATAAGATCATTAAACTTTTCTCTCCAAACTACACTGACTCTCTTCTTCTTGTTCTTGCGCACGACAGGCATAGACATAGTGGTATGATCAGAAGTCTCAACAGAAGGTACCTCACGGGTGGATATAGGAATGTCATCATCATCTGACTCAAAGAAATAAGATGGAATCTCTTCACAAATCATGACATCTGTATTCTCATCTCTTCTTTGGAAATAAAGAGTCTCAGGCTTTTCCTTTGGTTGCCCAAAATATTTCTTAAGTCTATGACCATTCACTTTAAAAGCTTGATTACCATACCCGTTCAAAGTAATTACTCCACTTGGATTAACCTCGAGAATCTCAAAGGGACCAGACCATCTAGACTTGAGTTTACCCGGAAACAGGTGAAGTCTAGTATTATAGAGTAAAGCCATTTCACCAACTTTGAATTCTCGGTCCTTGATCTTAGCGTCATGGAGTACCTTAGTTCTCTCCTTGCTGAGTTTAGCATTCTCGTACGCTCTGAGTCTGAATTCGTCGAGCTCGTTCAATTGTAACAGTCGTTTCTCCCCACGAGTTGGCTATCAAAATTTAAAATTTAATTGCCCGAAAGCTCATGTGTTCAAGTTCGACAGTGTAAATGACAAGCTTTGCCATAGACCATTTGGAAGGGTGACGTGCCCATCGGGGTCTTGAATGCGATCACGATAAGCCCACAACGCGTCATCCAAATTAAGACTCAATTAGATCGATTATTGTTCACGGTCTTCTCCAAAATTCTTTTCAGGCTCCGGTTGCTTACCTCGACTTGGCCACTAGTTTGAGGATGATATGGTGTACCAATCTTATGTTTGACACCATACTTCACAAGGATCTTGTCAAGCGGCGCATTGCAAAAGTGAGTACCTTCATCACTAATGAGTGCTCTCGGACGACCAAATCTAGTAAAGATATTCTTTTGCAAGAATTTCTTTACAACCTTGTGATCATTAGTTTGAGTAGCTATGGCCTCTACCCACTTTGAAACATAATCCACACAGACGAGGATATACTTATTACCACATGAGGATGGAAAGGGTCCCATAAAATCTATGCCCCATACATCGAAAACTTCGCATTCAAGAATGGGCTTAAGTGGCATTTCCATCCTACTACTACTCTGCCGCCGTCCGGTTCTCGGCACCTATCACAACCTTTACAAAAGGCTTGCGTCCTTAAGCAGTCGGCCGGTAGAATCCAAATTGAAGAATCTTTGCAACCGTCTTCGGTGTTCCATAGTGACCTCCGGTAGACCAGCTATGGCATTGTTCTAGAATATCCCACTGATCATGCTCGAGAACACACCTTGAAGCAACCCGTCTTTCTGGACTCAAACAAATAAGGATCTTCCCATACGAGATATTTAAGATCGAGAAAGAACTTTTCTTCTCCTCGATACGTCATATCCTCTAAATGACCACTCGCTAAATAGTTGGCGTAGTCGACATACCACGGCCTAACCGTTTCAAGCTTCATCAATTGCTCGATCGGAAAATCAATGCCTATATCATTGTGATTTTACGCACCCTCATTACTAAGCGAGATAAATGATCACCACAATATTCTCACTACCTTTCTTATCTTTAATCACAAGGTCAAACTCTTGTAGAATTAAAATCCATCTAAGTAACCTTGGTTTGGCATCTGCTTTATCCATAAGGTAGCGTAAAGCTGCATGATCTGTCCATACAATCACTTGAGATCCTAGAAGATAACTTCTAAACTTGTCAATGGCAAAGACGACGGCTAAGAATTCCTTCTTAGTCGTAGTATAATTGCATTGAGCCGGGTTCAAGGTACGACTCGCATAATAGATGGGCCTGAACCTTTTATCAACTCTTTGACCTAAAACTGCGCCTACGGCATAATTGGAGGCATCGCACATCAACTCGAAAGGCTTGGTCCAGTCAGGTGCAACTAAAATAGGGGCACTGATAAGCTTATCTTTCAAACAATTGAAAGCTTCTTTGCACTTTGCATCGAACAAGAAATCGACATCTTCCTTCAAGAGATTTGATAAAGGCTTGGCAATCGTAGAAAAGTCTCTAATGAAACGCTTGTAGAAGCCAACATGTCCTAGAAAACCTCGTACCTCTTTCCTGTTTCTGGGTACGTCATCCGTTCAATGGCTTCGACCTTAGCCTTATCAACTTGAATACCAAAGATTGGACACCTTATGTCCCAAAACGATTCCTTCGTCTACTAGAAAATGGCATTTTTCCCAGTTAAGCACCAGATTTTTCTCAACACAACGTTGGAGTACCATATCTAGGTTCTTTAAGATTTCATCAAAACTATCGCCGTGGCGAGAAGTCATCCATGAAGACCTCCATGCATTTCTCAACAAGTCCATCGAAAATGGCCAACATACACCGTTGAAAAGTCGCGGGTGCATTGCATGGACCGAATGGCATTCTACGAAAAGCAAAAGTACCGGATGGACACGTAAACGTTGTCTTCTCTTGGTCATTAGGGTCGATGGCTATCTGAAGTAACGAGTATCCATCGAGAAAACAATAATACTTGTGACCACTCGTCTTTCAATTAGTTGGTCAATGAAGGGTAAGGGAAGTGATCTTTTGCGGTGACTTCATTCGGTCTCTACGATAGTCTATCTGAGACTCAGTAGCTTTATCACGAGGCGCAAGGCAACTTCCTCCCCTTTTCATTCTTTTATTTGTGATTCCGCCTTCTTTGGCACAACTTGAGTAGGGCTGACCCACTCGCTATCGGCGATTAAATGAGATGATTCCCATGTCAAGCCACTTTATAACCTCCTTCTTGACAACCTCTTGCATATGCGGATTCACCTTGGCCGAGGTTGTCTTACCTTTTAGCTCCTTCCTCCGTTCGGATTTTATGCATGCATATGTGCAGGCTGATCCTCGGATATCACCCACTTGCCAACGAGCGCGGATGTTTTTCTTAAGCACTTCTATCATTTTGTGCTTCTTGCTCTTAGTCGAGTTTGAAGAAATGATCAAAGGCAATTTATCTTCATCCTTAAGAAAGATATACTTAAGGTGTTTTGGAAGCGGTTTAAGCTCTAAATCGGTAGGTGGTTGCTCAATACTAGACTTTAACGGGCCACCTTTCTCCTTATGAGCTTGAAGTGGTTGTGATAGAACACCTCATCTTCCCGAGGCTCAACCCCAGAGAAGGTGCTGGATCAAATCATCCATCGGAATCCTCCGGTCAACACTTGCTTCCTTTTTCTTGTGATCGATCATTTTTCTTAACTCTTCATCTTTAAGCTCTTACGCGGCTCTTCCCAATCATCTACTTCCCAATGAGTAGCTTCTCTCCAAAACTCTACCTCGTCCCAACTACCCATCGAGCTTCTTCTTCACCAGGGATGAAGTCTTCCTCGACTCGACTCTTTGAAATCATCGTTTGTTCTTTGGGCATCTCCATGCTTCTAACTCAATACCAGGCCCAGTGTGGCGAGTGAAGATGGATCGTCAATACCTACGGCTTGAAATGAATCGAGAAGATGGTCCGCATGATCACCGGATCCTCAATGTCCATGACTTCAAAAACACCTATCTCTGTAAGCTCCATTGCATCTTCATAATAGGCATCTCCTCCGTCCTCATATATGGCTTCGACAAGCGATATTTCATCAATTACGGCTCTTTCGGGATGTGTCCCTCGTGTGAAGGTGACAGGATGTGTCACCGACTCTAAAATGTCTGTCCTTTGCTTGAAGTCGATGAGAGCGTTAGAAGTGTCTAAAAAGTTCGGCCTAGAATTAGAGGCATCTCCTTATCGGTGGATAGTCTAGAATAACCCGATCGGTAGGGAAGACTAAATGTTCAATTTGAAGGAGAACATTAGCTACACAACCGGCTGCAGATCCGCTAGATTTATCTACCATCTGAAGAGAAATCGGGCGTTCCCGCATCCTTTTATCTAACCCGAGCTTCTTGCATACATTTAATGGCATCACATTGATGGAGGCCCCTGAGTCGCATAATACATTTTCGAACAAATGGCCTTCGATCTCACAGGAGATTGAAGGTCTGCCAGGGTCACCTCGCTTAACAGCAATTTTCTGTGAAACCATCGCGCAATCCTCGCGAAGCACTTCTTCAGCCATCCCCTGAAGCTTTCTCTTACTCCCACAGAATTCTTTAAGATACTTAGAGCATTTAGGCATTTCCGACAATACCTCAGCTAAGGGCATACTCACTTTAGTGTCCCTAAGTATCCTCCTCACCCCATCATACTGCTTGTCTTTGGCGAGGGCTCTCTCTTTCCTTTTTGGTGGATAAGGAAGGGCTTTATCATTCGTCGTGGCCTGCTTCTTTATCGCCTCATCCTCCTTATCCTTCCATCTCACAAACTTTTCTTCCTTTTTCTTAGTCAGTGGTACCGCCCATGACTTTCCTTTCTTTCCTCGTCATCGAATTATTTTCATCCTCCGAAGAATTGTCACTAAGCTCCTCATCGTTGCTTTCTTCGGCATGTGATTTTCGATTTCCCCTCCGAACTTATGGCGTCAGGAGGGGCTACTCGTTTCCCGACATCTTGCCGGGTCCAGCCTTCTTACCACTTCTCGAGTCACTTCGTTCAACTCCTCTTCTTGCCCATACTCCCACTGAGGTGTAATGGCGGTGCAAACATTCACATCGACTTTGGTTTCTCTCGGTATAACTCGGAAGTTTACCTTGAGGTGCGCTTGCTTGCTTTGATGCGCCATTTGACCAACTTGTCTCTCAATTGCTTTAACACTAGTGGACAGAGTCTTCACCATGTCTACCAGCTCATCGAATTTGTGATGAGGGACACATGAGGTGGTATGATTGTTGTTCTGAGTTTGATTCCAGCCACCTTGAGGCCTTTGGGAGTTCTGAACTGGCCTTTGATAGTTCGAGTTGAAAGAATTCGAATTTGAAGGGCCAGGTGGTAACTTGGCTTGATTGAAGTTTTGTCGTTGAAATCCTGAGTAGTTCTGGCTTTGATTGAAGTTTCGGAAGGGTTGGTTTTGATTATCCATTAAGTTTACTTCTTCCGTTATCTCCGTTCCTACCGCATTTCCAAGATCGGAAGGTCAAGCGTCAAGATTGGCCAGCTGCTTGCTTATCAATTCCATCTGAGCAACTAACAGTTGTGTATCAGGATTGCTTGAAGTACCTTCTTTCTTAACAATATTGGTCTTCTTAGGAGTCGACCACATGTTGTTCTTGGCAATTGTCTCGGCTACTCTGTAGCGCGCCTCATCACCTCCCCCTAAGAAGGATCCATGAGTTGTGGAGTCAAGATAGTCTCTATTAGGTTGAGAGACTCCTCGTAAAATAGTTCCAACAACTCATGTCTATCATATCCGTGATTGGGGCACTTTCTCATCAAAAGATTCAATCTTTCCCAAGCTTTGCCATGATTTCATCCTCCATTGCTCAAACGTAGCTATTTCCCGTTTCATCTCCATAATCTTGCCAGGTGAAACCCACTTAAGAGCAAAGGCTCTTTTGACATCATTCCATGTATGGAGGAATGATGTGCTAACGACTTAAACCATCTCGCTTGCTTCACCTTTTAAAGCAAAAGGAAATAGCTTCAACTTTACGATCTCGGAATCAACACCAGGATAATGGCCACCTTCACGATTTGTATTGAATGTAGACAAGAAGTCGTGCGGGTCTTCTTGGCGCAAAGGCCATGGAAAGAGCTATTTTGGACTAGTGCAACTACTCCATTTTAAGGTCGAAATTTACTCCCCCATATCGGGTGGACGAATAGGTCTATGTCCTCGAGAAAATCTTGATTAAGATATGGAGTGTAGGGTCCCGTTCAACCCGATTAAGCTTTGTTTTGCGGAATTGTTGAAGTTGTTGATTTATGCCACTTGCGGTCTTCTCACATTCTTTGTAGAGCTTGCATTTGTTGAAGGAGTAAATTTAAGCGAGCTTGGGGGTCGAGGATTTGGAATTGGTGGATCTTGATCACCCATTTTGTCCAAATCGAGGAGAAGCCTTCTTCTAAGGATAGATCGTTCGGGCTCGGGATCAAAGATCGAAGTCCCTTCTTACTTCTCGTTTGCATAAACCAGAAGAAAGGAAAAGGAAGAAATCAACCCTTTGGGGTTGATTAGAATAGGTTTAGAAAAGGTTAGATGGTTTAGAGGAAGAAAAGAAAAGAGAAGGAAAGAGAAGAAAGAAAAGAAGTGATGATTGAGCAGATGAATCGGGCGTCGGTGTTAATGGGCGTTAGTTCGAGGCGCGAACGCTCGTTCGATTGAATGAACGTTCGTTCGAGGGCGAGAATTGAGGTGGGCGGGCGTTCAAGTTGTTGAACGCCGCTCGTTGATATCTGAAAACCTAAAAACTAAGGTTACCAGAAATTAAAAACGAGATAAAAAATAAAAGCAGAAAAGATTTATGGAAATAAAATCAAACAAATCTATAATTACGGAAATAGATCTAAGCTATAAAAAAAAAGTAAGGAAAATAATTGAAAGAAAATCAAATAAAATAAAACAGTAATAAATGTAATCCTAAAATTAAACGAAACTGGAAAAGAAACCTACCTACGAAAAGTTTAAAAACAAGAAAAACACTAAGACGGTAAAAAAAAAACGTGTTGAAATCTTCTAGGGCCAAAATGGAGGGGAAAACAGTGGATTTTGACCTCGAAAACGCACTGAACGGCCTGCGGCCGTTCACCACGTCGTCGGCGTCGGAACGAGCTTTCGAATTGGGGTCCTGCGTTCCAAGCGGACACTCGAGCGAAAGTTACGGCCAAAATCTTTGCTGCGTGCTAAAAGCGATCCTTTTGACTCGAAAAATTGTCCTAAATAGAATCCGACAACCGTTACCGACTCCCCGGCAACGGCGCCAAAAACTTGTTCGGTAAAAACTAGTTTTATAATTTATAAACCGAAACACCCCAAGTATAAGGATCGTAGTAAAGGATGTTATCGGGTCGTCCTAAGGGAGTGGAATGTTTATCGGATTCAAAGAACAATTATTCTATCGATTATGTCACAATTATAAACTAAACTAAAGCTAAGGCTGAAACTAACTAAAACCTAAACCTAAGAATTAAAAAATAAAACAAGAATAAAAAACAAACACAAAATAAGAAAACAGAAAGCCAGACGAGCGTTCACTTTGGTGAACGAAATGTCCTGAGAACGAATCTAACGGACGGGCGTCTCGCTATTGCGGTTTAGCGTCCAACTCTGAATCAAATGTAGCGTCAGAAAACTTGCGAGAAAACCAGGGTTTATCAAACTAGAACTTAACTAAACTTAATCTAAACGATTTAATTCAAAGCGATTGAGGAAAACACAAAGCAAGGCGACTAGATTCCACCTATCAACCAACAATCCAAACTAGATGGTGATTAAAAGACATAGTTTTTAGTAGTGATTTATTCACGAATTCAATTAAATATCTTCAATCAAATTCCAGGGTTTCGTTTATCTTTTCAAACAAACTAAACATGCAATCAACACGAAATCACGAGATCGTTTCCAAACTCTTACTCAACTAAACATGCCTAATCTCTTAAAACACGAATAATTGCATCACTTGAACGAAATAAAACTTAAACCAATATATTTTCATACATAGATCCAAGCATATAGATATAGATAAATCGTTTCATCAAATCGTTAATTCCAACAAAACATGATCAATACAAAACAGCATCCAAAGTGATGAAAAACTATAAATTAAACTCACTAACATAAAGCATCGAACTCTCTAGTTGGTTTGTGTTGTTGATAGGCTTCCTCTGTCGACTCACTGCAGGATGTTTAGCCAACAATCATGATGAACACGATTGTTGAAGGGGAGATTTGCATCTCTGTGTAAAAACGGCTCCTTAGGGTTCTAGGGCGCAGCTGTGTATATATGAGTAAATCGTGTGTAAAAGGTTAGGGTTTTAGGCTTCATAATGCGGTGCTTTTATAGAGTTTTAAGTCGGCTGGAAGTAAGTCGGCTGTGGACGCCCGTCTGACCATCCGGACGCCCGTCCAGAATGCCTGGACGCTGAGTAAACACTCGTTCATCCTCCGTCCGAACTCTCTGAATGTAAAATACAATTCCGGACGCTCGTTTGAAGATGTTGCTGCAACTCTGTATTGATTTTCTTGCATGGAATATTTATGGAATAAAACTTCTAAAATCCATATCTTGAGTTGTAGACCTCCAAAAATTATGATCCGAACGCCATAATTAAGCTCTCGGAAAACTCTACAACTTTCGTTAAGGACTCTTCTTCAGAAAACGCCTTTTTTGACTAGCCCGTCGTATTACGAGTCTTTTCGGGATTTTCCAATACCACAGCATCATTATCTAAACTTGTAACGCTCATATCTCGGGCCTCGTAAGTCGGAATGAAGTGATTCAAAATCCTGTAGAATCCTCTCTTCAAACACTACAACTCTTCTCTTGAGGTCGAGAGTCAAATCAGTGTATATCATATCAAGAACTGCATCGGAAGTTCGGCTGCTTGAATGCTTCATTCCAAGCTTTACCTCCATCTTTATCCAATTTCTTCAAGCCAATTCCAACTCTATCTTGAATAATTCGACTTGAGCTTCATTTATCCTCTTTATGCACTCGAAAATCAACACCTACATGATAAATAAACAATGCAAAAATGTAATAAAATCCAAATAATAATAATTCCATTAAATCAACACTTAAAATCATCAATTTTGCATACAACCCTCTTAAAATCATCTTTATTCAATAATTACACTTAAACCCTTAATTCTCATGTAAATTATGCAAATGTGGGGAAAATAATAATGAAATACACCCTTAATAATCATATAAATATGGCCTTAACAATTGACATCAGTGCTGATCTTCTCCATTTTGACCCTCCTCTCATTCTTCAGAAAATGGCACCTAACATCAATGTGCTTGGTTCTCTCATGATGCACCTGATCCTTAGCCAAACATATTGCACTGAGACTATGACAACACCCTGGCTTGATCTTGATGCAGACTCAAATAATTGACTAGCCCTTTTAGCCAGATTGCTTCCTTTGTTGCTTCTGTCAGTTCCATGTATTCTGCTTCAGTAGTAGATAATGCCACTGTACGATATAAAGTTGCCTTCCAACTTACCACCCACATAACCACCCAAAGTAAACACATACCCAGTCATAGATCTCCTGCTGTTCACTTCAGCAACATAATCAGAATCGCAGTACCATGTGACAAAACATTGAGTACCACCTCCATAAATGAGTTTAACATTAGATGTACCCCTAAGGTACCTAAATATCCTTTTTACTGCTTTCTAGTGTTCCTTTCTAGGTTGAGCCATAAACCTGCTGACAACACTGACCATCTGAGCCAAACAGGCCTAGTACAGACCATGGCATACATTAAACTGCCCACCACACTAGCGTATGGAACCCTTGACATGTATTCTTCCTTTTCAGCTGACTATGGAGCAAACACTGCATACATATGTAGATTTTGTGCCATATGAGTATCTATAGGTTTGGCTGCTGACATGCTAAACTTGGATAATATCTTCTCAATATACCTCATACTGAGACAAGAACAACTTCCCCTGTTTCCTTTCTCTATAGATCTCCATCCCCACAATTTTCTTTGCGTTCCACAAATCCTTCATCTCTAATTCATCCTTGAGCAGATTCTTCAGATCTTGAATATCAGACTTGTTAGCAGCAACTATCAACATATCATCCATATACAGAACTAGATTGATGATTGAACCATCCTTCAACTTGTTGTGATAAATACATATGGACTCCTGCTATAACCTAGCTGAATCATAAAACTGTCAAGCTTCTTATACCACTGTCTCGGGGCCTACATAAGTCCATACAAAGACTTCTTCCACTTGCAAACAAACCTTTCCTTGCTAGGAACTAGGAAACCCTCTGGCTGAGTCATATAAATTTCCTTATCTACATCTTCATGTAGAAAGGCTGTCTTTGAAGGATGCAGGTTCTTAGATCTAAACGAATTAGATCTACGCGCAGCGGATGGATCACGATTCATATATCACAATACATAATTAAAGGACTTAAACTACTACAAGGGGGTTTAAGATCATGTTACCAATAACGGGTAGAGACGCCTTGATCTTCCGATGTGTTCTCCAAACGGCGGTTGGTGGACACCCTACCTGATACATGAACCTCCTTGATATGCAACACCAAGAAAAACTTAGAGTTTTTCTTCTACTAAAACCCTAGACAAGAAAAAACTAATTTTTCTCTCTTTTGATGTGGTGAAGTCGAAATTTCCAATGCCATTTACCCTTGGAATAACTCTCCTTTTATAGGAGAGTAAATCCTTGGTCTCCAAGTATTAATTAATTAAACAAATAATTAATTAAACAAAATAAAAAGATATTTTCCTTAATGACTAATTGTGACATGTATTGACCAATAGGAAATCAAATAACAAGTCATCCAACCAATCATATAACAAGAATATCTTTTATTTTCCATAACACAAGAAAATTAATTCTTGTGCTAAAAAGAACTTAAAAATGGCGCCACATTAGGGTATAAAAAACCCACATAAAATGTCTTTTATGTGTATAATATTATTTAGTCCAACTAAATAATATCCATGCATATCAATTAATCATTGACCAATTAATTATCACTTTGAGGCCCAAGTAACAAGATTATTAGTCCGAATTACGAAGCCACATCGGGGACCATGGACCTATAAACCGATAGCTCAATAATTAATATTCATCAAACGTAATATAAATTATTAATTCCGGATTACATACCATAAACCCGGCCCGAACTCTACCGATTATAGATGTATACTTATACTCAACCCATAGAGTGAATAAGCGTCCATTGATATAATCACTACATACGGATTAACCTCCATAGATTGTCCATTCTGAGTGGGAAGTCTCCGTGAACCCAACTCAGAATATCTTATCCTTATTTACCATCAACCCCGATGATCAATTAGTACACATATCGACTAGTAGCTAATTAGTCAAATGTGAACTCCCGGGATCGATCACTTTCTTAGGGCTAACAAATAAGGGGACTTTGTCTCTACTTCCCGCGAGGAAGGAATGGATTCCATGTCTGTGAAAATCGTAACTACTCACTCATCCGGAGATAGTGCCAATGAGAAGTGGCTTGGAACACATATTAAAGTGAACCGTAACTAACACATCAAACACTACCCGGGACAAGCAAAGACCACGTGATCACCTCGGGATTAAGGTTGATCCATATATGATCATCTAATGATTTAATAAGATTCCTCGATTACGGAATTATACCGAGAAATTCGAGATTAAATCGGTCCAAATCTATATGAATGCCATCATATATAAATGCCCCAATGTAGGTACCTCTACCCGGCAGTCCGGATAAGACTATCACACCCTAAGGTGTTACAGGCGCATTATTGGTGTTTTAATCAAGAGACCCTAAACTCGATTAAGTTCACCACGGACTAACGATTTAAGTATATCACCACTAACTCAATCCTCACGTGCATGCCATACACTGAGTTAAGCGGTTACATACTGATATACTTAGGGTTTGCAGCAGTGTATTATTTACAAGCACAAAGCAAGTAATAAGGTGAGATAAAATCGGTCATCCATTGTTAAAAACAATTACACAAATTGTCTTTCGGGCACTACACCTAACAATCTCCCACTTGCACGAAATGACAAGTAAAGATTGTTTTTAGAGCACACCCTTTCTCATCTTATTCACAACACTCTCCCACTTGCTCTAAAAGCAGATGAGACATATCACTCAATGCCGTACCCTCCAAGCACTCGACTTGGTACACTGATTATTTTGTCGACTCGAGACGATTTTTAGGATTGAAACGTTGCGGTCCTTCCAATCAAAGCGGTACTTTCTCTCAATATGCTTTTGACCTCACGGTGATCGAGAAGATCCTTCTAAGCTATCTCTTCACTTTTTTCACAATGAAGTGATATCGGCTTATCGGACACGGAATTACTCCTGGACCAAAAGGAAATTCTAAGCACTATGTGTAAACACCGAGCCCGAGATCAACGTAATGATCATCCTTAATCGACTACAAGTCGAATCGATGTAATCAACCATATTCAAGTTTGCACCTGAATATACAAGCATATGTTTCCTCGTTCTCTAACGATACTTGAGGACGTACTAAACCGCTATTTTATGCTCGAATCCGAAATTCGACTACTATTGACTTGTGACAACCTGACTTGCCGTTATCCAAGAGAGACTCTATCCCATTTTCTCTTTAATCCGGAGATTTAGAGAATCATTCCTGAGAGGTAAGGTAGGACTACTCTCGTTGAATCTTTTGCAACCAGTATATGCATAATCATCTTATTCAATAAGATCGGTGGGATATCCAATGACTCATTCTCGTGAATTTGACCGAATCAAATTCTTAGAATATAGTCCAATTCTCTCATCCAGAGAATTTTGGCGTGTCGATTTACGACTTGGATAGCACACACATGTTGTTTCCAACCGTTTGATGTTATCATTCATGAACACTAATACTACTACTTTACCAATATTGATATTCGATCTACGAAAGACTTATCAATATTTTGGTCAAGTCCACATATTTTAAAACATGTGACTTTTAAATGACCGAGAGGTTCTCTTAAATCCACAAAGGATATAAGCCATGGCAGGCCTCCTACCAAAGGTTCTTTCTGAATGAATTAAGATATCGTTAGTCTCGCAAAAAGGGTCTTAGGGGATCACCCCTATCTTCGCTTTGTAACGAATCCATTATTCATTCTTAGCTAAAACCCTACATTCGAATGAATTCGATTCCGTTGTTCGGCAAGAAAGTCTCGGGAATCACCCCTATTTTCTCGCTTTAACGAAATCTAGCAAGACCGAAGTGGTGAGAGAGTTCAAGGTCCAGTTAACTCTCTAGTTGTCGTGGAATTACCCTATACCACTCAACTTTGCGCTGAAAGTATAAACTTTCCTATTCATTCGACTCTTTTCCGTGTAGATCCAATTGCTCCCCTTTGGGCTGAGACACTCGGGTGGTTCTACAAGAGGTCAATGTAAATCTGAGTACCAAAACTCCATTCACGAGGTTAAGGTTTTCAAACCAACCTCTATAATCGAATCCTATACACCCACCAAGAGCCATAGGTTATCAATCACCCTAGCAGATTATAAAGTCCACAAAATCGCAATGGGTCAACGGTTAAACCATACTCCCACGATGTCTTGGGTGGATTGACATTACGATCTAGTAGTATTTATCGGTGTAATCACCAACAACTAATGTTGGACGTGGTCCGATTAAATCGAGATAGTAACTTCCTTTGGGTAACCGTACTCCAAGTCTAAGGTCACATTACTTATAGATTCTATCGGAAGAATTGTGACAGATCCAACTGTCACTTTCGATCTCAAGAATCTTACAACCAACCTTCACTGTCTCATTAAGGCATTTCACGAACAGTCAAAATCAAGCGTATCGCAAAAATCTCCAGTCCTACCTTCAAGCATTAAATGCTAAATGCCTACATTTACGGAAGTGGTGTGAACCGAATTCACTCCTTATCCATAAATTCACTAGCATCTTCTAGGTAGACTTCTCGGTTTACATAATAATGTTAACCGTTATTTTGCAACCAATTATCTTAATCGAGTTTAGCAGTGTATTGTAGTACATCAATAACTATATAGGGCAAGTCTATGGTTTCTTTTTCAGTGAGAAACGTTCCACTAGGAGGCAGGCTGAGCATCAGTCCCAAGACTATGCTATAGCCTATTTATGAGCATGGAATACTCTATTCTCTGCTAAAATCAGAGAATCCTCATCGTATTCTTTTGATAAACTAAATCGCGTTTCGAGTAGTTATCAGACAAAATGTCACCACTCAAAAACTCCCACTAGCTTGTGTCTCTCACTAGACCCCGAAGGTCATGATGAACAAGCTATGTTACCCCTTCAAATCTATTACCCTCTCCCGATTGAAAGGAAACTTAGTCATTGTTCCTTTGAGATAGTGTTCTTAGACTGGGAGATAGGAATCACCCTTAGCCAGTCGTCAGGTCTTATCTCTAGGATATATGCACTAATTAATAGATATTGAAGGGTCGTTTATCTCGAATACGAAACCTTTTACCTTTAATAGTTTTAGATGTGTTACACATACCTATTCACTTTTTCTTAGTGGTTCTGTCTTTATCAAACAAAAGTCCGAGTCACAGACTCGTACTACAAATGTCATCTTCACTTTGTTTAAGGCAACTGTAGTATCGAGATGAAAGTGAATCCATTTGTTTCAACGAATCTGTAAAAATAAATTTTTCTCGTGATATTCAAGGATAGAATCCAAATTCATTTCCTTATATCACTCCCACTATTATAGCTGAAATTACACGCCCGTTGTTACTCTATTAATCGTTAATGCACAGCTTCCTTGTTCTTCCAAAGAACTAAGCTACCGAGTCAAGTTACTCGGTTAAGAAAGTCGCTAAGGATTCATTGGTTAGTGATGCGAAATCACTTTCCTTATCCTATACTTTCTTTAATTAATGTTTCGGTTTAGCCTCAAAACTTTAGTTAAGATGATTAACACTTATAGACATTCTTTCCCATTCTCAACTTTCCTTAAAAGGAAATAGTCTTGAACTAGCAGTTCAATTGAGTAGACACTACTCGTGAACTGTGGGATGTCTAATGAAAGTGTTACCCAGTGGGACTAATTTTCTAATAAATTAGAAAAACATAGGATAAAAGCTCTCACTAGTTTATCGGTTCCAAATACCGTCTAACTAGCGACACTTAAATTTATGATTCTCCAATTATTCTATTAGAAAATTTCACGTGCAGACACTACACAATTAAAATTCACTAGAAGAATTTTGTCGTCCCAATCATCTTTCAAACTAACTACGGTTGTCTCTCGTTACGACGAGCAGTGACAGCAGTGACATGCCTATTTACGTCACTTAAGTTTTGAAGGCTTCAAGAGAAATATCTCTTCCGAAAAATTAATCGCATGTGAGATTAATAAATACAACGTTCTAGTTACTTACCACTTTTTAACGAAGTCATTACTAGTCAATTTTACACTAGCGAGTCTAGCACCTTAGAGAGATATATATAATGATTTGTAAATAAAATTGACAGAAAAAATAAATCCAAATCATACACTACTAAAATTTTAGAACATAAACTAAGTACTTATAGTCTATCCTACCGTTCCAAGGATTTAATCTAACGCCTCGGTGCCGCCTTAGGGTAGGTCAAAGAGGTTTCAATTAATATTGAAGATCAGTTGAGAATCGAACATCTCATTTGTGATCTGCAATCACCTTTCCTTTTTCACCAAGGTACTTCCAAAAATACCATTTATGAGTGTGACCTCTCTGTCTCAGTTTTTAGGTAGACCCCGAGTGTGCGTCGCTTAGGGTCGGTCGGTGACCCGACAGTACCCAAAATCCTATCCTTTCGGAGACCAAGCCTTGAATTTTGATAGCGGTGAAGGCCTTCCTTAGGGAGGCCGGTCCCAGCCGCACGAGGCGTCACCATTCTCTCACGTTGCTTGTGTCAACAAAGAGAGGCCGTGGGGTTGGTATGCGCCTCTCCGCTCCCACTCAATATTTTGAAAAAGTGGTGGGTTTCTCGATCACGTTTTTGGACTTGATGTTACATTAAGGAACAATAAATCATAGGCCCGAATGTTGTCGGTTATGTGGGCTAGCCCACCCGACCTATTCGTTAGAACATATATGGCCGTCCGGACGGGTCAAGGCAAGGAGAGGTCCGTTGAGCCGTAGTGGCTCTTCGGATGGCTCAAGATTGCCGCACCCGATGCAAACGCCACACGTGGAGGGTGAAGTCGATTGAGCCGTAGCTCACGTTGACCACCCAACCGTGGTTAAACCACTTTCAACCTGTTTGCCCGTGATTATCCAATCCTTAAACATCAAACTTTCACGTAGACACTACGGAACAAAAACGTAATCTCGTCTTAGGTAAGGTGGAATTCACCGAGAATCCAACACCTTAACCACGCAGGTTTCGGATTTTACTCCTTATGCTTTCGCAGAGTGGGATTCACCGAGAATCCATCACCCAACCTCGACGATTGAAAAAACCGTGTTCCTCGGTTTTTACCCTAATTAGTTTCTAATTAATATCAAACAATTAATTAAAACTAATCGTGTGTTTTATACATGCCTAACTAATTCCTCGAATTAATTTCTACATGTATGCATATGGAGTGGAATTCATGATATGATGCATGTCATGGCGATTTTCCGATTCTACTCATACAATCTACACATGTATACTAGTGCGGAAAATAAACACCGAGATGGACCGTTGGCACCCCCGTAACTAATCTATTCGAAAATAAATTAAAACCCTAATCTGCAGCTGTTAAGAATCCTCGATGATCGGCATATCAAACGAACTTGGATCAGGACGAAACTTTCCAGATCTTATCTTCATTCTTCGGACTTCAAGATGGACGGTCGGATCGGAGCTTTGACTTGTCAATCTTCCTCCGTGAGCCGCCCAACTTGCTGCTGAAACAGACTCTTACAGCAGCGCATCATATACTTCCCGAGACCGATCGGGGATGAAGATGAATCCCGATCGTCCTGAAAATTTTATCACACGTCCAAAACTCCATGATTATCGATCTGACCGGTCGGATTTTAATTTGAACGGTCCAATTGTTCCCAGAAAATCGAAGAAGCACAGTTAGAGTTTCTGTGAATCCTGCGTTTTTCTGTCACAGCAGCCACTTCGCAGCAACGAACGGAAACCCAAACGGACTCTGATCGACACCAAAATTTGTGGGATTGTTCACCAACTTCCAATATTGATTCTGACCGGAGGGATCTTCGTTTTAACGGCTCAAACAACAGAAAAAACAAAAACACTATACAGCTGCTAAACAGATCTATTTACAGGAAATTAAACTTGCAATAATAAATAAATTACACAATTTCCTATACTCATATGAACGAATTTTCATCGTTTATATGAGTTTACAATAGATCTAACGGGAAAACGGTGCCAACCCCAATCCATCTCTTCAACCATAGCAATTTAAAATTATTAATGCATAATAATAAGTAAAATATCACCTACATGCAATTCCACTCCTTTAAATCGTTTAATTACGATTATGACTATACAAATCGTGGAACCTGGCTCTGCTACCACATGAAGGATGCAGGTTCTTAGATCTAAACGAATTAGATCTACGCGCAGCGGATGGATCACGATTCATATATCACAATACATAATTAAAGGACTTAAACTACTACAAGGGGGTTTAAGATCATGTTACCAATAACGGGTAGAGACGCCTTGATCTTCCGATGTGTTCTCCAAACGGCGGTTGGTGGACACCCTACCTGATACATGAACCTCCTTGATATGCAACACCAAGAAAAACTTAGAGTTTTTCTTCTACTAAAACCCTAGACAAGAAAAAACTAATTTTTCTCTCTTTTGATGTGGTGAAGTCGAAATTTCCAATGCCATTTACCCTTGGAATAACTCTCCTTTTATAGGAGAGTAAATCCTTGGTCTCCAAGTATTAATTAATTAAACAAATAATTAATTAAACAAAATAAAAGATATTTTCCTTAATGACTAATTGTGACATGTATTGACCAATAGGAAATCAAATAACAAGTCATCCAACCAATCATATAACAAGAATATCTTTTATTTTCCATAACACAAGAAAATTAATTCTTGTGCTAAAAAGAACTTAAAAATGGCGCCACATTAGGGTATAAAAAGCCCACATAAAATGTCTTTTATGTGTATAATATTATTTAGTCCAACTAAATAATATCCATGCATATCAATTAATCAGCCCAGCCAATTAATTATCACTGAGGCCCAAGTAACAAGATTATTAGTCCGAATTACAGAAGCCACATCGGGGACCATGGACCTATAACCAGTAGCTCCAATAATTAATATTCATCAAACAGAATATAAATTATTAATTCCGGGATTACGCCACCATAAACCCGAAACTGAACTCTACCGATTATAGATGTATACTTATACTCAACCCATAGAGTGAATAAGCGTCCATTGATATAATCACTACATACGGATTAACCCTCCATAGACTGTCCATTATGAGTGGGAAGTCTCCGTGAACCCAACTCGTAATATCTTATCCTTATTTACCATCAACCCCGATGATCAATTAGTACACATATCGACTAGTAGCTAATTAGTCAAATGTGAACTCCGGGATCGATCACTTTCTTAGGGCTAACAAATAAGGGGATCGTCTCTCTACTTCCCGCAGGAAGGAATGGATTCCATGTCTGTGAAAAAATCGTAACTACTCACTCATCCTGAGATAGTGCCAATGAGAAGTGGCTTGGAACACATATTAAAGTGAACCGTAACTAACACATCAAACACTACCCGGGACAAGCGAGACCACGTGATCACCTCAGATTAAGGTTGATCCATATATGATCATCTAATGATTTAATAAGATTCCTCGATTACGGAATTATACCGAGAAATTCAGATTAAATCGGTCCAAATCCTATATGAATGCCATCATATATAAATGCCCCACGTAGTACCCTCTCACCGACAAATCCGGATAAGACTATCACACCCTAAGGTGTTCAGGCGCATTATTGGTGTTTTAATCAAGAGACCCTAAACTCGATTAAGTTCACCACGGACTAACAGATTTAAGTATATCACCACTAACTCAATCCTCACGTGCATGCCATACACCGAGTTAAGCGATTACATACCGATATACTTAGGGTTTGCAGCAGTGTATTATTTACAAGCACAAAGCAAGTAATAAGGTGAGATAAAATCGGTCATCCATTGTTAAAAACAATTACACAAATTGTCTTTCGGGCACTACACCTAACAGTCTTCACATCTAATTGCTCAAGTTCAAGATTCTGATGTGCCACTATTGCTAACAGCACCCTGATGGAAGTATGTCTGACCATTAGAGAAAATATCTCTTCATAGTCTACCCCTCTTTCTTACTGAACCCTCTGGCAACTAAACGTGCCTTATATGTGATGCCCTCAGCAGATATTATTAGAGCCTACGAGTGTACTTGTCACATTGATAGCGAGTAAGCTAAGAACTCTCTTCGCTTATAACTCGCATAAAAGATCGTTACAAGTATTCCACTCGCTGTGATTTGCTTCGCTCGCTTCGCTATGCTCGCTTCACCCAAAGCTTACTCCTCTCCTTTCAGTCGAGTGGCATATAATAACTTGCTTCACTTCGCTACATTCGCTCCGCTCCTCTTAAGAGCATTAAATCCTCGATACCCTAAAGGTATGTAATTTCTTACTTTTTCTTGAAGATCCGTTTGCAGTTGACCACCCTTCTATCTTGTGGTTGTTTGACCAGATCCCAAGTCTCATTCTTTTGAAGTGACTCCAGTTCTTCTCCCATGGAAACAAGCCAATGAGATGCCTCAGAAAATGCCACAGCTTCCCTGTAAGAGTTTGTGTTGGTCCCGTGAAAAGACTTTGGTTAAGTTTAGAGGGGGTGAATAAACTTAACATTTAAAACTTTTGGAGTTAACAAATTCAAAGAAGTTTAGTGAGCCTCTTTGATCGCTTCAAGATGAGTCTGGCGACAACTCGATAGTCTGCATTGCTCGTTGATTATATTGAATTTGTTGCAGCGGAATATATTCAAGTTAAGCCTTATTACTTGTTGTTAAAATATGATACCAAGTATTAGATACTCATTAGTGTGAGTGTGTGATTCAGTTGCTAGCTTTAGTAGGTTGATGTGCTTAATATACTAAATGCAGAAAGTAAATGTAGAAAGTAAGTAGGCAATTTTTATAGTGGTTCCAGGTGGTGTAATCCTGTCAGTCCACTCTTCTCCTGTGATGTTGGAGGTAATTCACTACAGATCTTTGAGGTTGCAGTTACAAAAATACCTAAGTTGTCTGTCCTTCACCAATAACTATGGCTTCACAAACTGAACACTTGGAACAGGTAGGATTGCTGCTCCAAAGTCATCTACTGGTCCTTGAAGGGTAGGATTGCCTCTTCACCAGCTCCACCACAAACAACAGTCCTTGACACCCAAAGATGCTTCACTATCTTCAGCAGGCTTCTTGTAAAAGAAAGTTTGAATCAAGTAAGTGATTCAGCTTTCAGCAGCTTGATCAGGATGAAATGATCAGCAGCTTGAAGCCTTCAAGTGTGTAAACTTGATGTAGCTTGATAACGGATTACACTTGAAGAATTTACTGGATCAGTAGCTTTAAGTTCAGTAGGGTCAGCAGGGTGATTTTCTTGATAATAAACTTGATAGCTTCAGGCTGAGAGATCATATAAATAAGACACGATCCAAACATAGACACTATGGGAGTGTGGCTTACATATATGAAAACAAGTGCAACAATATCCGAAGAATACCTAAAGGATATATCCCCAGAGTTGTACTGACAACTGACCCATATGGACCCAAAGCGAGTTGGGTACCTAAAACTATTTGATTTTATTGCAGGATATATGGTACTTTGACAGTGGTTGCTCTAGGCACATGACAAAGAGCAAAGACTGTCTCAGTAATTTTATTGCAAAAGATGGACCAAAGGTTAATTTTGGAAGTAAAGATAAACCCGATACACCAAATGTTATGGCACCTTAATCAGGAATGGACTTACATGTTGAAATAGTGTCCTAAACCCAATCGGGTTGGACCGGATCCGACCGGGTCGGATCATTTCTACTATTTCTTTATGTTTATACATATATTAAATGGCTTTTTTGTTGTCATATATTTGTTCTTTTAAAGAACCAATTGTGAATTGTTATATGATAACGTCCTTAGTATTAAACTGTGGTAGAGAAACCATGATAGGCGATTATGGTTGATGAGATCTCTAATCACTTTAATAAGTTTGATACTTAAATGTCTCTAGGCTGATGTACTATTAAACAGGGCATTGATAGTATAAACAGATTAGCACGTATTAGATGTCTTCTGTCTTTAAGGGCAGGGATAGATCTCGTCTATCGAAGTGTAGAGACACTTGGACTGTACGTGGACGTGTATTAGAGAATGCGTACGTTAGACTGACCCACTTACACGGATAAGTGTCACACTATGTGGCGGTTGTGTAATTATCCTTAAGACCGGAGTCTTCATGGCATCACGGTGTGGATTGTCATGCTTTGACACTATTGAGGTTTCCCCTAGCCACGGGGCGATCATGCGGTAGTGATTGGGTATGATACTGAAGCATGCGGAGTATACATGATTGGTCATCCGGGAATCGCGTATCCTATGATTGGGATCGAATATCCGAAATGGCCTTCTTATAAGGAATGTCTTACTCTCGTGAATCTTTGCGAAGTGGGAGTAAACGAGTTACTTCGAGAGAGCTTGATATCCAGATTATAAGATACGGTCGTTAATGTTTGACACTCGACGTACGACCGTATGGGTATTATTACAATGATAGGATTGTAAGTTACACGGTAATCGCTTCACATGAAATGTAGTAGTCATTGCATTTGACTCTTCCGATGATTGGGGTCACGGTGTGTTGCTGCTACGCTATCCCGTGATCGTTAGGTATGAAGGGCATTTTCGTAATTTGCACTTTGTGTCTACGCCAACAAATTCGAAGCCTATCGGGTCACACACATAAGAACATCTAGCCGGATTAAAATGTGGTTATAGATGATAACCAAATAAGGAAAGTTTATCTCGAGAATATAAAGGTTATAGTGGTAAATTAATATGGTGGTATTTATTTATTATGAATAAATTAAATACAAGATATTAATTATGTTGATTAAATAAAAATATATATATTATATATATGGCCGAAAAATATGTGTTTGTGACACACATAGATTTTGCCAAACTATTTGATCATGTTATTATTAATTAAATATATGGCCAAAGATTGTGTGTGTATTGACACACGTGAATTGGCCATAATGTGGCGCCATCTTTTGTGTATTTGGACACATTTGGATTGTGCAATTTAATTAATAAGATTACCATAATATTAATATTAGATATTAATATATTTTGAAAAAATAGATTTATGGTAATAAGATAAATATTCAATATAAGATATTGACAATATCTTGGAAATATTTAATCTAAGATATTAAATTAAATGAGATAAATCAATCAATTATATTTTCCTTATTTTATTGGGAAAAGGTTTTCTTCTCCTCCACTCTAGTATGTGGCGCCACTTTCCCTATAAATAGGAAGTGGGTGTCAAGCTCTTTTATACAACACAACTCCAAGAACTAATAGTTCTTGTGTAAAATAGAGAGCATCCTAAAGAGAGTTGGAGAGAGGGGAAAAGGGCCGGTCTAGCAACCGGAGTTTTCCAATAGCAATCCATGATGGGATTCCGGCGGGCTGTTCGTGTGGACTAGCGGTAGAGGCCGAACACTTGGGCGGCTCTATGCAGAACTACTCTCCTTAGACGGTCAAAGCGTCGATCTTATAGATCAACCAAGGTAACCACCGTCTACTACTTGTTTGTTTATTGCTTAAACGAAGTCGATCCTGGTTAAAAGGAAATAAAATTTTAAATTCCGCTGCATTCCCGCGTAGATTTCCTAACATTACAATCAAGAATGTATCTTATATAGAAGGATTACACTACAATCTACTCAGCACCAGTCAATTCTGTGATATGGGATACAAAGTTACTTTTGACAAAGAATTCTGTGTTGTCGTCAGCGAATCAACTTATCAAGTTGTTTTAGCCGGAAGAAGAAAAGAAAATATGTATGTAGTAGATCGGACAACGACCGTTCTTTGAAACTCGCTTGCTTGTGCATACCAAATCGAAAATCGATTGGCTATGGCACAAGAAACTGAGTCATCTTAATTTTGATGACATCAACACACTTGTTAAGAAACAGTTAGTCATTGGACTACCGGAAATCTCATATAAGAAGGACAGCTTATGTGATGCTTGTCAACAAGGAAAGCAAACAAAAGCAAGTTTCAAGACCAAGTCTCCGCATTCAACAACAAGACATCTGGAGTTATTACACATGGATTTATTTGGACCTATTACACCAATTAGTATCAGTGGAAAGAAGTATACATTGGTGGTAGTAGATGATTTTTCAAGGTACACTTGGGTAATTTTCTTAACCAAGAAAAGTGAAACCAAGCAAAGACTTACAGAACTACTCAAGAGACTTTAGAATCAGAAATGAGTATCAGTTGTGAAACTAAGATCAGATAAGGGAACTGAATTCCTCAACAGTGTGATTATTGAATATTGTGAAGAGAATGGTGTTTTACACCAACTTGCTGCCACAGGAACACCTCAACAGAATGGTGTAGCTGAAAGAAGAAACAGAACACTCAAAGAAGCAGGGAGGACTATGATCTGTGAAGCAAAACTACCTGAAAGATATTGGGCGTAAGCGCTTAACACAAATTTTGTTATATACACGAATGTAGCTCTCATGAACAAAAGACATGATAAGACCTCTTATGAAATTTGGAATGGAAGAAAACCAAATGTTTCCTACTTTCATGCTTTTGGAAGCAAATGTTTCATACACAACAATGGGAAAGACCAACTTCATGTTTTTTAGCCCAAAGCTGATGAAGGAATTTTTCTAGGATACTCAAGTGTCAGCAAAGCTTTTAGAGTACTAAACAAAAGGACACTCAAGCATGAAGAATCAATTCACGTGGTATTTGATGAACCAAACTTCCCGGGTGAAACAGCTGAAGACAGACCAGAACCAGTTCCTCAGTCTCAATTACCAATCTCGCCAGAACCAGTTTTTGTTGACATTGGGAGACTACAAATTTCAGAATGTTCAGATCCAGATCAGTCTCAGTTTTCAACTACTCAACAAACCACACCTGAACTACATGTTCCTGATCCAACTGAAGAAATTCAAGAACCATCTATTGAAGAACCAGTCGAACAAGATATTGATCCTTTGATGCAGACACCCACGTATCAATGGATGAAAGATCACCCTGAAATACAAGTAATTGGTGATACTCAAGCTGGAGTTCGAACAAGACATCAACTAGATGCAATGATTGCATGTTTTCTATCACAATCTGAACCCAAAGAAATAGAAGAAGCTTTGAAAGATCCAGATTGGATATTAGCAATAAAAGAAGAACTGAATGAGTTCGAAAGAAATCAAGTATGAGAATTGGTAGAAAGACCAGCTCATGTGAATATTATAGGAACCAAATGGGTTTTCAGAAACAAACTTGATGAAGATGGGAATATCATCAGAAACAAAGCTAGACTTGTAGCTAAGGGATACTCTCAAGCAAAAGGCATAGACTTTGATGAAACCTACACACCAGTTGCAAGATTAGAAGCAATCAGACTATTTCTTGCCTTTGCAGCTCATAAGAAATTCAAAGTTTACCAGATGGATGTTAAAAGTGCCTTTTTAAATGGAATTCTTGAAGAAGAAGTATATGTTCAACAACCACCTGGATTTGAAATCAAAGATCAAGCTGATAAAGTTTTCAGACTAAATAAAGCTCTTTATGGACTAAAACAAGCACCAAGAGCTTGGTATGAAACTTTGTCTCAGTTTCTAGTAGATTATGGATTTATCAAAGGAACTATAGACAAAACTTTGTTCAGAATGAAAAATGGTGAAAATACTCTACTTGTTCAAATTTATGTTGATGACATCATCTTTGGATCGGAAGATGAACAATTATGTGAGAAATTTGCAAGTTTGATGAAAAGAAAATTTCAAATGAGTATGATGGGAGAATTGAATTACTTCCTTGGATTGCAAGTTAAACAATTAGATGATGGAATTTTCATTCACCAAACCAAGTATACAAGAGAACTTATCAAAAAGTTTGGTATGGAAAAGTCAACTGGAATTTCTACACCAATGGGGACCAACATTAGATTAGATGAAGATAAAGAAGGCAAAGATGTTGATCAAACACTTTACAGAAGAATGATTGGAAGCTTACTCAATCTTACAGCAAGTAGGCCAGATATATCATTTACTGTTGGTGTATGTGCAAGATTTCAGTCAAAACCAAAAGAAAGTCATCTCACAGTTGTGAAAAGAACATTGAAATATCTGAAAGACACAGATGGAGTTGGAATTTGGTATTCAAAAGAAGAAGAGTTCAAGCTAATATCTTATTCAGACTCAGATTATGATGGATGCAAAGTGGACAGAAAAAGCACTTCAGGCACATGTCAGTTACTAGGAATAGACTTGTGTCATGGTTTAGCAAAAAAGCAAAACTCAATCTCAACTTCTACAGCTGAAGCTGAATACATAGCAGCTGGAAGTTGTTGTGCTCAAGTTTTATGGATCAGACAGCAATTAAGAGATTATAGGATAGAAGAAGGAATGATTCCCATAATATGTGATAACACAAGTGCAATTGCAATCACTGATAATCCAGTTTTACACTCAAGGACAAAGCACATTGATGTGCGTCACCACTTCATAAGAGATCATGCAGAGAAAAAGGATATCACAGTTCTTTAGGTACCCACTGAAGATCAGTTGGCAGATATCTTTACAAAGCCACTGGACAAAGACAGATTTGCCAAACTAAGAACTGAATTAGGGATAATCAAAGTCAGTTGAAATCAGTTAAGCTAGAAATTCGTCAAGGGGATTAATCTTTATTATGTTGGGTGCGCTCACTTAACAGATTAGTCATTGACTTCAAGAATTTCAAACTGATCAACTAAAACTAAAATCGATGATTTTATCAAATCGACTAATTTGATTTAAAATCGAAAGTTATATCTACAAACCGACTTGATCTCGCTTTATCCTCACAACTTAAGTCAAAGGTTGACAAGATAAAAGCGACAGCGGTTATATCGCAATTAATTACTGCAGTTTCTTTTTGTCAGAATATTGCGTGTACACACCACGACTGTCCGAACAGTGCACACATTGGTTACCCAAACCATCATGGAATTTGAAAAGTTGTACTACTCAACCACCAATATATCCTACCTATTTATTCAACCCTCGTTCACACTACTTCTAATCAAATTTCAAACTCTTCATCTCTATCCTGAAAACAGAATCAGACTCTTCAAAATCCTTTCATGTCAAAAATAAATTTGTGTTCACACCCAGATATGGCCACTTCAGACAAATCAAAACAAGAAAGATTTATCACAGAGTTTGTTAGCAAGTTGGATTTGTGATAAAATCCAGAAACAACCAGGTCTAATGAATCTTCTAGAAGTTAAATTCAACAAACCACGTGATGTGGAAGGAATTCTACAATTTTGGGAGAATATGCGTTTGGTACGAAATTCTCTGATCACTACAGTCCATGGAGATCGTATTGCTATCAATGAAAGAGTTATGAAGTCATTATTCGGTTTCACGGAATCATCTGTGACATCAATAGATTTGGCTACTCTACCTTTGCAAAAAGAAGCTTTTATGAAACAAATTACCTTCTAATGAACCAAGAAAATTGATAGTCATGTTGACAATATCAAGCCGTAATTTGCGCACCTCAAAGAGATGGCTCAAAGAAACATATCATTGGAAAATCCAAAGAGTCAAGACACTATCTCAAGAGAACATTTATCCGATGAACATAATTTGGGATGGAATCGAATTCAATTGGGCAGGTTATGTAGTCAATCAGATAAAGAAGCAGCATTTAGCCGAATTAGACAGTGTACAGAGAGCTCAAGCTGAAGGTCAGGCAACTTTTGGTAGATTTCGACTGAAGAAAACACTCAGTGGAATCGTCCAATTCTACCTGGAAAGACTTAAGGAAGGGAAGCAAGCAAGGCAAGCCGAAACTACAAAGGAAATCGCAGTAAAAACAGGAACAACTTCCCAACCTGAAGCAGGTCAGAAAACTATGTCTCAGTAGGAAACTGAACACAGAGGAATCAAGCGAAAGGCAGACTCAACACAAGAAAGATCAGTTGTAAGATGTTTATACCCAGCAACCTCAAGTATGACAACACCAACTGAGGGGGAACAACAACAACAGCTGACAACTGAAGATACAAGGAGAAACACTCTTGCTGATAATACTTCTCAATTACAACATCAATCAGTTCAGCAATCAGCCCCAATTTTTTAAGCTGATAAAATCGTTAGACTAATGAACATGAAGCTTAAACCAGAGGATTCTCGTGATGCTAGTCTACAGACTGAAGAGAATTTACTCTTGGAGAAATTGGAAATCGAAGATTTATATACTCTATTTCCTATATCAGAATTTCTTGAAAACTGTTTCAAAAGGTTTACTGAACTAGCTGAAAGAAGAGATTCAGCCACATCATCAGTTCCCAAAGACAGTTCAAAGAAAAAGGATGATGATGAAGATGATCATACGAGAAAAGAAGCTAATGTGACTACAGTTTTGCATTCAGAAATTCCACCCCAACCTCTAGCTACGCAAACTGTAAGTCGGCAAGAAGAGTTGCCAGTTGGAAATCAGACAACTGACACTCAGCAAGTAGCTGATGGAACCGATAATCGACAACTGATGATTATTGAAGACATCACTCAGCCCAAGGATCAACCTAAAACAACATATGATCCTTCTGACATCCTAACAAAGGATGAGTTGGCCAAAGTTCATGAAAACTTGAAGATTGTGCTCAGTCACAAGGATGCACAAAATGGCCTTCTATCAAATATTTATGGATATCTCGATTATATAACTAGAACAGATGTCTCAGTTCATGCAAGACTAGAGATGATCCACAAATCCAGATCAAGTTCTGCTTCAGAAATTCTGTTACTAAAACAAAAACAAGAAGACTCAACCGCGGTAGATCGAGAAACTCATGCTCAGGCTTATTGGCACATGAATCAGCATATCTACGGGTTAGAAACTCAGCTTAAGGAAGTAATTACTTCTCAGCAACGTATATCAGCCGACCAACAGGCAACCCATGCTTTGGTAGATCAGTTATATGATGCCAAAAAGGGGGAAGCTGAAGAAGAAAAGCTGAAGTTACTTAAAGAGATGAAGCGACTTGAAGAAGAATTGCAAAGATACAAATCAGATCCTAAGTTCTTAAGGAAAGAACTAACTGATGAGCAGCTCATTGAGAAATACAGTCAACCTGGAGAAAAGAGAGCTACTCTTACAAAGGATCTGTGGATGAATTTTATCAACGTTCACAATCCTATTAAAGCCAAGTACAAGGACAGGACATTTTAAGAATCCTTGAACTACTTTTTCTCTGATGTATTTTCAAAGCAGAAAATGGCACAATATAAGAAGAATCAGAGGATTGATGAAAAACTGAAGATTAAAGACAAAACTAAACAAATGAAAGCTGATGTAGTCGAATTTGAGAAATAATACTTGAAAGAATCAGATTTGCCAAAGCTACTTTTATGGAGAAGATGGAAAGAAGGAAGTCAAGTTGACTACAAAAAGACTTTTTCAAAGGAAGACTCCAAGCTAGAAAATGAATATCGTCTGTATGACAAGGAGAAGAAATTTATTTCACTTAAGAAAAAGCTTAGTCTTTAATCACAGTTGTTTGGACTAAATGTAACTATTCCAGTTTTTGATCATTCTAATGAAATCCAGTTTTACATTATTTTACATTGTTTTGATCTTTAAGCTTTTCTTTTAGGGAGAGTTTTGGCATCATGAAGAAGGGCAAATTGTTGGAAATAAAATTTATGTTTTGATGATAATTCATCATAATTATTCAAAGTATTATCTTAACCTCATTGATGAAGTGCTAAAGCTAGTTGTTATACTGAAAAGCTAAAAGATGTCTAGAACTGAATGTTTAGGCTTTACTAGAGTCTGATATTTATATAGGTTACATCAGACAAGCACTGTAATAGTTAGTGTGTCATAAAACTTAAAATTGGAAGTCATTCAGAAAACTGGAAATCATCAAGATAAACAAACTAACTCAGAATACACCTAGATGAAACTGAAGAAGATAAGTTCGCTGAGGGACACAGACTCAGTTGGCTTATCCAGAAGTTGAAGAACTGAGGGTCACAAACTCAGTTATAGAAGATTGAAGAACAGAGGGCTCAAACTCAGTTATGAAGACTACGTCGAGACTGTAAAGTTAGACTTCAGGCAAGATTGTGGTGACCTGAACAGACTTTATAGATCTTGTATGAAGATCTAAGAATCATAAGGACAATGAGTTCTTAGATGATAATGAGTCATGGAGTACTCTGATTAAGTCAATTATAATCAGATGAAAAACAGGAGTACTGATATTTAAAGAAAAGTAAAATCTCAGTTAATGCTCCAAGTCAGTCAAGAAACTAACAAGTGATAATCTCAGTATAAAACTGATAAGGAAACTCAGTTTTATATGTCAGTCATCCAACACGCTGATAGTACAGTCGAACGTTATAAAGGAAGCAATTTTTTTGGATGAAATACTGACACAACAGAACGGTCAAAAATATATTTGTTGGTCCCTTGGAAAGGCTAACACAAGTTTATAGGGGGGGTGAATAAACTTGTCACCAAAAACTTTCCCTAAGCTGGATTTTAAACAAATTATGGTTCAGTTAGAAACTTGTGTGGAGTTAAGCTGACTGAGCTGAGTTTAAGTCAAACTGACTTAATTAAAACTGAGTCAACCGGCAGCGGATATAATTCTAGCCTTTTTCTTGATCTTGTTGTTTTTTATGAAAACTGAGTGTGGTAAACTGAATTCTGATGAATGTTAGTTTGTGAACAGTGAAGTGTATAACAATCAATTATCAAAATGTTGTAAGTAAATGCTTAGTAAATAAATAAATACGTAAAGTAAATAAGGCAAATATTATAGAGGTTCAAGGTGGTGTAATCATGTACGTCCTCTCTTCCCCTGTGGTGCGGAGGAAAATTCCACTAGAACTTCTTGAGGTGAATCACATACAAAAGTCCTAAACAATAGTCCTTGGCTAATCCCTAGCTTCACTATCTAAACAAGTTGTAGAACAGTAGAATTGTTGTTCTTCAATTGCTTGAACACCGATCCATGAGGGTTGAATTGCCTCTTCACCAACTACCACCACAAACACAAATCGCCTCCATCGCTTGTCACAACTGTCCTTGACAAAACCTTCCCGGTTTGCTTCACAGTCTAAACTTTTGATGTAGAATCAAAGTTGGGTTGAGAATCAATAAATTGATTCTTGTTTGTGGTTCTTCAAAGTGTCTGATTCTTGATAAATTCTTGGTAGCTTGAACACTTGAAGAATTTCTTGATTTGATCTTGTTATAGCGCAAAGATGATAGTAATTCGACACGTTAATTCTTGTGAAATCTATATGTTGGTTCTTCTTAATCCTTGGTGCAAAGTCCTCTATTTATAGTGTGAGGTCCAACGTTCACTTGGCTTGAATTCAAATTGTATCAACGTCTATCTTGTAACGGATATATTTCTGACCGTTCTGCTGTGTCAGTATTTCATCCAATGAAATTGCTTCCTTTACAACGTTCGACTGTACTATCAGTTTATCAGATGACTAATCTATAAAACTGAGTATCCTTATCAGTTTTATACTGAGTTTATCACTTGTCAGTTTCTTGACTGACTTGGAGCATTAACTGAGATTTTACTCTTCTTCAAATATTAGTACTCCAGTTTTTCATCTGATTGTAATTGATTTAATCAGAGTACACCATGACTCATTATCATCTAAGAATTCATTGTCCTTATGATTCTTAGGTCTTCATACAAGATCTATAAAGTCGATTCAGTCACCACAATCTTGCCTCAAGTCTAACTCTCTGATCTCGACGTAGTCTTCATAATCGAGTTTGAACCCTCGCTTCTTGATCATCAATAATCGAGTCTGACCCTCGGTTCTTCAACTTCCGGATAAGACAACTGAGTCTCAGTGTCCTCAAAGAAACTTACCTTCTTCGCCATCTAGGTGTATTCTGAGTCAGTTTGTTTCTCTTGATGATTTCCAGTTTTCTGAATGACTTCCAGTTTTAAGTTTTACGACACTCTAACTATTACAGTGCTTTTCTGATGTAACCTATACAAATATCAAACTCTAGTAAAACCTAAACATTCAGTTCTAGACATCTTTTAGTTTTTCACTATAACAGCTAGCTTCAGCACTTCATCAACGTGGTTAAGATAATACTTTGAATAATTATGATGAATTATCATCAAAACATAAATTTTATTTCCAACAATTTCTCCCTTGTTGATGATGCCAAAACTCTCCCTAAAAGAAAAGCTTAAAGATCAAAACAATGTAAAACTGGAAAACTGGATTTCATTAGAATGATCAAAAACTGGAATAGTTACATTTAGTCCAAACAATTGAGATTAAAGACTAAGCTTTTTCTTAACTGAAATAAACTTCTTTTCCTTGTCATATAGATGATATTCATTTTCTAGCTTGGAGTCTTCCTTTGAAAATGTCTTGTTGTAGTCAACTTGACTTCCTTCTTTCCATCTTCTCCATAAAAGTAGCTTTGGCAAATCTGATTCTTTCAAGTAGTATTTTTCAAATTCGACTACATCAGCTTTCATTTGTTCATTTTTGTCTTTAATCTTCAGTTTTTCATCAATCCTATGATTCTTCTTATATAGTGCCATTTTCTGCTTTGAGAATACATCAGATAAAAAGTAGTTCAAGGATTCTTCAAATGTCATGTCCTTGTACTTGGCTTTAATAGGATTGTGATCATTGATAAACTTCATCCACAGATCGTTTGTAAGAGTAGCTCTCTTTTCTCCAGGTTGACTATATTTCTCAATGAGCTGCTCATCAGTTAGTTCTTTCCTTAAGAACTTAGGATCTGATTTGTATCTTTGCAATTCTTCTTCAAGTCGCTTCATCTCTTTAAGTAACTTCAGCTTTTCTTCTTCAGCTTCCCCCTTTTTGGCATCATATAGCTGATCTACCAAGGCATGGGTTGCCTGTTGGTCGGCTGATATACGTTGCTAAGAAGTAATTACTTCCTTAAGCTGAGTTTCTAACTCGTAGATATGCTGATTCATGTGCCAATAAGCTTGTGCATGAGTTTCCCAATCTACTACGGTTGAGTCTTCTAGTTTTTGTTTTAGTAACAGAATTTCTGAAGCAAAACTTGAACTGGATTTGTGGATCTTCTCTAGTCTTGCATGAACTGAGACATCAGTTCTGGTTCTATAATCGAGATATCCAGAAATATTTGATAGAAGGCCATTTTGTGCATCCTTGTGACTGAGCACAATCTTCAAGTTTTCATGAACTTTGGCCAACTCATCCTTTGTTAGGATGTCAGAAGGATCATATGTCGTTTCAGGTTGATCCTTGGGGTGTGTGATGTTTTCAATAATCATTAGTTGTCGATTATGAGTTCTATTAGCTGCTTGCTGAGTGTCAGTTGGCTGATTTTCAACTGGAAACTCTTCTTGCTGACTTACTGTTTGCGTAGCTAGAGGTTGAGGTTGAATTTCTGAGTGCAAAAATATAGTCACGCCGGTTTCTTTTCTTGTATGATTATCTTCATCATCATCCTTTCTCTTTGAATTGTCTTTGGGAATATATGATGTGGATGATTCTCTCCTTTGAGCTAGTTCAGTAAACCTTTTGAAACAGTTTTCAAGAAACTCTGATATAGAAAATAGAGCATATAGATCTCCGATTTCCAATTTCTCCAAGAGTAACTTTTCTTCAGTCTGTAGACTAGCATCACGAGAATCCTCTGGTTTAAGCTTCATCTTCATTAGTCTGACAATTTTATCCACTTCAAAAACTGGGGCTGATTGCTGAACTGATTGATGTTGTGATTGAGAAGTATTGTCTGCAAGAGTGGTTTTCCTTATATTTTCAGTTGTCAGCGTTGTTGTTGTTGTTGTTCACCCTCAGTTGGTGTTGTCATACTTGAGGTTTCTGGGTATAAACATCTTACAACTGATCTTTCTTGTGCTGAGTCTGCTTTCACTTGATTCCTCTGTGTTCAGTTTCCTGCTGAGACACAGTTTTCTGACCTACTTCAGGTTGGGAAGTTGTTCCTGTTTTTGCGGTTATTTCCTTTGTAGTTTCAGCTTGCCTTGCTTTCTTCCCTTCCTTAAGTCTTTCCAGGTAGAATTGGACGATTCCACTAAGTGTTTTCTTCAGTCGAAATCTACCAATAGTTGCCTGACCTTCAGCTTGAGCTCTCTGTACACTGTCTAATTCGGCTAAATGTTGCTTCTTTATCTGGTTGACTACATAACCTGCCCAATTGAATTCTATTTCATCCCGGATAATGTTCATTAGATAGATGTTTTCTTCAGATAGTGTACTGATTCCTTTGGATTTTCCAATGATATGCTTGCTGAGCCATCTGCTGAGGTGTCCAAATTCTGGCTTGATTTTGTCAACATGAATACCAACTTCGATTGGTACCGTAGAAAAAGTTAGCCTCTTTAGAAATGTAGTCCTATCCAATGGTAGTGTAGATAAATCTGTTGATGTCACAGATGAATTTGCGAAGCCAAAAAGTGACATCATGACTTTTTCGTTGATAGCAATTCGATCTCCACAAACTGTTGTCATTAGGGAGTATCTTACCAAACGCATATTTTGCCAAAATTGTAATATACCTTCCAAATCACATTTTTCTTTGAATGTAACTTCCAGAATATTTCTTAATCCTGGTTGTTTTTCAATCTTTGCACAGATGTGACTTGCTAACAGAGTGTTTTGACACAAGGCTTCATACATTTCGAATGAAAATTCATCTAGCTCTGTTATTAGTCTTTCTTGTTTTGATTTGTCTGAAGTGGCCATATCTAGGTGTGAACACAAAAATTGATTTTTGAGAGGAGAGGGTTGCGAAGAGTCTGATTCTGTTTTAATGAAAGAGACGAGGAATTTGATATTTGATTGAAAGTAGTGTGAACGATGAATGAATAAATAGGTAGGAAAGACTGGCGGTTGAGTAGTACAACTTTTCAAATTCCATGATGGTTTTGAGTAACCAATGTGTGCACTGTTCTGACAATCGTGGGGTGTACACGCAATATTCTGACAAAAGGAACTGCAGTAATTAATTGCGATATAACCGTTGTCGCTTTGTCAACCTTTGACTTAAGTTGACTGGGATAGAAACTGAGACTGAAGTCAGTTTGAAGATGTAACTTTCAGTTTCAGAAAATTATTAAGTTTCGATTTGATTGATCGATTTGAAATTGTTGATGTCAATGACTAATCATAAGTGAGCGCACTCAAAGATAACAAAGATTAATCCCTTGACGAATTTAAAGCCACGATTTCAATCGACTTTGATTATCCCTAATTCAGTTCTTAGTTTGGCAAATCTGTCTTTGTCCAATGGCTTTGTAAAGATATCTGCCAACTGATCTTTAGTAGGTACATAAAGAAATGTAATGTCCTTTTTCTCTGCATGATCTCTTATGAAGTGATGACGCACATCAATGTGCTTTGTCCTTGAGTGTAAAACTGGATTATCAGTGATTGCAATTGCACTTGCGTTATCACACATTATGGGAATCATTCCTTCTTCTATCCCATAATCTCTTAATTGTTGTCTGATCCATAAAACTTGAGCACAACAACTTCCAGCTGGTATGTATTCAGCTTCAGCTGTAGAAGTTGAGATTGAGTTTTGCTTTTTGCTAAACCATGACACAAGTCTATTTCCTAGTAACTGACATGTGCCTGATGTGCTTTTTCTGTCCACTTTGCATCCAGCATAATCTAAGTCTGAATAAGATATTAGCTTGAACTCTCCTTCTTTTGAATACCAAATTCCAACTCCATCTATGTCTTTCAGATATTTCAATGTTCTTTTCACAACTGTGAGATGACTTTCTTTTGGTTTTGACTGAAATCTTGCACATACACCGACAGTAAATGATATATCTGGCCTACTTGCTGTAAGATAGAGTAAGCTTCCAATCATTCTTCTGTAAAGTGTTTGATCAACATCTTTGCCTTCTTTATCTTCATCTAATCTGATGTTGGTCCCCATTGGTGTAGAAATGCCAGTTGATTTTTCCATGCCAAACTTTTTGATAAGTTCTCTTGTATACTTGGTTTGGTGAATGAAAATTCCATCATCTAATTGTTTAACTTGTAATCCAAGGAAGTAATTCAATTCTCCCATCATACTCATTTGGAATTTGCTTTTCATCAAACTTGCAAATTTCTCACATAATTGTTCATCTTCCGATCCAAAGATTATGTCATCAACATAAATTTGAACAAGTAGAGTATTTTCACCATTTTTCATTCTGAACAAATTTTTGTCTATAGTCCCTTTGATAAATCCATTATCTACTAGAAACTGAGACAAGGTTTCATACCAAGCTCTTGGTGCTTGTTTTAATCCAAAAAGAGCTTTCCTTAGTCTAAAAACTTTATCAGCTTGATCTTTGATTTCAAATCCATGTGGTTGTTGAACATATACTTCTTCTTAAAGAATTCCATTTAAAAATGCACTTTTAACATCCATCTGGTAAACTTTGAATTTCTTATGAGCTACGAAGGCAAGAAATAGTCTGATTGCTTCTCATCCTGCAACCGGTGCGTAGGTTTCATCAAAGTCTATGCCTTCTGCTTGAGAGTATCCCTTAGCTACAAGTCTAGCTTTGTTTCTGATAGTATTCCCATCTTCATCAAGTTTGTTTCTGAAAACCCATTTGGTTCCTATAATATTCATATGAGCTGGTCTTTCTACCAATTTCCATACTTGATTTCTTTTGAACTCATTCAGTTCATCTTGCATTGCTAATATCCAATCTGGATCTTTCAACTCTTCTTCTATTTCTTTGGGTTCATATTGTGATAGGAAACATGCAATCACTGCATTTAGTTGATGTCTTGTTCGAACTCCAGCTTGAGTATCACCAATTACTTGTTCTTCAGGGTGATCTCTCATCCATTGATACGTGAGTGTCTGCATCAAAGGATTTATATCTTGTTCGACTGGTTCTTCAAGAACTGGTTCTTGAATTTCTTCAATTGGATTAGGAACATGTAGTTCAGGTGTGGTTTGTTGAGTACTTGGAAACTGAGACTGATCTGGATTTGAACATTATGAAATTTGTAGTCTCCTAATGTCAACAAAAACTGGTTTTGGCAAGGTTGGTAACTGAGACTGAGAAACTGGTTATGGTCTGTCTTCAGTTATTTCACCAGGGAAGTTTGGTTCATCAAATACCACATGAATTGATTCTTCATGCTTAAGTGTCCTTTTGTTTAGTACTCTAAAGGCTTTGCTGACACTTGAGTATCCTAGAAAAATTCCTTCATCAGCTTTGGGCTGAAAAACATGAAGTTGATCTTTCCCATTGTTGTGTATGAAACATTTGCTTCCAAAAGCATGAAAGTAGGAAACATTTGGTTTTCTTCCATTCCAAATTTCATAAGGAGTCTTCTCATGTCTTTTGTTCATGAGAGCTCTGTTTTGTGTATAACAAGTCGTGTTAATCGCTACGCCCAATATCTTTCAGGTAGTTTTGCTTCACAGATCATAGTCCTTCCTGCTTCTTTGAGTGTTATGTTTCTTCTTTCAGCTACACCATTCTGTTGAGGTGTTCCTGTGGCAAAAAGTTGGTGTAAGACACCATTTTCTTCACAGTATTCAATAATCACACTGTTGAGGAATTCGGTTCCCTTATCTGGTCTTATTTTCACAATTGATACACCTTTCTGATTCTGAAGTCTCTTGAGTAGTTCTGTAAGTCTTTGCTTGGTTTCACTTTTCTTGGTTAAGAAAATTACCCAAGTGTACCTTGAAAAATCATCTACTACCACCAATGTATACTTCTTTCCACTGATACTTATTGGTGTAATAGGGCCAAATAAATCCATGTGTAATAATTCCAGATGTCTGGTTGTTGAATGCTGAGACTTGGTCTTGAAACTTGCTTTTGTTTGCTTTCCTTGTTGACAAGCATCACATAAGCTGTCCTTCTTATATGATATTTCCGGTAGTCCAATGACTAACTGTTTCTTAACAAATGTGTTGATGTCATCAAAGTTAATATGACTCAGTTTCTTGTGCCATAGCCAACTGATTTCTGATCTGGTGTGCACAAGTAAACAAGTTTCAGCAACTGCTGTTGTCCAGTCTACTACATACATATTTTCTTTTCTTCTTCCGGCTAAAACAACTTGATAAGTTGATTCGCTGACGACAACGCAGGATTCTTTGTCAAAAGTAACTTTGTATCCCATGTCATAGAATTGACTGGTGCTGAGTAGATTGTAGTGTAATCCTTCTACATAAGATACATTCTTGATTGTAAGACCATTCCAGATTAAGGTACTATAATGTCCATGTTTCTTGCAGTTGAAACAGAGATATTCATCATCTTTTCTTTTCTCAGGAGTCCTCTTGATGAACTTTTGAGTGACTGGGTGTCCACTCTTCATTCGCCGAATTCTGTTCATCATTAGAGCCATCTGTTCTTCCATCTCATCCAATTCATGAAGATTGCTTGATGAGTTTTCTTGAATGTCATTTGATGCTGCTGCAATTGCTATGGTCTTTGGTTCCTCCAGAACTTTGATTATAGCAGCTGTACTTGTAAAATCTTCACTGAATTCATAAGCTTTCAAGTCTGAGAAGATTTTGAATGAATCTTCTATGTCAAGTCTTCTAGATTCTTCCATAGCAGTGACCTTCATTTTCCAGCACATTGGTAATGCCTTCAAGATTCTTGTGTTGATAACTTTCTTTGAGTATTCAATCTTGAGTATATCTAATTCATCCATGATAACACTGAATCTTGTTTCCATTTGATCAATGGTTTCTCCAGATTTCATCTTGAAACTCTCAAACTTTTGTTTTGCAACAAAGATTTTATTTTCCTTAATTGAATCTATTCCTTCACAAACAAGTTGTTGTTTGTCCCACATTTCCTTGGCAGTTGTGCATTCTTTCACCTTTAAGTACATGTTGCTGTCAAGAGTTCTGAGGATAAAATCCATAGCAACATTGTTGAGATTGTTTCGCTTGCGATCATCACTAGTGCATTCGGATTTGGGCTTTGCAACTCGAACTTGTTGTCCATCAACAGTTTGCATGTGAGTGATCTAAATTGGTCCATCAGTGAGTACATCCATCATTTCATCATGAGTAGCTGCTAGAAAAGCCTGCTTACGACGTTTATATTCATCAAATCTGTCCATGTTGCACATAAGCATCTGTCTCGCATATTGATTGTTATCCATTGTGAGTGAGTGAAGACTGATAGTAAATTAACTGGAACTGAGCTTTCAAATGAGAACAACTAGAGGAGATATGGAGCAAATGATATCTTGTCAAAGAAACACTGCTCCGATACCAATTGTTGGTCCCTTGGAAAGGCTAACAAGAATTTAGAGGGGGGGGGGGTGAATAAACTTGTCACCAAAAACTTTCCCTAAGCTGGATTTTAAACAAATTATGGTTCAGTTAGAAACTTGTGTGGAGTTAAGCTGACTGATCTGAGTTTAAGTCAAACTGAGTCAACCGGCAGCTGATATAATTCTAGCCTTTTTCTTGATCTTGTTGTTCTTTTATGAAAACTGAGTGTGGTAAACTGAATTATGATGAATGTCAGTTTGTGAACTGTGAAGTGTATAACAATCAATTATCAAAATGTTGTAAGTAAATGCTGAGTAAATGCGTAAAGTAAACACAGTCTGCCCGACTACTTGTCATAACTGTCCTTGACAAAACCTTCCCGGTTTGCTTCACAGTCTAAACCTTTGATGTAGAATCAAAGTTGGGTTGAGAATCAATAAATTGATTCTTGTTTGTGGTTCTTCAAAGTGTCTGATTCTTGATAAATTCTTGGTAGCTTGAACACTTGAAGAATTTCTTGATTTGATCTTGTTATAGCGCAAAGATGATAGTAATTCGAATGATTAATGCACACATTAATTCTTGTTAAATTTCTATGTTGGTTCTTCTTAATCCTTGGTGCAAAGTCCTCTATTTACAGTGTGAGGTCCAATGTTCACTTGGCTTGAATTCGAATTGTATCAACATCTATCTTGTAACGGATATATTTCTGACCGTTCTGTTGTGTCAGTATTTCATCCAATGAAATTGGTTCCTTTACAACGTTCGACTGTACTATCAGTTTATCGGATGACTGACCTATAAAACTGAGTATCCTTATCAGTTTTATACTGAGTTTATCACTTGTCAGTTTCTTGACTGACTTGGAGCATTAACTGAGATTTTACTCTTCTTCAAATATCAGTACTCCAATTTTTCATCTGATTATAATTGATTTAATCAGAGTACACCATGACTCATTATCATCTAAGAATTCATTGTCCTTATGATTCTTAGGTCTTCATACAAGATCCATAATGTCAGTTCAGGTCACCAAAATCTTACCTGGAGTATAACTCTACAGTCTCGACGTAGTCTTCATAACTGAGTTTGAACCCTCAGTTCTTCAATCTTCAATAACTGAGTCTATGACCCTCAGTTCTTCAACTTCCAGATAAGCCAACTGAGTTTGTGTCCCTCAGCGAACTTATTTTCTTCAGTTTCATCTAGGTGTATTCTGAGTCAGTTTGTTTATCTTGATGATTTCTAGTTTTCTGAATGACTTCCAGTTTTAAGTTTTACGACACTCTAACTATTACAGTGCTTGTCTGATGTAACCTATACAAATATCAGACTCTAGTAAAACCTAAACATTCAGTTCTAGACATCTTTTAGCTTTTCACTATAACAGCTAGCTTCAGCACTTCATCAACGAGGTTGAGATAATACATTGAATAATTATGATGAATTATCATCAAAACATAAATTTTATTTCCAACAATATCCGTTACAAGATAGACATTGATACAATTCGAATTCAGGCCAAATGAACGTTGGACCTCACACTATAAATAGAGGACTTTGCACCAAGGATTAAAAGAGAACGAATACAGAGATTTAACAAGAATTAACGTGTGCATTAGTCATTCGAATTGCTATCATCTTTGCGCTATAAGAAGATCATATCAAGAATTTCTTCAAGTGTTCAAGTGTTCAAGCTACCAAGAATTTATCAAGAATCAGACACTTTGAAGAACCACAAACAAGAATCAATTCATTGATTCTCAATCCAACCTTGATTCTATATCAAAGGTCTAGACTGTGAAGCAAACCGGGGAAGGTTTTGTCGAGGATAGTTGTTACAAGCAGTCGGGTAGACTGTGTTTGTGGTGGTAGCTGGTGAAGAGGAAATTCAACCGTCTAAGGATCAGTGTTCAAGCAATTGAAGAGCAGCAATTCTTAGTTTTCTACAACTGTTTATGTAGTGAAGCAAGGGATTAGCCAAGGACTATTGTTTAGGACTTTTTGTAACAGTTCACCTCATGAAGTTCTAGTGGAATTTTCCTCCGCACCACAGGGGAAGAGAGGACGTACATGATTACACCACCTGGAACCTCTATAATATTTGCCTTATTTACTTTACGCATTTACTTAGCATTTACTTACAACATTTTGATAATTGATTGTTATACACTTCACAGTTCACAAACTGACATTCATCAGAATTCAGTTTACCACACTCAGTTTTCATAAAAGGATAACAAGATCAAGAAAAAGGCTAGAATTATATCTGCTGCCAGTTGACTCAGTTTTGATTAAGTCAGTTTGACTTAAACTCAGCTTAGTCGGCTTAACTCCACACAAGTTTTAACTGAATCATAATTTGTTTAAAATCCAGCTTAGGGAAAGTTTTTAGTGACAAGTTTATTCACCCCCCCTAAACTTGTGTTAGCCTTTCCAAGGGACCAACATCTTCTTTGAAATGTGTTATACTTTTGTTCATACATGTATTCTACACATCCATAGGGTCTAACATTTGGTTGTGTAGGACTCACATATGATTTCTGGCCTTTTGGTGTGTAATGCTGTTTGGAGTGATTTCTATTGTTAGAAGCACTAGCATAACCATTGGTTTGCTGTCAGTTAAGAATAGCCCTGTAATATGGAGTCTACTGAGGTCCCTGCTGAGGTCTTGTATAAGTCCTCTGGTGAGTCCTCTGCTGATTCCATTGCTGAGGTTTTACCCTATCAGTATGGTTATATCTATTGTTTCTAGCAGTAGGTGCAGGAATATTCCAATCATCATCAGTAGGGAATAATCTACCTTTCCCCCCTGAGATAAGTATCCCTTGAATGATTGACATTGTTAGGTTTAGGATTCTTATCCTTGGAATATTTCTGATTTTTGCCCTTTTGTGGTCCAGCAGACTTGGAAGTAGGTCTGCTATCAGCAGGTCTAGAAGGTACAGCAGTCCTACTCTTAGATTTATTCTTTTTGTTAGGTACTGATGTCCTTTTTTACTTCAGATTTTGCTTCTTTGAAGCATTCTCAGAAGGCTTCACTGCCTTAGCAACCTTTTTAGCAGTTGGATCTTGTGCAGGTACAAAATTAGGACCAATTCTGGCACTATGTTCAGTAACCTTGCTGGATCCACTCTTATTGGATTGTTGAGTTCCAAATCCAAGGCCTGTTCTATCACCATTAGGCTTTTCAGATTTGAATGCAGTGGAGGAACAAGATTGTTCAGCAGATTCAACAGCTACTGAATGTATAGCAGACTTATGTTGATTCTGTCCAAACTCTTTTTCCTTACCCTTGAGAATTCTTAATTCAGCTTTTAACCTTTCAACTTCTGCTTGAAGAGCTTCTTTTTCAGCCTTCACAATCTCATAACCAGATTGTATTATCATCAGTTGATTAAGGATGGCATCCAAAGTTTCTTCATTGTCAGAATTTTTAGGATTTGAACCACAAGTTGATTCACAATCACTTTCATCTAGAGTGTTTATAGATACAGAATTGTATACCTCCTCAGTTTCATTCATATTTGCCATTAAAGCATAATCATCCATATCAGCAACAAGTGCAGTATCATCAGATTCATTTCCCTTTTCTAATTCAACTTCATATCCTGATTCATCTTCAGCAACCATAGCTCTCTTGCCAGATCTTCTTTGCTGACTTTTGCTCTTCAGTAGGTCTAGACAATCAGGTCTGAAATGTCCAGGCTTCTTGCAGTTGAAGCAAAGATAATCAGGTTCTTTTTTCTATTTTAGTTCAGGACAGTCAAGTTTGAAGTGTCCTGGTTTCTTGCATTGATAGCACATGTAATCATTGTCTTTCTTGGATTCATCCTTCTTCTTTTCACTACAATTCTTTGTGAAATTCCTTGGAGAACCCTTTCCAGTTTTCATCATTCTGATTTTCTTTCTCAGTAAGGCAATTTGCTCTTGCATCTCATCCAGTAGATCATCTTGAGCTACTGATGTTTCTTCTTGATGTGTAGCAGCCAATGCAGTGGTCTTTGGTTCTTCTTTTTCAGTCGCAAGTACAAGTTTCTTGCTGAATTCATAAGCCTTGAGATCTGAAAATAACTTGAAGGTATCCTCTTCATGTAGACTTCTCATTTCTTCTATTGCAGTCACCTTCATTTCCCAAACTTCTTTTGCATGTAAGGCTTCTAAGATTTTGGAATTGATTTCTTCTTTTGAGTAGTTTACACTCAGTAGAGTGAGTTCATCCATGATGGCATAGAATCTTGATTCCATTTGTTCAATGGTTTCATTTTGAAATATTGGAACTTCTTCTTTGCCACACTGATTTTGTTCTTCTTGATTGCATCAGAACCTTCACAAATTAATTGTAACTTATCCCAAAGTTCTTTTGCAGTCTTGCAATCTTTCACCTTCATGTACATATTGCTATCCAAGGTTCTGTATATGATATCAATAGCAATATTGTTGAGGTTTGCTCTTTTTCTATCTTCAGCATTCCATTCTCTTTTTGGCTTTGGTATGTACTGAGTTTGATTGTCTACAGTTATAGCTTTTGTGATTTCCAGTGGTCCATCAGTCAGCACATACATCATCTCATCATGTGTGGCAGCTAGAAAAGCCTGCATACGACGTTTATACTCATCAAAACGATCTAAAGAACACATCGACATTGTTCTAGCATACTGGTTGTTATCCATGATGCAAAGCTTTGAAAATCAGAAACTTGAAAAAGTTTTCAAAGTATTTTCACAAGCACAACAAGTAGGATTACTTGAGCAATGTAAGCCTTTGCTCCGATACCAATTGTTGGTCCCTTGAAAGGCTTTGGATAAGTTTAGAGGGTGTGAATAAACTTAACACTTAAAACTTTTGGAGTTAACAAATTCAGCAAGTTCAGTAGCCTAATGATCGCTCAAGAGTCTGGCGACAATTTTCGATGAGTCTTGATTCGTTGATTTTATTGAATTTGTTGCGCAATGAATATATTCAAGTTAACCCTTATTACTTGTTGTTAAAATATGATACCAAGTATTAGATACTCAGTAGTGTGAGTGTGTGATTCAGTTGCTAGCTTCAGTAGGTTGATGTGCTTAATATACTAAATGCAGAAAGTAAATGCAGAAAGTAAGTAGGCAATTTTTATAGTGGTTCTAGGTGGTGTAATCCTGTCAGTCCACTCTTCTCCTGTGATGTTGGAGGTAATTCACTAGAGATCTTTGAGGTTGCAATTACAAAAATCCCTAAGTTGTATGTCCTTCACCAATAACTATGGCTTCACAAACTGAACACTTGGAACAGGTAGGATTGATTCCCCAAAGTCTTCCACTGGTCCTTGAAGGGTAGGATTGCCTCTTCACCAGCTCCACCACAAACAACAGTCCTTGACAACCAAAGATGCTTCACTGTCTTCAGCAGGTTTCTTGTAAAAGAATGTTTGAATCAAGTAAGTGATTCAGCTTTCAGCAGCTTGATCAGGATGAAATGATCAGTAGCTTGAAGCCTTCAAGTGTGTAAACTTGATGTAGCTTGATAACAGATTACACTTGAAGAATTTACTGGATCAATAGCTTTAAATTTAGTAGGGTCAGCAGGGTGATTTTCTTGATAATAAACTTGATAACTTCAGGCAAATTATCTTGTTGTTCATCTATTTTTCATCACTTGTATCTGAATCAGGAGTCCTCTATTTATAGGTGAGAATCGTGTGACTTATGTTTGAAATTCAAACATAGCCGTTTCAGATTTGTCCCTTTCATGACTTGCATTATGTCCATGTACATAGTACTGACACTGTAAGTTTACTTTTTGACAGTTTTCAGACTGTCTACCCTTTGACTTGTATTCATTGGATAAAGCTCTGAGTCTTTCCAACGTCCCTTTAATCATAGCCATTGATTTGTTGACAAAATCAAGAGTTGTTATCTGTCCTTTTCCTTGTAATCTTCCAATGTAACCTTTGATTAAATCGAGATTTACATTCAGCAGGTTCCTGTGTGCATAAGTCTGCTGAAATACATATCAGTCAGCTGATACCAGGTTGCAGCTGACTTCTCTTCATCTAAATTTTTATTATGAAGTTAGATTACACCAATTTGAGCATAACTAAGTTCCAATCACCACTTAACTTATGGAACTTAGACCTTGTACACAAGGTATATGTAATCAGTTTAGGTCATCACAGACTTCCCTAAATTCTGATTCCATATCCTTGACTTTAAATACTAAGTTTGATCCCTTAGCCTTCAATAACTGAGTTTGAGCCCTCCGCCTTCAGTCTTCAGCAGGTTCCTAAACTAGTCTATTGACTCAGGTACCTTACTGACCTAGACAGGTCTGCTGATGAAAGTCAGCTGACCTTTTACAAAGTTTGTTTGATCATACCTATACAAAGATCAAACTCTAATAAGCCTATACATTTGATCTAGACATCTTTTTGCCTTTGCTCTATAACAGCTAGTCTGGCACTCATCACTAAAACTTAAAATATGTTTACCAGTTTGGTTCAAAACCATCCACGTCTTCAGCTACCTGTAGTGCATATCCAACCATATCCTCCTCATACCCATATCTTCTTAGGGGTCTGATATTGGTCCTTCTAGCTCTATTGAGAGCTATACTTTGATGACCAACATCAGCTGTTTGAGTATCTGTTGACCCTTGTTCAACATACTGGCTTGGATCCAGTTCTGGATCTACTGATTGTTGACTGTCCCCTGCTGAGTCTTTCAATTCAGTAGACTCTACTTGAAGCTCCACCTGTTTGTCAACTTTCTCAAATCCAATTTTAGATTCAGATGTGGCCCTCACAGATGAGTTAAGCATAGAATTTTCATCTACACTCCTGCTAAGTATAACCATATTTTCACCTGAGGACCAAATTCTATACCCTTTTACTCCATCTATATATCCAACAAATACTCATTTCTTGGCTCTGGGTTCCAGTTTACCATCACTGACATGATAGCAGATTATGCTTCCAAAAACCCTTAGACCAGAGTAGTCTGCTGACTTTCCTGACCAAACCTCAAGTGGTGTTTTGAGCTTGATCCCAGTGTGAGGCCCCCTATTGATTAAGTAGCATGTTGTATTAACAGCCGCTGCCCAAAATCTTATTGCTAGACTAGAATTAGAGAGCTTGCACCTTGCCCTCTCCAGAAGAGTTTGATTCATTCTTTCCGCCACACCATTCTGTTGTGGAGTATCTCTGACAATATGGTGCCTAGCAATGCCTTCATTCTTTCTAAATTCATCACACTCAGACAAACAAAATTACATTCCATTATCAGTTCTATGTCTCGTGATCTTCTTCCCTGTCTGATTTTCAACCAATGCCTTCACTTGCTTGAAGTGCTTGAATGCTGCACTCTTGTGCTTCATCATAATTACCCAAACCATCCTTGAATAATCATCTATAAAAGACGCAAAGTACCTGTGACCACCCAGTGACTCCACCCTTGAAGGTCCCCAACAATCAGAATGGACATAATCAAGTGTCCCCTTTGTGATGTGAATTGCTTTTGGGAACTTACTCCTATGTAGCTTCCCAAACACATAGTGTTCACAATATCCCAACTCCATGACCTAATGTCCACCAAGTAGATCAGACTTAGAAAGAATTTGCATCCCTCTTTCACCTATATCACCCAATCTCATATGCCACAACTTAGTCAGTTATGGCTGGTAAACCTCTGATGATGCTACAACAGCAGAACCTGATACAGTAGACCCTTGTAAGATGTACAATGTCCTATGCCTGATAACCTTCAGAATAAAAACTGAACCCTTATAGACATTCACCACTCCATCTTCACCCCTAAACTTCAACCTTTTGTTGTCTAGAAGAGTATGTGATATCAAATTCTTGGTCATCTGTGGAACATGGCTAACCTCATTCAGTGTGCATAATTTACCATCATGTGTCCTCGACTGAACAGATCCAATCCCAACTATTTTGTAGACCATGTTGTTAGCCATTGCAATATGGCCTCCATCCAACTGCTGATAAGTTGAAAACACTTCACTATTTGGACACACATGATAAGATGCCTCAGTGTCCAGAATCCACACATCTATGTGCCCTGCTGATTCTGAAACTACTAAGGCCATATCTTCTTCAGAGTGGGTGTCTTGTTCTGTCAAAGCAATAATACTCTGCTGAATACCCTGCTGCTTCTTTCTCTTTGGGAATTCATTTTTCCAATGCCCCTGCTCCTTGTAGTAATTACGGACATCCTTAGCCTTAGGACCCTTGGAACTTTTCTTGGATTTCTTCTTTCTAGAGTTGCCAGGCCCCCTGCTGATTCCACTGGCCACCAATCCAAGAGACGTACTATCTGTCCCAAAACCAGATTCCTTATGGCGTAGCTCTCGAGCTTGGAGTGATGATCTCACATCCTCCAGTGACACTTAGTCCTTCCCGACAATAAAAGACTACACGGAGTTCTCATATGATGCAGTCAATGACACAAGTAGGATGAATGCTGCATCATCATCTTCAATCTTCACATCAATATTCCTTAGGTCAAGCAATATTATGTTCAGCTGATCTAGATGATCCCTCAGCTGAGTGCCCTCATGCATCCTTGAACTGAACTGACGTTGTTTCAATAACAACTTGTTGGTTAGAGACTTTGTCATGTCATACTCTCAAACTTGGACCACAGCTTCTCTGATGTGTCCTCTTCAGCAACCTCTGTGATAATATCATCTGACAAGCACAACATGATTGTTGAATGTACTTTCTCTTCCAGACTGGTGTCTCAGCAGCACTTCCTTCTGTTGATTTAGACAAGGGACCCTATAATCCACGTTGTTTCAACAAAGCAAGCATCTTGATCTGCCACAGACTCAAAATGTTTCTTCCTTCTAACTTGTCAATCTTGAAGTTTAAACCTTATATCTTTCTCACTAGAAAAGATTGCGTAGATCTCAAATCCTAGCATCAATTATGACCTTGGTGCCAATCTACCTTTCTTAAAACAGATAAACAAATTTCTTGATAAACCTGGACTCTATGATACCAGTTTGTTATGATGAATCGATCAAGAAGTGATGATGATTGTGAGTAAAGATAAACAATTAACAAGTAAACAAACACAGAAACAAGAAGAACACAGATTTTGTTAGTAAATCAACTAGTTTAACGCAGCGGAATTTAAAATTTTGATTTCCGATCCAAGATTGACTTCGTTTAACACAATAAACACGTTAAGTAGTTTGACGGTGTATACCTTGGATGATCTAAAAGATCGATGCTTTGACCATCAAGAAGAGTAGTACTGTGGGTGAGCCGTCCACATGTCCGGCCTCTATCGATATCCACACGAACTCCTCGCCGGAATCCTCCTTGGATTGCTACCAGAAAAATATGGTTCCTAGACCCGCATTTTCCTCTCTCTAAAACTCTCTACTAGAAGCTCTCTGTTTTCTCAAAAACAATTAGCTCTTGGAATTGTGATGTACAAAAGAGCTAGCCAACCCTTTTCTTATATAGGGAGAGTGGCGCCCCAATGTCCCCTAATCTGATTATGAGAAGCTTTCTAGAAGATAGATGAAGGAGAAAAACATTTTCCTAATAAAATAAGGAAAATCACTTTGATTGATTTATCTCTTATTATGATATCTCATATTAAATAAATTCAAGATATTGGCAATATCTTATATTGAATATCTTTTTTTTCTAATTACCATAAACATATTTTTCCAAAATCAATTAATATGCAATATTAATATTATTGTAATCTTATTAATTAAATTGCACAATCCAAGTGTATCTTATACACATGTCTTTTGCGCCCCATATTGCCAAATATTAGCATCCGGAATATTATTTAATTAATATCTTGTATTTAATTTATTCAGAATAAATAAATACCACCATATTAATTTATTCACTAAAACAGTTTATAGTCTAGATAAACTTTCCTTATTTGGTTATCACTATAACCGCATTTTAATCTGGCTATATGTTCTTATGGGTGTGACCCGATAGGCTTCCGAATATGTTGGCCGTAGACTGATGATGGTGAAATTATACCCGTAAAAGTCATCAACGTTGACCTTAAATCGAGATTAAAAATATATATTTCATATTAAATCACATGTTTATATTTATTATTTAATGTTAAGTGATTATTAATATGATATTTGGTATTTAGCCGTTTTCATTATTAAAAGCCGATATATTGTGCGATAAATGCTGATTTTGTAGATCACGACAAATCGAGAGGATTAATGTCATTCAATCAATGGTCTCAAGATAATAGAGGAAGAAAATCGGAGCATTAAATGAAAGATTAATCAAATCAAAGACGCAAGCGTGCATGCGATGGGAACAAGTCGACAAAGAGACGCGCGTTTAACACGTGTAAAAAAGGCTCGATCGACCGAGCCTATCCATTCGATCGACCGAGTATGTCGGCTCGGTCACTTTTCGGATTTTTAGTATTTACCTTCTAGATCCTTCATAAGTCGGCGAAAACCCCTATATAAGCAAAGCAGCTACGAGAAATTGTAAATCATCCTTCATCCCTTCATTCTTTCTTCAATCTTACAATTCATAATATAACTTTGATACAATGTAGAATAATTTGAGGGTTTCCAGCAATTTAAGGGCTGCAATATGTAAGCCTTTATTTTCTGTTTCTTTCTTTCAAGTAATTAATCCCTCCCAATTATGCTTTATCGTTTGAATTAGTTAATCATAGCTAGATGATGTAGATCTAGGCTATGACATTAGGGATGTGGCGACACCTTGTCTATGAGGATCCCATAACCTACGTCATAGACTTAGTATTTATTCATGAATCTGTATTGTTTAATTAATGTGTATCTGTGTTAGTTTATATGAATGCTTTACGAATTACTGTTTAATCCGTTGTGTATGATGAAACGCTGAGAGATACGTTCAGGGATGTAATCTGGGGGGAAAAAGACCATTCGGTCGACCGAGCCCAGCTATTCGGTCGACCGAGCCCTGTTTTCATCCGTTAAATAGCCATGTCTTTATGGTTAGGTTAACTTAATAAAAATTATTATCTCAGTAGGTATGGCTATGGCTACGTTACTCGCTTAATTTAATTAAAACGTGTAAGAAGGAAATACCGATATAAAACTCTTAGGTAGGCTCATGAATTGATCTTCGGACGTTCAGCGTTATCTAGGTAGGTTTATATTAGGGAATTGCACGCACCTTGTTATACGTAGATCATAAACTAGCATGAGACTATAACTTGGTAATTGTTAGTTGGACGAGAGTTTGAGTAATCATTTAGGAAATCGCGCCAACCATAGGAATGTTGCCTGGCATTTAGGTGTACGGTTAATATCGGCATCCTTGGAGTCGTAAGCGTGTGAGTTATATGAGATGGAGGCACTAAAAGGCGAAGTCACGTAACAATATCACAGTGATTTAGTGACTTACCGGTGCTAAGTCAAGTTAAAGAGGATGACTCCCGTAGCCAATCTAAAATAGATGCAAACGGATTGCCAGTTAATAAGTTCAGTTTATTATATAAATTATCTAGGTCCAAACGATAAAGACTATAATTGGGGAGGTTAATTACGTTGTGTTGAGTCGTGTCTTTACCTTTCTTGTCTTATGTTGGTCGTAGACCCTCTCTATGTCCTTGACATGTTTAATTAATTGTTTGTATATAAGATGGCCCACAATTGGTTCCCTGTGGGATCGACCTTGATTCACTATAGCTATACTACGATGGGCCTAGTCCTCTTGCTAGTATTGGTTTATGGTGGTCAAGTATATTATAACCTGATTGACCCCGATCAAGTTTTTGGCGCCGTTGCCGGGGAGCCAACGGTCAATTTTATATATAAATATTTTTTATTCATGTCGAGTTTTCTGTTTTAGAGTCAGTTTTTACGTTTTGAGTCCCTCTGGTTGTCTGCTCTGTCTGAAAATTCCAGATTCTAAAAAAATATATATATATTTATTCGGTCGACCGAGAGACTTGATTCGGTCGACCGAGAATTTATAATTTTTTTTGTTTTGTTTTGTTCTTGTTCTGTTCTATTTACACGGTTTCTGATTTGTGTTTTTCGAGTCTGGAATTTCGCGTGTCTGTTTATCCTCGTATGTTTAATCCGTAGGTCTGATAGCAGCATGAGAAACCATGTTAAAATCAGTCTACGGTATGTTTTGTTTTTCTTCTATTTGCAGAAACCAGGGAAGCAATAATCGAGTCGATAATTTTCAAGGCGCGAGAAAATAACCCAAAGAACATGTGGAATTACTACTCTACGATGGGAAAAGAGATGGAAGCAATACCATTAAAGCACCAAGATGGCTCCGGAAAAAATATATATTTTAAGGCTTAAATTCTTCGTGGTACAATGTTGAAGGCAAGGTACTACCTTTTTTTTGCTTATGTTTTACTACATTTTGGTTTTTTGAGCATAAGTTAGCCTATACATGAACCTTAGTATGAATCTTGGCCCGGAGTTGGTTTGTAAGAATAATTTTATTAGTGTTGATGGTTTTGCCCCATATCTGTCTCATCTAGAGGGTGTAAGAAAGCATGTAGTCGTTGAAAGGAAGCAGTGAATAAAGAGTTCCTCGTAGTTCTGTTAAAATCTCTTTGTCCTATGCATGAGATTTCTTCTACTGGCCATGGGAGCAACAAATTGTGTAGTTTAAGCATTCAAAATCTAAAGAAGACGTTGAGTTTTGAGAGAACACAATCTTCTGCTTTCGTTGAGTTTTAGGGTGATGGCTTCTCGGTGAACCCACCTTAAACATAAACGAGATTACGCTTTGGGTGACAATTTAGAAATCGGAGACTCTTAGTACATTGGTTCGGAAATGGTCTAACCATGGCTGGGCAAGTTCAACCGAGCTTCGGCTCAATCGACTCCCCTCCACGTGTGATGTACGTTACAGCAGTTCGACAAGACTTAGCATAGCCGATAAGCCTTCGGGCTAAACGGGGCTTAATCTTGACGGATTGGCCTGAACTGTCACATATGTTCCAACGAATAAGACGGTGTAGGCTTGCCTACATAACCGACCTTATTCGGAGTACTTTGATTCATTGTTTCTTATTGTCAAGGACAAAATCGTAATTAGTAACCGTAATTTTAACCGAGTTTCTTAGAATTCACTAATTCCTAAAACGAGAGCCGAGGTAAGAGCTTTGGATAAATGGTATGGATAAATGTCGTTTCCTAGGTCTCACAACCAAGGGAAGGGTATTAATCCGCAAAAGCAACAAGCCCACCTCTTATAGTGCTCAGAGGGACAAAGTCTGGCGATCCAAGAATGATAACTGTCAAGGATAATCTTTGGAAAGTCGAGCTGAGGACTTTAAACTCAGAACTACTTCTTTAAAAACCCTTAGGATTTCTTTTTAGGATTATAGGTTTTGTTTTCTTTGAGTCAAATAAGAGTAACGTGAAATATGTTGAGGTTTTTTTTATTTTGCCGTGTTCCGATGGCCATTGGGCTAAGGATGTGCAAAACTTTTTTACTCAATATAGGCCACGTGAAATAGAGTTCCGTAGGAGAGTCGAGAAATTGCTAAATAAAAGGAAATTTAGCAATCAACCTTAAGATGGAAGCATTAAGAGAGCTTGAGAATTATTGAAAATGTAACAGAGAATGATTGGTGCGAACAAGAACAATCTTGGTCAAATTCTAAAACTTTTTAGGTGATCCAAGTGAAAATCCAAAGTGATGTGCAATTCATTCTGCAATTATCCTTATCTTTCCCTTTACACTTTTTCACCTTCAAACTTTTCGATCCTCTCACCAATCACCTTTAACAGTTCACATTTCTAACCATTCTTTCATCGCCTCTCTTTCTTTCCATCCATTTCACTCTCCCACCCAATCTCATTCCTTTAAACAATTCTCAATCCCAAAAACACAATTTCTTTCCCACCCTTTATCTTTTCTTCCCTTCCTTATGTGTATCTTTTTCTAAACCCATCATACTCTCAACCTCCATTTTGTTTACACAATACCTATGTGTTGCAGAATTTGAAATATTGCTAAGCTTTAATGATTATCTTTTATCATTTTGATATTCATGATCCTAGTTGGGGTAAGTGTAGCTCTGACCCTAGCTAGATTTTAAAGGTTTTTGGTTCGATCAAAGTACAACTTATCTTTCTACCGGAAGTTTTAAATTTCACACTTTTCCGACTATTCCGGCATTTCTAGATGATAAGTTTTGTTCTGAACTATCACACCGATTATGACTTTTACGTGATACATTGGGTTATTAGTAATTTCGAGGAGTAGCTACATCTCCCTAAGTTGGTGATATCCAATGCAAGAGCGAAGTTTCTGCATTAAGTATTTTATTTTATCTTTAGCCAATAGGTCGCATTCAATCTGTTATACCTTACCAAGTTTCTCTTTTCCTGGATTGAATACCTTTTCGATCGAGTCACCCTCGTGCTTTCCCACATGGGGTTATTCTTTTTGATCTTTGTCTTATCCACCCGGTTTTTAGATGAAGACTACCATCTTTAGTTGCTTGTTTCTTTTTCTTTCTATTTAGTATTTTTCTTGTCTTTGGTTGTATAAAATAAAGTGGCTTAAAATGTTTTTCGGTATTCATACCTAATTACTGCCACATTATTCTATAACTTCCATAGACATGGTGTTATTAACGGTTTCGTGGAGTTTGTCCCTTATACAGTTTTCACTTGCTTCTCCACAACGTCTTTGACATTTACTCGATATTGTTCCTTTACTTGAGAGCCGTTTCCAGAGCTAAGTCTTTTTCTTAAACTCTCATTTATTTTTGTCATTGAGGACAATGCCATGTTTAAGTGGGGGGTATGAGACTTAGCTATGTTGTTATGATTAAAATTTGAATGAAACGGTAGAAAAATTGAAATTTTGAAAATTTGAATACATACCATATTATTTATCTCGTACCCTTAGAATTGTGAGTTCCTAGCTAAGAATTGATAGAAAATAAACCAAGTTTCATGAGTACGTGATCATTTTATACTTATGTTAGGTAAATTTAAGGATATTCATGCTCGTTTTTGCAAGTAGTTATTTATTATTCAATTACTCAATCTGTGAATCGAGTATACCGCGCAAATCATAATAACTGAAGAAATAATGTGTACATTGCATAGATGATTGGTTATGTAAACTTAGTGTCAATATCTATCTGCTGATGCATTCTTATATTTTAGCCATTAAATCGGAGTAATAAGCTTGAGACGTGCACTGTTTTGACAATGCGTTAAAACACTGGGGCTTGTAATAACATTACCAAAGTAGCCCCGCTTGTGGTAATATTCGATGCTATACATGATCTAAGATAGGGGGATACTCTAAAAAGTTTTCTTCCTTGAGATTAATAATATTTGAAAAATATGAAGATATGAAAAGAATATTCAACTCTTTAAGAGGCTTTGAGTAGTACTCGGTCTCCAAGTCCAAAAACCCTATAGATACGCTCTTGCTTATTGTTCTAGTGCTCTAACCATTGCGAGGCATAAGAAGTATGAATGCTGATGTTGGTAGGTTGAGATTGCGAAGTTAGCATAAACTCTAATCTTGCCACGAATATATAAAACTAAATGCACATGCACACATCACTTCGATTCATAGTCAGTAGTGAATAATGGATATCTTATGAGCATGACTAGTATGAGTTGACTTGAGTTTCTTGTGTAAGTATGATTTGACCATAGAAAATATTGTCTTGGGGAATGACTTATTGATGCTTTGTTCGGGACGATCAAAGTCTAAGTGGGGGGTAGTTGATGACGGTCAAATTATACCCGTAAAAGTCATCAACGTTGACCTTAAATCGAGATTAATAATATATATTTCATATTAAATCACATGTTTATATTTATTATTTAATGTTAAGTGATTATTAATATGATATTTGGTATTTAGCCGTTTTCATTATTAAAAGCCGATTTATTGTGCGATAAATGCTGATTTTGTAGATCACGACAAATCGAGAGGATTAATGTCATTCAATCAATGGTCTCAAGATAATAGAGGAAGAAAATCGGAGCATTAAATGAAAGATTAATCGATCAACACGCAAGCGCGCGCGGGGGGAACAAGTCGACACAAGAGACGCGTTTAACACGTGTAAAAGGGCTCGATCGACCGAGCCTATCCATTCGGTCGACCGAGTATGTCGGCTCGGTCACTTTTCAGATTTTTTCGTATTTACCTTCTAGATCCTTCATAAGTCGGCAGAAACCCCTATATAAGCAGCAGCTACGAGAAATTGTAAATCATCCCTTCATCCCTTCATTCTTTCTTCAATCTTACAATTCATAATATAACTTTGATACAATGTAGAATAATTTGAGGGTTTCCAGCAATTTAAGGGCTGCAATATGTAAGCCTTTATTTTCTGTTTCTTTCTTTCAAGTAATTAATCCCTCCCAATTATGCTTTATCGTTTGAATTAGTTAATCATAGCTAGATGATGTAGATCTAGGCTATGACATTAGGGATGTGGCGACACCTTGTCTATGGGGATCCCATAACCTACGTCATAGACTTAGTATTTATTCATGAATATGTATTGTTTAATTAATGCGTATCTGTGTTAGTTTATATGAATGCTTTACGAATTACTGTTTAATCCGTTGTGTATGATGAAACGCTGAGAGATACGTTCAGGGATGTAATCTGGGGGAAAAAAGACCATTCGGTCGACCGAGCCCAGCTATTCGGTCGACCGAGCCCTGTTTTCATCCGTTAAATAGCCACGTCTTTATGGTTAGGTTAACTTAATAGAATTTATAATATCAGTAGGTATGGCTATGGCTACGTTACTCGCTTAGTTTAATTAAAACGTGTAAGAAGGAAATACCGATATAAAACTCTTAGGTAGGCTCATGAATTGATCTTCGACGTTCAAATGTTATCTAGGTAGGTTTATATTAGGAATTGCGCGCGCACCTTGTTATACGTAGATCGTAAACTAGCATGAGACTATAACTTGGTAATTGTTAGTTGGACGAGAGTTTGAGTAATCGTTTAGGAAGTACGCCAAACCATAGGAATGTTGCCTAGACGAGGTGTACGGTTAATATCGGCATCCTTGGAGTCGTAAGCGTGTGGGTTATATGAGATGGAGGCACTAAAAGGCGAAGTCACGTAACAATATCACAGTGATTTAGTGACTTACCGGTGCTAAGTCAAGTTAAAGAGGATGACTCCCGTAGCCAATCTAAGATAGATGCAAACGGATTGACAGTTAATAAGTTCAGTTTATTATATAAATTATCTAGGTCCAAACGATAAAGACTATAATTGGGGAGGTTAATTACGTTGTGTTGAGTCATGTCTTTACCTTTCTTGTCTTATGTTGGTCGTAGACCGTCTCTATGTCCTTGACATGTTTAATTAATTGTTTGTATATAAGATGGCCCACGATTGGTTCCATGTTGGATCGACCTTGATTCACTATAGCTATACTACGATGGGCCTAGTCCTCTTGCTAGTATTGGTTTATGGTGGTCAAGTATATTATAACCTGATTGACCCCGATCATAGACACAAAGGACAAATTACGAAAATGCCCGGCATACCTAACGATCACTGGATAGCGTCTAGCAACACACCGTGACCCCCAACCATTAGAAGAGTCAAAAGCAATGACTACTACCTTTCATGTGAAACAGTTATCGTGTAAATAGAATCATATCGCTGTAATAATATCCATACGATCGTATCTTGAGTGTAAGTACATTAACGATCGTATCTTATAATCTGGATATCATGCTCTCTCGGAATAACACATTTACTCCCACTTTTCAAAGATTCTCGAGAGCTAGACATTCCTTATAAGAAGGCCATTTCAGATATTCACTCATAATCATAGGATACGTGATTCCCGGATGAACTAACATGTATCCTACGCATGCTTCAGTATCACACCCAAGCACTACCGCATGATCGGCCCATGGCTAGGGGAAACCTCAATAGTGTCAAAGAATGACAATCCACACCGTGATGCCATAAAGACTCTGGTCTTAGGATAATTACACAACTGCCACATATTACGACAGTTAATGTAATTGGGTTAGTCTAACGTACGCATTCTCTAATACACGTGCACGTACAGTCCAAGTGTCTCTACACTTCGATAGACGAGATCTATCCCTATCTTCAATAAGATAGAAGACATCCAATACGTGCTAGTCTAATCATACTATCAATATCCTATTTGATAGTACATACGACTAGAGACAATTAAGTATAAACTTGTTAACGTGAATAGAGATCTCATCAACCATAATCACTATCATGGTTTCTCTATCACAGTTTAATACTAGGGACGTTACTACATATATACATATTCAATAATATGAAGACTAACAAATATATAATAAAAAAGTGCTTTTTTCATCATAATAAAGTTATTACATGATATAAAATAGACTGTAAATGACCCGACCCGGTCAGATCCGGTCCAACCCGACTGGGTTTAGGACACTATTTGAACAATCTCCCACTTGACCTAAAGCCAATCACCCATATGCCTAAGCCCATGCATGTGAACATGTTTCTCATGCTTTGCTGTGACAATGCCTTGGTTAACGGATCAGCTAAGTTATCATTCGTGTGGATTTTATCTATCTTTACATCTCCTCTATCAACTATCTCTCTAATCAAGTGATAGTGCCGTAGCACATGTTTGGACTTCTGATGAGACCTTGGTTCCTTTGGCTGAGAAATCATCCATTTGGTATCACAGTACAGTGGGATTGGACCTTCAATGGAGGGAACCACACCAAGTTCAGTAATAAACTTCTTCATCCAAACTGCTTCATTTGCCGCCTCCGAGGCTGCTATATACTCGGCTTCCGTTGTAGAATCTCCAGTAGTCTCTTGCTTGGAACTCTTCCAGCTCACTGCTCCGCCGTTAAGCGTGTAAACAAATCCAGACCGTGACTTCAAGTCATCATTGTCAGTTTGAAAACTGGCATCTATGTAACCTCGTAATACCAAATCATCATTCCCAAAAACCAGGAACATATCCCTAGTACATCTCAAGTACTTGAGAATATTCTTGACAGCAATCCAGTGACCATCACCTGGATTTGACTGGTACCTACTAGTCATACTAAGAGGTTACGAGACATCCGGTCTAGTGCACAACATGGCTTACATGATGGACCCAATAGCCGAGGCATAAAGGATCCTACTCATATGAGCCCTTTCCTCCTCCGCTTTAAGAGACATTTAATTTGACAGATAGACCCCATGTGACATGGGCAGCAATCCTCTCTTGGACTGCTCCATGCTGAATCTCTTCAGCATCTTGTCTATGTAGGTGGATTGTGACAGACCAAGCAACCTCTTGGATCTATCTCTATAGATCTTGATTCCTAGAATATAGGTTGCTTCACCCAAGTCCTTCATTGAGAAGTTCCCGGATAACCAAACTTTGACTGACTGTACATAGGAAAATCATTCTCTATGAGCAATATTTCGTCTACATAAAGCACTAAGAACACAATGGCACTCCCACTAACCTTCTTGTAAACACAGGGCTCATCTTCGTTCTTGATGAAATCAAAATGTTTGATTATCTCATCAAAGTGAAGATTCCAACTCCGAGAAGCTTGCTTTAATCCATAAATAGATATTTGCAATTCGCACACCATCCTGGCATCATTAGTTGTGAAACCCTCAGGCTGTGTCATATACCCCTCCTCAGACAGGTTCCCGTTAAGGAAAGCTGTTTTCACATCCATCTGCCAGATTTCGTAATCATGGTATGATGCAATAGCGAGCAAAATTCTAATGGATTTTAACGTGGCAACTAAGTGAAAAGGTTTCGTCATAGTCAACTCCTTGTCTTTGCTTATAACCTTTCGCCACTAACCTAGCCTTGTAATTGACTAAGTTACCGTCCATGTCGGTCTTTCTCTTAAAGACCCATTTACACCCTATGGGAACTATTCCTTCAGGTGGATCAACTATGTTCCAAACTTGGTTGTCTTTTATGGATTCCATTTCAAAATTTATGGCCTCCAGCCATTTCTCTTTGTCATGCATTAATAACACCTCTCCATAAGTCTGAGGATCCTCATCTTCCATAAGGTATACGCCCGTGTATCTTTCATGTTCACGGCGTTCCCTGGTGGATCTTCGAGGTTCTATTGTGTCTACCGTAGAGGTTGGCGTCACAACTATGTTTGGCGTCTCCTCTACTTCCATCTACTGACTGTTATCCATAAGTGGTTCTTGAATTTCTTCAAGATCAATCTTACTTCCACTAACCCTATCCAGAATAAAATCTTTCTCTAGAAAGTGGCCAGTCCTGGAAACAAACACATTTTGTTCTCCTGGATGGTAAAATTGGTATCCTCTAGTTTCTCTAGGATGACCCACAAATAGACATTTGTCCAATCTAGCCTCTAATTTGTCAGGCATCATCCGTTTCACATAAGTCGGACAACCCCAAGGTTTAAGATTTGCCAGACTCGGTTTTCTCTTATGCCATACCTGTATGGAGTAGAGTCAACTATCTTTGATGGAACTCGGTTAAGTGTATAGGATACGGTTTCTAGAGCATACCCCCAAAATGATTTTCGGAGAACTTCGTAGCTCATCATGGATCGTACCATGTCCAACAAGGTACTGTTTCTCCTCTCAGACATGCCATTCATCTGAGGCGTTCCGAGAAGGGTCCATTTAGGCAGAATCCCATTCTCCTTTAAATAATCTTAAAACTCTCCATCTAAGTATTCACCACCTCGATCGGATTGAAGTGTTTTGATTTCTTTACCTAGTTGTTTCTCAACTTCACTTCTGAATTCTTTGAACTTTTCAAAAGCCTCAAACTTATACTTCATTATGTATACATAACCATAGCGTGAATGGTCATTAGTGAAGATGATAAAATAAGAGTATCCTCATTTGGCTTCAATTGACATTGGGCCACACACATCAGTATGTATAAGCTCAAGTAATTCATTGGATCTAAAATCAGACGGTCCTCACGAGGGCCAATCACCGCAAGATTCTAGTCGAGTCGTAACCCAATTATTCATGAGAACTCATAACGATCATATCTCGATAATAACGATATACCCGAGGTAGGTCAACTCCCGGCGAGGGCCGATCAGTTGGATCCGAACAAAGGCTCTTCACCGTCATTATAATATTGGGAGACTATTTTGGCTCGATTTTTGTCATGGGAATAATTTAAATTAATTCACTTTAATTAATTTCATTTATTTACGGTCTCATCCATTATGTGCATATTACTACGATATCGTATAAAGTAAAACATAATCAACGTTTCACGCACAAAATAACCGGTATGATCATGGACTTTCCCTAGGTGTGGTTTCGAATACAAACTGACGAAACCATGGGTCACAATCTAAGGGTAGCTGCAACCACCAATAGGATCTTTATTGTTGTACGCCAATATGGCCTTTATCTTTCTTTGGTCTTTGTCTTCTTGCTCCATTCTTGTTACATAATAAATTTATCTAATACATAATTACACCTGCCACACACGAGGAGGAGCTAACGGGAATGAGATAAATGCAAAAAGTAAACTAGGTCACGTTCTTCATAACGGCCTAGGACAATTTGAAAAACCAACATAAAGTAAATCACTCACATCTATCCTATTGGTCAAGTCCATGATCAATTGGGGTCCATATAATCATTTATATATACACATCTAATCCATACAATTATATCTTATGAAAAAGATCAAATTAAAATTTATCTACATATGCGTCTTATTTTATCACATCAAATAATTAATTAACTTTTTAATAAATAAATGACTTAAATTGAAAATAAATTTAACATTTAATTTTAAATCGATTTTAATTTCAATTTTATTAATTTGGAACTATTCAAAATTAAAATCAAAATTAATAGGTCTCTTTTTTTTCCTTTCCTTTTGGTTCTTAACCAAAATGGATGTCATTGGTTCTTAAACCAAAAGGCATCTTTCCAAACAAGTTTTGGTTGACTGCCTGACCCATTTCCGAAATCAAAAATTTGAAAAGGGGCCTAGGCCTAGGTTTTTTTCCAAATCAAATATTTGGAAAGAGCCTAGGCCTATTCCAATCAATGTTTGGAAAGACCATTATTATTTTAATGCCATGTGGCATCCCAATGGCCCAAACTATTTGAACCATTGGTTAGACACATGACACAACCAAACAAAGGAGATATCAATGTGTCCCCCCCAATCGACGTGTCCCCCCCTTTTTTTTGTTTTATCGTTTCACGAATCTAGATATTGCATCTATTATAATTACTACGCAATTTAATTAGTGCTTATTGCTTAAGCTCGAAGCTGGCTCCGATACCACTGTTAGGAAATCAACTAGTTTAATGCAGCGGAATTTAAAATTTTGATTTCCGATCCAAGATCGACTTCGTTTAACACAATAAACACGTTAAGTAGTTTGACGGTGTATACCTTGGCTGATCAAAAAAATCGACGCTTTGACCGTCAGAGAGAGTAGTATTGTACGCGAGCCGTCCACGTGTTCGGCATCTATCGATATCCACACGAACTCCTCGCCAGAATCCTCCTTGGATTGCTACTAGAAAAATCTGGTTCATAGACCCACATTTTCCTCTCTCTAAAACTCTCTACTAGAAGCTCTCTATTTTTCTCAAAAACAACTAGCTCTTGGAATTGTGATGTACAAAAGAGCTAGCCAACCCCTTTCTTATATAGGGAGAGTGGCGCCCCAATGTCCCCTAATCTGATTAGGGGAAGCTTCCTAGAAGATAGATGAAATAGAAAACATTTTCCTAATAAAATAAGGAAAATCACTTTGATTGATTTATCTTTTTTATTATGATATCTCATTTTAAATCAAGATATTGGCAATATCTTATATTGAATATCTTTTTTTTTCTAATTACCATAAATCTATTTTTCCAAAATCAATTAATATCCAATATTAATATTATGGTAATCTTATTAATTAAATTGCACAATCCAAGTGTATCTTATACACATGTCTTCTGCTCCCCGTATTGCCAAATATTGGCTTCCGGAATATTCTTTAATCAATATAATTAATATCTTGTATTTAGTTTATTCGTAATAAATAAATACCACCATATTACTCTATTCACTATAACAGTTTGTAGTCGAGATAAACTTTCCTTATTTGGTTATCACAATAACCGCATTTTAATCCAGCTAGATGTTCTTATGTGTGTGACCCGATATGCTTCCGAATATGTTGGTCGTAGACACAAAGTGCATATTACGAAAATCCCCTTCATACCTGACGATCACGGGATAACGCCTAGCAACACACCGTGACCCCCAATCAACGGAAGAGTCAAAAGCAATGACTACTACCTTTCACGTGAAACAATTACCGTGTAAATAGAATCATATCGCTATAATAATATCCATATGATCGTTTCTTGAGTGTCAGTACATTAACGATCGTATCTTATAATCTGGATATCATGCTCTCTCGGAATAATATATTTACTCCCACTTTGCAAAGATTCTCGAGATCTAGACATTCCTTATAAGAAGGTCATTTCAGATATCCACTCATAATCATAGGATACACGATTCCCAGACGAACTAACATGTATCCTACGCATGCTTCAGTATCACACCCAAGCACTACCGCACGATCGCCCCGTGGCTAGAGGAAACCTCAATAGTGTCAAATCATGACAATCCACACCGTGATGCCATAAAGACTCCGGTCTTAGGATAATTACACAACTGCCACATATTGCGACACGTAATGTAAGTGGGTCAGTCTAACGTACGCATTCTCTAATACACGTCCACATACAGTCCAAGTGTCTCTACACTTTGATAGACGAGATCAATCCCTATCTTCAATAAGATAGAAGACATTCAATACGTGCTAGTCTAATCATACTATCAATGTCCCATTTGATAGTACATACGACTAGAGACATTTAAGTATCAAACTTGTTAACGTGAATAAGGATCTCATCAACCATGATCACTATCATGGTTTCTCTATCACAGTTTAATACTAGGGACGCTACTACATATATACATATTCAATAATATGAAGACTAACAAATATATAATAACAAAAGTACTTTTATTAATCATAATAAAGTTATTACATGAACTAAAATAGACTGTAAATGACCCGACCCGGTCAGATCCGGTCCAACCCGATTGGGTTTAGGACATTATTTCAACAGATTTAACGTTGTTTCTGGCAATATATCGACTACTCCAAAGACAAACGAGGATATTTTATTATCACGAGAAAGCTTCAAGTTACAATTAATACATATGGTATTTATAGCCTTGGGATCCAACCCTAACTGACTAAACAACCAACCTAGATAATGACTGAAATACCCAGAAGTAACTTTATCCAAATCGGAAACCATGCAGACGTGTTCCTCAAGGATTGCTGAGAACCAACTCAGCAGACCATGCTCAGCAGATGATCAGTCTGCTGACTTCATTTAGTTGAACACAAGATTCAACAGACACCTTCATGTCTTGCCGACCACCACAGTTTGCCCAGACTTTGCTGAGTATCACTCTCAGCAGCATAGTTTAAGTCACCATTATTGATAGGTACAAGAGGATATGCATGCACTCCATTCAATTACTCAACTCAATTTGCCTTGAGAGATCACCACTCATCGAGCTTAGGTTAGCTTAGATTCAACTTAGAATATAATGTAAACATTTTGTTATAATGAATAATTAACTTCTATTTTGTTATATACTCTATAAATACTTCATGATGAACACATTAAAACTTAACTTGTTCATTGATTTTTTATCAATAAGATTTCCACATCTTATATTTTTTGAGTTTTTTCAATTTCAACATCAGTCGAGCAAGATATAAGTTGGGCGAAGTTATCAGCTAAGCTAAGCTATCACCCAAGCAAGGGAGCATTGAGGAGTGGTCAACTTTTAATGAAAGTCAGGGATAATGTCAAATGTTTATCCATTTATGAAAACTCATAAGCGTTCAATAAAGCTGACACATGTACCAATGACATACATTTATACAACAGTGCATCTACCTTGAATTACGGTTTTTTGAATTTCAAAAGTTTTTAGACATTTGGAGGGAAAATCTCTATCATCTGCACCCATCCATTATCTCTCTTTATGCACTCAAAAAATATTCAAGGCAAGTAAACTCAAAAATTGATTCTTATTCAAAATCAAAATTTATGCTCATGCCTTGCCCCTCAAAAGTAAACATTTTAGCGAAGTAAGGCGCAACCGAGGTTCTAATATTTTTCAGGGCATTAACCCAATTTCCAACTGCCTCTTGAATACGCCCAAAAAAATTTTCCGCTTTCTATTGCATACAAACCCCATGAAAATAAGTAGTATTAGCACCCCCAGATTGAAACCATCTCACAACTGACATTTGTCTCCAAAAATTTGCTTCCTAAAGAAGTGCTCGGCATTTTTCCATCTCCTCCCGTGATGAGTCATCATGATCTCCGCTTGAAGCAGGGCATAACATGTTTCCTTAACTTTGGCTGTAAAATTACAAAAAAACTTGTTCATTCCACACGGCGAGTGCACGAGAAACTTTATTCAGTTGATTCACTAATCTTTTCATATCAGTGTCTGGGGAGAATTCATACCAAACCCCTTTAACTGTATCGACAAAATCTGCATGCTCGGTCGAAACATTCAGAACCCGGAAATGAGACCTTGACCGTTGTCCCGAATGGCATTTAACAAGAAAATGACAGTGATCGGATCTCTTGGCAAGATTCACTTGAATGATGTCATGATGGGCCGCACATTCCTCATTTACCATGACTTTATCCAACCTTTGCCACACATTTAACCGAATTCCAAGTAAATTCAGTACCATCAAAAGGGAGATCATGAAGACCTGCTCTCTAACAAGCCATGTTGAAATCATCCATGCCGTTAGCCGATGGAATTTCTCTTCCCGCACATTCTTCTGCAATTTTAATAATGTTAAAATCGCCTCCTACAAGCTAGGGCTCATGTTGTGCAACCCGGGAAAGCAAACCGGTGCATAGAGGAATGCCGGCAACTCTAGAGTGCAAGCCATAAACACCATAAATCCAAACACATCCCCCGTATGTTCCGTAAACCAAGTTGCCAGACATTGAAGACCATCTTCCGCAAACTGAACATGAGCAAATTTAGACCATTTCATCCAAACCTTTCCAGAGGAAGATGCTTGAGCACCATCAATTAGTAAAGTAATTCTAAGCTATTGTATTTCCTCGGAATCCACTAACGGTTCAATCAACACAAAGACATGAAATCTAAATTCACAGCACAAATGTTTAAGACGATGGATTGTATCCATGGAGGCAATTCCCCGGATGTTCCAAATCAAAATATTGATAAGACTAAACATTTTTAGATCGGTGTGTAAATTTTGGAGATACCTGCCCTGAAGTTTCACGCCCTTTCCCGCGACCTTTTCTTTTAGTAACAGAGGGACCTACTGTCTGATTTACCTGAGCTGGCTGAACCTGCTTTTCAGTGTTTGTGGAAGTCTGATGATCATTAACCGTATCTTCTTTGCTTGAAATTTTGCCCCCATCCTTACTTTCCGTGCTATCATACTCCCCACTACCAGGCTTCTTTTCCATTAGAAGGAGCTCAGAAGATAAAACCCTGTTATGACGGATCAATCAAGAAGTGATGGTGATTGTGAGTAAAGATAATCAATTAACAAGTAAACAAACACAGAAATAAGAAGAACACAGATTTAACGTGGTTTTCAGCAATGAGCCGACTACTCCACGGACAAACGAAGATATTTTATTATCATGAGAAAGTTACATCATGTTACAATTAATACATACAATATTTATAGCCTTGGGAATCCAACCCTAACCGACTAAACAACCACACCAGATAATGACTAAAATACCCCAGAAGTAACCTTATCCAAAATGGAAAACCATGTAACAACGTGTTCCCCATGTCTGCTAAGAACCAACTCAGCAGACCATACATCAGCAGGTTGATCACCCCTGCTAATTTTCCCTAGCTGAGCACCAAGCTTCAGTAGACTGCCCAACACTCTACTAACCAGATCACAGTTTCCACACAGACCTCAGCTGCATAGTTTAAGTCACCATTACAAATCTCTACCTTGACTTTAACTTCATGCAAACTGACCAGGTGCACAACCAAGTGCCAGAAATCCACTTTGTCTTCAGATTTGAATACCTCAGCAGACCCCCACCTTCAGCTGAGTATTCCCAGAGTAAGATTAACAACTTTGGATATTCAGCAAGTCCATACCCAACTGAAACTTGCCCCTTGGAACTGGTTTAGTGAACATATCAGCAGGATTAACATCAGTGCTGATCTTCTCCACTTTGACCCTCCTCTCAATTCTTAGAAAATGGTACCTAACATCAATGTTCTTGGTTCTCTCATGATGAACCTTATCCTTTGCCAAATATATTGCACTCAGATTGTAACAATACGCCCTGGCTTGATCTTGAAGCAGACTCAGATCATTGACTATACCTTTTAACCAGATTGCTTCATTTGCTGCTTCAGTCGATGCCATGTATTCTGCTTCAGTAGTAGATAATGTCACTGTACTCTGTAAAGTTGCCTTTCAATTTTCCATAGAACCACACAAAATAAACACATACCAAGTCATAGATCTCATGTTGTCCACATCAGCAGCATAATCAGAATCACAGTACCCTGTGACAAAACATTGAGTATCACCTCCATAAATGAGTCCAATATTAGATGTACCCTTAAGGTACCTAAATATCCTTTTTACTGCCTTCTAGTGTTCCTTTCTAGATTGAGCCATAAACCTGCTGACAACACTGACTGCCTGAGCCAAATCAGGCCTAGTATAGACCATGGCATACATTAAACTGCCAACACTGCACTAGCGTATGGAACCTTTGACATGTATTATTCATCTTCAGCTGACTGTAGAGCAAACACATCAGACATATGTACATTTAGTGCCATAGGAGTATCTATAGGTTTGTCTGGTGACATGCCAAACTTGGATAGAACCTTTTCAATATACCTCTACTGAGATAAGAACAACTTTCTCTGCATTCTATCTATATAGATCTTCATCCCTAAATTTTCTTTGCATTCCCCAAATCCTTCATCTCAAATTCATCCTTGAGTATATTCTTCAGATCTTGAATGTCAGACTTGTTCACAGCAGCTATCAGCATATCATCCACATACAGAACTAGATTGATGACTGAACTATCCTTCAACTTGTTATGATAAATACAACAATCATATGGACTCCTGCTATGACCTAGCTGAATCATAAAACTGTCAAACTTCATATACCACTGTCTCGGGGCCTACTTAAGTCCATACAAAGACTTCTTCAACTTGCAAACAAACCTTTCCTTCCTAGGAACTAGGAAACTATCTGGCTGAGTCATATAAATTTCCTTATCTATATCTTCATGTAGAAAGGTTGTCTTCACATCTAATTCCTCAAGTTCAAAATTCTGATGTGCCACTATTGCTAACAGCACCCTGATGGAAGTATGTCTGACCACAGGAGAAAATATCTCTTCATATTCTACCCCTTCTTTCTGACTGAACCCTATGGCAACCAAACGTGCCTTATATCTGATGTCCTCAGTAGATGTCATTCCTTCCTTCTTCTTGAAGATCCATTTGCAGCTGACCACTTTCTGTCCCGTGGTTGTTTGACCAGATCCCAAGTCTCATTCTTCTAAAGTGACCCAATTTTCTTCTCTCATGGCAACAAGCCATTGGGATGCCTCAGAACATGTCACATCTTCTCTGTAAGTGTTAGGTTCAAAACCATCCACTTCTTCAGCTACCTGTAGTGCATATCCAACCATATCCTCCTCAAACCCATATCTCTTTGGGGGTTTGATATTGGTCTTCCTAGCTCTGTGGGGAGCTATACCCTCTGACCAACAACAGCTGTTTGAGTATCTGCTGACCCTTGTTCAGCAGACTGGCTTGGATCCATTTCTGGATCTACTAAATGCTGACTGTCCTCTGCTGAGTATTTCAATTCAGTAGACTCTACTTGAAGCTCCACCTGTTTGTCAACCTTCTCAGTTTCATATCCAATTTCAGATTCAGATGTGGCCCTCACAGATGAGTTAAGCATAGAATTTTCATCAAAGACTACACTCATGTTGAGTATAACCCTATTTTCAGCTGATGACCAGAGTCTATACCCTTTTACTCCATCTCCATATCCAACAAACACTCCCTTCTTGGCTCTAGGCTCCAGTTTACCTTCATTGACATGATAGTAGACTGTGCTTCCAAAAACCCTTAGACCTAAGTAGTCTGCTGACTTTCCTGACCAAACCTCAAGTGGTGTTTTGAGCTTGATCCCAGTGTGAGGCCCTCTGTTGATTAAGTAGCGTGCTGTGTTAACAGCCTCTGCCCAAAATCTTCTTGCCAAACCAAAATTAGAGAGCATGCACCTTGCCCTCTCTAGGAGAGATTGATTCATTCTTTCTGCAACACTATTCTGCTGTGGAGTATCTCTGACAGTATGGTGCCTAACAATGCCTTCATTCTTAAAAATTCATCAAACTCAGACCAACAGAATTCCAATCCATTATATGTTCTAAGTCTTTTGATCTTCTTCCCTGTCTAATTCTCAACCAAAGCCTTCCACCGCTTGAAGTGCATGAATGCTTCACTCTTGTGCTTCATCATAACTACCCAAGCCATCCTTGAGTAATCATCTATAAAAGACACAGAGTACATGTGACCACCAAGTGACTCCGCCCTACTCCCAAAGTCTCTTTTAGATACTTGAGAACTCTTTTGACTGCACCTAAATGACTTTCTTTAGGTTTAGATTGAAATCTTGCACAAACACCTACAGCAAAGGATATATCAGTCTCACGGCGATTAGTCACAAGAGATCGCCTATCATCCTTCAGATAAGGTCCGATCAACATCTTTGCCTTCTTTATCTTCATCCAATCGATGTTTGTACTCATGGGAGTTGAGTTCTTAGTCTTTGTTTTCCATACCAAACTTCTTCAGCAACTCCTTGGTGTACTTGGTTTGATGAATGAAGATTCCCTCTTTCATTTGTTTAACTTGCAATCCCAAAAAGTAATTCATTTCTCCCATCATACTCATTTGGAATTTACTTTTCATTAAATTTGCAAACTTTTCACAAAGTAAATCATTTTCAGAACCAAAAATTATGTCATCCACATAAATTTGTACCAAAGTCTGTCTCAGTCCCTTCACTGATTCTGAAAAGTGTCTTGTCAATGGTGCCTTTTATAAAACCATTGTCTACCAAGAATTGAGATAGAGTCTCATACCATGCTCTTGGTGCTTGTTTCAATCCATAAAGTGCTTTGTTGAGTCTATACACTTTATCTTCTTGATCTTTAACTTCAAATCCAGGAGGTTGCTGAACATACACTTCCTCCTCTAGAATGCCATTCAAAAATGCACTATTGACATCCATTTGATATACTATGAAGTTCTTATATGCAGCATGTGCCAAGAATAATCTGATAGCTTCCAATCTTGCAACAGGTGCATAAGTTTCATCAAAGTCTATTCCTTCTGCTTGAGAATAGCCTTTTGCAACTAGTCTGGCCTTATTCCTCACAATGGTACCAGATTCATCAAGTTTATTTCTGTATACCCACTTAGTACCAATGATATTTGCATAATTTGGCCTATCAACTAGTGTCCAAACTTGATTTCTTTCAAATTCATTTAATTCTTCTTGCATAGCAATTATCCAATCTGGATCTGAAATTGCTTCTTCAACAACTTTAGGTTCCATTTGAGATAGAAAACAAGTGAACATAGCTTCCAGTTGTCTTCTAGTTCTCACACCTTGCTGTACATTGCCAATAACTTGTTCAAAGGTGATTCCCTTAACCATTGTGGATTTTGGTTATTTTGATTTTCGGGAACATCATCTTCAATGAGGTCTCACTGTAGCTTCTTCTACAGGGGTCAAGAGATCCTTGAACTGCTTGGTTGTTGCATCATAGAACACTATCGGCCAGGTGTTCAAAGCGAGGCGATGTCGAAACTTTTAAGTCATTCAATCTTTCCAAAACTTCAACACAATCTGGATCGTTGACTTGTTGATTCTCAAAGCGAGTTCACAATCTTCATCTTCCATACCAAGAAAACTTAGGTTCATCAAACACAACATGAATTGTTTCTTCATGTTTCAGATGACCTCTTGTTCAAGACCACAATGCTGTGATCAAGAATATCCCAAGAATATGCCTTCATCTGATTTTGGTTGAAATGTTTTCAAATGTACTTTATGATTTAGAATAAAGCATTTGCTTCCAAATGGATGAAAATAGGATATGTTAGGTTTCCTTCCATTCCAAACTTCATAAGGTGTCTTCACAAAGACTTCTTGTTTATCGATGTTCTGTTTTGTGTGTAGCATCTCAGATTTAATGCTTCAAATTTAATATCTTTCGGTAGCAATGCTTCACAAATCATTGTTCTTCCCGCTTCCTTTAAAGTTCTGCTTCTTCTTTCAAAGAACCCCATTTTGTTTGTGGTGTACTAAAGCGTGACAAGTTGATGTAGTACACCATTCTGTTCACAATATTCTCTTATAACTTTGTTGAGAAATTCAGTACCCTGATCTGATCTTATCTTTATAACTGTTAAACTTTTCTCATTTTGTAATCTTTTCAAAAGATTTGTCATGCTTTGAAGTGTCTCACTTTTCTTGTTCATGAATATCACCCAAGTGTACCTAGAGTAATCATCCACAACCACAAAGGTGTACTTCTTTCCTGTTACACTTGTTGGAGTTATTGGTCCAAAAAGATCCATATGCATCCGCTCCAACACTCTATTTGTTGATTGTTTGGTCTTTGATTTGAAACTTGACTTTATCTGTTTACCTTGTTGACAAGCATCACATATAGCATCCTTCTTGAATGTGATCTCAGGTAAACCAACCACCAGTTTCTTCTTCACCAACTGATTAATATCATCAAAGTTTAAGTGATTCAACTTCTTGTGCCATAGCCAATTGAGTTCTGATTTGGTGTGTACAATCAGGCAGGTTTCGAATCTATGATGAGACCAATCCACAACATACATATTATGTTGTCTTCTGCCAGCAAGCACAACTTGATCACCTCTTTCACTAATGACAATGCAGTTGTCTTTGTCAAAAGTGACCTTGTAACCCTTGTCACGAAATGTCCATTAACTCAACAAGTTGTATTCCAGTCCCTCAACATATGCAACATCCTTGATTGTAAGTCCATTTCTCACAAGTGTGCCATATCCTCTTGTATATCCAGGTGTATTCTTGTTGCCAAAATTCACCCTTGGACCATCTTTTGCTACAAAGTTTGACAGACAATGCTTATTCTTTGTCATGTATCCGAACATCCACCACAAAGTACCGACACCCTACAAAACAAAGTTAATGCATTTTAGGTACCCAAACCTGTTTGGGTCCATAATGGTCAGTGGTAAGCATGACCCTTGGCATGTCTCCATAAGGTCTTCTCCTAAATGTGTCATACTTTGGTTCATACTTTGGTTCATACATGTATTCCACACATCCATAAGTTCTAACAGTAGGTTGTGTAGGAATCACATATGTTTTCTGGCCTTTTGGTTTGTAATGCTGTTTGAAGTGATTCTTGATGTTAGAAGCATTAGTATAACCATTAGTTTGTTTGTCTGTTAGAATGTTACAGTAGTATGGAGTCTCTTTGAGGCCTTGTATAAGTCCTCTGCTTGATTCCATTGCCTAGGTTTTACCCTAGCGAAGATGGTTATCTTCTTGTTTTTAGCATTAGATGCAGAAATATTCCAATCATCATCAGTAGGGAACAGTCTACCTTTCCCCCTGAGATAAGTATCCCTTGAATGATTAACATTTTTGGGTTTAGAATTCTTATCCTTGGTATATTTCTGTCTCTTGTCCTTCTGTGGTCCAGCAGACTTGGTATCAGGTCTGCTATCAGCAGGCTTAGAAGGCACAGCAGTCCTATTTTTAGATTTATTCTTTTTACTAGGAGCTGTTGACTTCTTAGACTTCTGATTTTGCTTCCTTGAAGCATTCTCATTGGGTTTTACTGCTTCAGCAACCTTACTGGGAGTTGGATCTAGTGCAGGTACAAACTTGGGACCAATTCTGGTACTAGGTTCAGTAACCTTACAGGATCCACTCTTGTTGGATTGCTGAGTTCCAAATCCAAGCCCTGTTCAATCTCCATAAGGCTTTCCTGATTTGTATGCAGTATTGGAACAAGATGGTTCAGCAGATTCAGAGGCTGCTGGATGATCAGCAGACTTATGTTGATTCTGTCCAACATCTTTTTCCTTACCTTTGAGAACCCTTAATTCAGCTTTCAATCTTCCAACTTCCAATTCAAGAGTTTCTTTTTCAGCCTTAACAACCTCATAACCAGATTGTATTATCCTCAGTTGATTAAGGATGGCATCCAAAGTCTCATTGTTGTCAGAATTTCTAGGATTTGAACCATAGGTTGATTCACAATCACTTCCAGCAGGAGTGTTGATGGATACAGTGTTGTATACCTCCTCGCCATCCATATTGGCCATCAAAGCATAATCCTCCATATCAGCAACTAATGCAGTGTCATCTGATTCATTTCCCTTTTCATATTCCACTTCATACCTTGATTCATCTTCAGCAACCATAGCCTTCTTGCCATGTCTTCTTTGTTGACTCTTGGTCTTCAGTAGGTCTGGACAATCAGGTCTAAAATGTCCAGGCTTCTTGCAGTTGAAGCAAAGATAATCAGGTTCCTTGCCTTGTTTTAGTTCAGGACAGTCAGGTTTGAAGTGTCATGGTTTCTTGCAATGAAAGCACAGATAATCATTATCTTTCCTTGGTTCTTCTTTCCTTCTTTCAGTAGGCCTCTTTGTAAAATTTCTTGCAGGGGCCTTTCCAGTCTTCATCATCCTGATTTTCTTACTCAAGAGGGCAATTTGTTCTTGCATCTCATCCAAAGATATCATCCTGTCCTCCTGATGTTTCTTCATGATGTGAAGCGACCAATCTGCATGGTCTTTGGCTCTTCCTTTCGATTTGAGCACAAGCTTTTTGCTAAATTCATAAGCCTTTAGATCTCGAAAACAATTTGAAGGTTTCTTCTTCATGCAACTTTCTCATTTCTTCAATTGCAATCACCTTCATTTTCCAAACATCTTTTGCGGTAGAGCTTCCAAGATTTTGGTGTTTATTTCCTCTTTTGAATAACTTACACTCAAGCGGTGTAAGTTCATCCAGATTGCATTGAATCTTGATTCCATTTGCTCAATGGTTTCATTAGGCGACATCTTGAACTTTTGGAACCTCTTTACGGCTACACCGATTTTGTTCTTCTTTGTTGCATCGGTGCCTTCACGAGATCAAGTGAATCTTGTCCCGAGTTCCTTTGCGAGTCTTGCAATCTTTAACCTTCATGTACATATTGCTATCCAAGGTTACGTAAATGATATCAATAGCAATGTTGTTGAGGTTTGCCCTTTTCTCTGCCTTCTCTTACGCATTCCATTCTCTTTTGGCTTAGGAATGTACTCGGGCCTGTCACCCACTTTATTCTGCCTTTGTAATCTCCAAAGGTCCATCGCTTAGTACATCCATCATCTCATCATGAGTAGCAGCAAAGATATGCCGCATTTCGACGTTTATACTCATCAAATCTATCAAGAGAACACATCAACATAGTTCTAGCATACTGTGTGTGTTTTCCATGATGCAAATCTTGAAAATCAAGAACTTGAAAGAAAGTTTTAAAGAATTTTCACAAGCACAACAAGTAGGATTCCTTCGCAATAAGCACCGCTCCGATACCAATTGTTGGTCCTTGAAAAGCTTTGGTTAAGTTTAGAGGGGGTGAATAAACTTAACACTTAAAACTTTGGAGTTAACAAATTCTGCAACTTCAAGAATCACGATACTTCAGAGTTCTGCTGAGACTTCGTAACTCTCGATAAATAAATGAGAGTCTCATCGATAGTTGATCTTGCTCGAATTTGTGCAAATGGAATTATATCAAAATTAAGCCTTAATACTTGTTGTTAAATATGATACTAAGTACTAGATACTCATGAGTGCAAGTGTGTGATTTCGATTGCTAGATTCAGTGAGATTGATGAATGAAATAAACTAAGTGCGTAAAGTAAATGTCTTTGAAAGTAAGTAGGCGATTTTATAGTGGTTCCAGGTGATGTAATCCTGTCACCCCACTCTTCTCCTCTGTGATGTTGGAGGAAATTCACTAGAGATCTTTGATGTAGTCATTACAAAGATTCCTAAGTTGTTTGTCCTTCACCAATGACTATGGCTTCACAAATCAAAACCCGGAACAGTAGGATTGTCGCTCCTAAGTCTTCCACTGGTCCTTGAAGGGTAGGATTGCCTCTTCACCAACTCCACCATAAACAACGATCTTTCACACCCAACAGATGCTTCACTGTGTTTGTGAGGTTCTTTATAAAATAAAGATTGAATCAAGTAAAAATGATTCAGTTGCAGCAGCTTGATTAGGATGATGTAATCAGCAGCTTGCAGTCTTCAAGTGTGTGATCTTGATATAGCTTGAATACAGGATGCACTTGAAGAATTTCTCTAGATCAGCAGCTTTATGCTCAGTAAGTTCAGCAGGGTGTTTTTCAGCTCAGATTTATCACTTAAAGTTTTTCCAAAAATTCATCCTCCTTTTTCTGAGTTGAAAGTCCTCTATTTATAGGTAGGAATGCATGTGACTTGTATTTGAAATTCAAATGTGACCGTTCCTTGTTTTTGTCCCATCTGATATGCAGTCTGTCACTATTCATAGGGTCGACAATGCCGTAATTCCTTTTGACAAGATCAAATCATCCACCCTTTGACTTGTATCCAATGGATAAAAATAAAAGTCATCCCAACGCCTTTTTAATCTCACCTTTGATTTTCTTGATAAGTCGGTAGGTAGTTGGTCATCCTCATCCATGTAATCTTCCAATAAACTTGAATTAATCGAGGTAATACATCAAGAGTTCATGAGTCTGTTTGAGATACCTATCAAGATCTTGATCATCATATTACTGTATATAAAATACAATGCAGCTGATTACTTTTATCTAACTTTTATTTGTGAAGTTAGATTACATCATTTTAATGATAACTAAGTTCCAAACATCATCCAACTTATGGAACTTAGACCTTCTACATAAGGTATATGTAATCGCTTTAGTCATCATCACAGACTTGCCTAAATTCTGATTCCATATCCTTGACTTTAAATACTAAGTTTGATCCCTTAGCCTTCATTTACTGAGTTTGAACCCTCACCTTGCCTTCGATCTTGATCTTGACCTTCAAGAGTTCCCGACAAGTCTATCGACCTATCTACCCTACTCGACCTGAACTAGTCACCGACCATTACAAAGGCTTGTTTGATCAAACCTATTTGTGAATCAAACTCTAATAAACCTACACATTTAATCTAGACATCTTTTTTCCTTTGCACTATAACAGCTAGTATGGCACTCATCATCAAAACTAAGAAATAAGTCCAAGAATTTCCCCCTTTTTGGTGATGATGCCACTACCCTCACCTAATCAGCAAAGCAAAAAGATATAAAACAAAAACAGAACAAATTCAGTCAATTCTCATTATAATCATTGTTCAGTTATTACAACTAGATACAACAAAGATAAAGAATAATAAGCATATGCTGATCTATTGTCTCTTTTCTCTTTCTCTTCTAGCCTTCTCAGCTTGTTCTTGATATGCTCTGATTTGTTCTATCATATCCCTCATCCATTCATTTTCAATCAGTGTAAAATCAATGTAGGGATTGACTTGCTTCCACCAGCCCCATGCTTCAGGAGGATAAGATTAATTTCATTCACTCTGAATCCAAACTTCATATCTGATTCCTTGAATTCATCCAGTGAGTCCCTTGCTTTTGTAATAGGTAGCACCTTATCACCTTTGCTACTTCTTCTGCCTCTGTTGCTTGCCCTTAAGGCTCTGACTCTTGCTTCCCAAAATTTCAAACCCAAGAAAGAGTTAAGACCTTCATGAAACCCCATGTCATGATAAGGTCTCCTCCTGTTGTAATACTCTTTCTTGTACTGTCTAAGAAGATCATCAGTGAGTTGAACTCTGCCAGGTGCAGGATGCCTGAAAGCATTTGTATCATCTGTCCATCTCTTATGTGCAAAGAGTCTTGCAGCCTCCTTTGCTGCAGCTGATTGGCCCTCTTCCCCTTAGTGACATCATCAACAAAACGGGAGATAAGGCCATGAATACTCTCTGTGAGATAACCACTCTATGCGCTTGGCCTTCCATAGCTCCAGCTTCTTGTATCAAGTGAAGTTATCCTTGATTGCAAGGTCTCCTCCACCGCTTGATCCCTTCACCGCGGTTTGAGATCGCATAGCGAGGTTGTTGTGCAAAGAAGAGGCTCGATGAGGTTCAGTGTTGCGCAAAGGTTGTCAAGTTTCGATGGATAGAAATAAGTTGATCTTTCGTAAATTTATCTTTTGCAAATATTTCCAACCTTGATGCCCCTCACATCTAGTATCGATCATTCACAAAGATTCGAGTAGATGTGAAGTTTGAAGCAACTGTGGCAGTTGATTGTCTGTTTTCATTTACCATCTTCATCAGTTCTTCAAATCTTTCTTCCTGTCTATCCAGTTGTGTCCTTAATTGTTGCATATCAAGCCTTACAGTTCTTAACTCATTCAGTACTTCAACTGGTACTTCACTGGTCATCCTTCCACCAGTGGCTTCATCAGTAGGCTCCTCCACATTATACTGTGGCCTCTGATTGCTTACTACCATTGCCTTACTCCTATCCAAATTCAGGGTTAGGTCCTTCATATTCCTCGGATAGGATCAATGGCGGTGTTCCTCAAAAGCAGTACAAATGCCTCGAGGGGATTAACATCAATATCTTCTTCTTCAGGCATCTCAAACTCTCCTCATCACTAAGTCAAACTCCAGCAAATGCTCATCCTCATTAATGCGAGCCTCTGCGACCATCTTTCCTTCAAAGGTCTTGCTTCCAAAGAGGGCTCCACTACAGCAGCCTCATCAACAACAAGGGTTTCCTCCAAACCCAAATCAGGTTCCAACCTTTGTCCAGTCTTTGTTTGAGACTCAAAGAAACTGCACTCTCCTCTTCAATTCCTTGTGGATTGAATATATTGTCATTATCCACTTGGAAACCTTCAGCATGACCAATCTTGTACAGGATGAGGACAGATTTAGTAAGAGTGCCCTCAAAGTCAAATCCATCCTGATATTCAATGGATTCCTCTGAACTGACACTAGGTTCAATGAAATCAATAGCCTTCTCTCCATCCAAATCCTTACTCTGTTCAGCATCAGTTTGTGCAGTAGGCTCTACAACATGGAATGTAGAAGATTCATCAGCTAGCCTACCAGCACTCAGATTGATTCCTTCATTGATCAATGCTTCCAAATCATCCATGGTGAGATCATGTAGATCCTCATCCATCTCTCCAGTCTGCTGGCCCTCAGCAGACTTACCAGTAGCAGTAGATTGTTGTGCAGGTTGTTCTAAGATTACTGCAGTCCCACTAGTTCCTCCTGGTCCAGAGGGGAAATCTCCTCTAGAATCTGATGATGAGGAAGAATCATCATCACCATCTCTTGGATCTCTAAACTTGATACCTTCCTCTTTCTGTTGTTCATCAAACAAATCCATCAGTCTTGATTGCAGCAGGGTGGTATCAACTAGATCCAGCAGGTTCTCTACTCCCAATTTTTCAAAAGCCCATTCTTCAAAATCATTACATAGGTTCAAGAAATGGCTTTTGTCTCTTGTAGAAACCAAACTTCCATTGGAAGTAGTCAGCAATTTTCTGAAGTTTGGGATCTACATACTCTTCAGTTTTCTTTCTTTCTTTTACATGCCTTTCAAATGGCATAAAAGATCTCCTGGGAGCAGCTCCAGTGCCTTGTTGACCTCCAAAGGTTCCAACAAGTAAATTCATGGTTTCTTCAACAGATGTTTGAAAGTCGAGAGTTCTTTGTGATTGTAAATTTGTGCTCACTACTTCCATTTGTACCACACTTGGTTCCCCCTGACTTACATGCTCATCAGCAGGGTCAGCAGCAGACTGCTCTTCCCCCTGAGTTCTTGCCACACTTGCAGGGTCTTCAACCAAGTCTTCAATTACTTCTCCAACCACCACAAAGAGTTCAGTTCGGTTTGATTGGTTTGTTTGGTTCTTCAATAGATACTACAAAGAAGCTCGAGTGGTCAGAGGTATGTTGTATATTGTTGGGAGGATTTTGCATCATAAAAACAAAAGAAAATTTATAAACCTATACTTAACATGCAAACTAACTCCTAACCGACCAAATATCGGGTAGTTGATAGCATAGTAGGGTAAGTACAGGGTCGATCCACAGGGAATTGGGATGTTGAATCTAATTTCACTAATTCCTTTCGATTGTTACTTAGGAAAAACGAATAAACGAAAGAACAAATAAAATAAACGAAAAAGCAATTAAAATAAAGCTAACCTACGAAATAAAATAACACAACCTAAACTAAACTAAAGATACATGGGATCAAACAGTGCACAAACCAAGTGATTTCAATCCTAGTTCATCTCATGATTTTAATTCAAATTGTGGTTTCACCTTTACACGAGACACAAAAACCTAATTCCTTAGTGAATTCAATCTCAAGCTATGGATCCCTAATTCCTTAGTGAATTCAATTATCGATCTCTCCTCTTCCGAATGTTGAGATCAATATTCCATATAAAACGAAGGTGTAGATCGAGTTAACTCTCGTATTTTAGAACCTAACAACCTAGATAATTAACCAATTAACTTGTCATCATTAATGATTAAAAATCCTATCTTTCTATGGTGATCTAGTTTACGCAACTTCCGTATGTTGTAAACATCAATAGCAAACTGATCTCTCGATCTAATTCACATAATAGCATCATAATCACAGAAAAATACAAAATAAATTAAAGATCATGAAAATAAACAAGGACTGAATAAATTAAATAAATAAACTCACGTAGTTTGGTACATGATTGAATCCATGAATCGAAAACGGAAGAAAAACGACATCCTAATCTAACCCCGGATCACCCGAGCACAAGGCTCGGGTGACCGGCCTTGAAAGCTTCAAAGTCGCATTTGTTGTGTAAAATTAAAATTGGCTGAATATTTGATATGAATTATATGATATTATTAGGGTTACATGTTGCAGCTTTATGTAGATATGTATGTCGGCTATGCATAATAAATTGCGGCTGAAATATTCCTTTTTCAATTAGGATTGTATGTCGGCTGGAATTAATTGGTAATATTATGAATTATGGGATAATGCATGCGGCTGGGAGACTTTAAGTCGGTGGCTGCATGGCGGCTCCTGGACTCATACTTCTAAAATTCATATCTTGAGTTGTAGACCTCCAAAAATTATGATCCGTATGTCATAAAAAAGCTCTCGGAAAACTCTACAACTTTCATTGAGGACTCTTCTTCAGAAAATGCCTTTTTGATTAGCCCGTCGTATTACGTCGCTTTGGGATTTTCCCAAGCTTTATTTCATCTTCATCCTCTTGTATCTCTTTCTTTCCACTTTAATCTTCAATCAAACATCATTTAGACCTCTTCCATTCCACATTTGTGCACCTAAAAGATGACAAAACCGAGCAAAACGTAAAACCATACAAAATAGATAATAAAACCACGATATTTACTCGATTTTGCATTTTAACTATTCAAAACGTCATTTGCTCAATTAATCGATTATAAGCTCGAATTCTACGAAAAACATCCATATATGGAGAATATTATATAAAATATATCCTTATAAAACACTACAAATTGACCCTTAACAACTCCCCCACACTTATCTTTTGCTCGTCCCGAGCAAAACAAAACAAAGTCAAGCTCGAGACAAATAAACATCCATACAAATATGAAGTATATTCAATAACTTAGAAGTTCACCCGTGTAGTGTGTGCATAGCCATAATAAACTTCCACTAAGTTCCACAATTTGAAAGTTATTCAAACCAAAACTAGCCCGGTTTCCCATCTAAGTTAGAAATATTCAAAAATTATAACAGGCACTTTACAAAACATACATATCCCAAAAAGAAATAGTAGAGAATATCTAAATGATTTCTGACAAACTCAGAGGATAATCCCTACAACATATCCTTCAGTTTATACTGGGGATCATAAGATTAACGATAACTAAGTCCTTACTTATTCATAATAATATATTTCAATATTTTCACTTTTTTCACACTTTTCTAACACACATCAAAATAAGCTTTTGCCCTCATAGCAGAATAGGACATTTCAAGATAATCCCCTACCTTACTCCAATCATAAGGCAGCTATAAACTGACTGTCGTGAGCTTTTGGTCATCATAGTGGAATAGGACATACGTGGTACACCCTACCTCACCCAAATCATAAACCAGCTTCCGACACACACAATTACAATTATGTTTACTTATAGATTTCTGGCTGGCAGTGGAAAAGATTATTTTCTAGTAGCACAGACCACTGAGCATAACACCTCAAGTAAACAATTTATTACTATTGCAAAGACTTAATCACGTTTGCTTATCACATTCAAACTTACGTATATTCACAAGATGTCATACTTTAATCCTAGAATACAAACTACTAAACTTTTCAAGAATTGTACATAAGCAAAGAAACATGCTATAATCATCAAAAATCTCCAACTAAAATGGGGTAGGCTTTCAACATTTAGCTCATCATTTACTATGGCATGTGAAAAGAGTGTCGGGTGAAACAACTAAAATTACTAAATATACGAGAATATAGCAAAAATGATATAAACTCAAGCAAAGATATGCCTTTGTCTACTCGGGATATAACAAAAATTTGAAAATTAAGCACTTTTCATAGAAATACTAAAAATATGAGCAAACGAAAGTAGACACATAAATCATCTATCCCTTCCCCACACTTAGATTGCAACTTGTCCTCAAGTTATACGTAAATAATAAATTAGAGAACTTAGGCGATTGGATGTCGGCAATGCGAGGAACCAACAAGAACCAGGATTGCTTGCATAGCTCAATGACTCGTGGAGCATCACAGACAACTCGAATACATCTTTAAAGTGCACAATAGCTATAGAAAGTATCCTGCAGACTTGATTAGTGCAAAAAGAGTCTTCGGGGAAAAAGAAAAGATTACATATATAAAGCACATGGAAAAGGAGATATAGAGATATTTCAAATTTAAGCTCATATAAAGATGGAATACATATACATGAAATATTACAAAGTAGTAGGCTAGGTGCAACTACATGAAAGTATACTGTAATGCAGCCTACATGATATGCAATCCTGAAAATAAAATAAATAAAAATAAATTCTCGACAGTGCTCAGTGAGCAAGTTGACCCCCGACAACTCTACAAAGACTACGGCCTATGCAGAAACTAAAATAAAAACGAGGTAGTATTACGAAACCGACGCTAACTACGCCAAGAAAAATAAAAGAAAAATAGAAAACAATGCAACTAGATGACATGCAACTAAATGATATGCATCCGAATGATATGCAAAAATAAAAGAAAATAAAAGAAAGAAAACTAGCCCACTCATTTGCAACATGACATGTATATAATAAACGCTACACCGATAATGACAAAGTTACGATAAACGATGATCTCGTTCATTACATGCAAGCAGTAGACGCGCTTTTAAGACTTCGTCAAAGGTGATAGCATTATGGAAAACCAACAGTTAGCTATACTAAATAGATATAACTCATAAGGTTTCCATCGTAGCAACGGAAAACCGATAGTTACTACCCAAATGAGTTATAAAAATTACAAGGAAGCACATAAGTCTCAAAGCTCACAAGATTCATCACAGCGGTATGTAGCATACGGAAACCGACATTAGCTACTAATTAACACGAAGACCGCTTTATAGCATACGAGAACCGACAAGAATTATAACTTGCATAGATGAATCATGTATAAGGAATAAGATCATTTACTTAGCATGAATTCATAGATGGAAAGGTATAACATTCATATTCGTGACATCTATGTAAAAAAATAGGCCACGATGCTCGAATGTAAGCAATCCATACTAAATAAAAGCATTAGGAATGAGATCAAGAAAACTGGACTACTGAATCAAGCGTTCAAAGACAAATGAGACGGGCGTCACCTCAAAATACAGCTTTGGACGAAGTTCAAAGAAACAAACGCTGCTTTGACTTGAAAACCAACCGGACGGACGTTCGTAAAGCATAGACGCTCGTCTGGTCCTTTAAACGTAATGTAGTCGAAAATATTTGAACGGACGAGCGCCCAATACTTTCAAACGCTCGTTTACTCAAGCTAAAGAATCGGGCGGGCGTTCACTAACTTGAACGCCGTCCATACAACGAATACACAGCAGAGAGCGAAAACGCAGAGAAAACCCTAAAAACTTAAAACACATATTAACACAGATCACAAAGCAGCCACTTTCAATTAAAGCACAAAGAGGTTAGATCAGAAAACACATAAACACATACTTCACGTTTAAACAAATCGAGTAAAAAACTTTTGCACATGCAAAATAAAAACTCTCGATTTGGTAAACGCTACTTTTATTAAAACGAAAAATAAACGTAACAAAATCGAGAAATAACAAGATCAGATTCAACATGACACCTATTCCCCGGCAACGGCGCCACTTTTGTTGGGAGGATTTTGCATCATAAAAACAAAAGAAAATTTATAAGCCTATACTTAACATGCAAACTAACTCCTAACCGACCAAATATCGGGTAGTTGATAGCATAGTAGGGTAAGTACAGGGTCGATCCACAGGGAATTGGGATGTTGAATCTAATTTCACTAATTCCTTTCGATTGTTACTTAAGAAAAACAAATAAACGAAAGAACAAATAAAATAAACGAAAAAGCAATTAAAATAAGGCTAACCTACGAAATAAAATAACACAACCTAAACTAAACTAAAGATACATGGGATCAAACAGTGCACAAACCAAGTGATTTCAATCCTAGTTCATCTCATGATTTTAATTCAAATTGTGGTTTCACCTTTACACGAGACACAAATTCCTAATTCCTTAGTGAATTCAATCTCAAGCTATGGATCCCTAATTCCTTAGTGAATTCAATTATCGATCTCTCCTCTTCCGAATGTTGAGATCAATATTCCATACAAAACGAAGGTGTAGATTCAGGTTAACTCTCGTATTTTAGAACCTAACAACCTAGATAATTAACCAATTAACTTGTCATCATTAATGATTAAAAATCCTATCTTTCTATGGTGATCTAGTTTACGCAACTTCCGTATGTTGTAAACATCAATAGCAAACTGATCTCTCGATCTAATTCACATAATAGCATCATAATCACAGAAAAATACAAAATAAATTAAAGATCATGAAAATTAACAAGGACTGAATAAATTAAATAAATAAACTCACGTAGTTTGGTACATGATTGAATCCATGAATCGAAAACGGAAGAAAACGACATCCTAATCTAACCCCGATCACCCGAGCACAAGGCTCGGGTGACCGCCTTGAAAGTTTCAAAGTCACATTTGTTGTGTAAAATTATGCGCTGAATATTTGATATGAATTATATGATATTATTAGGGTTACATGTTGCAGCTTTATATAGATATGTATGTCGGCTATGCATAATAAATTGCGGCTGAAATATTCCTTTTTCAATTAGGATTGTATGTCGGCTGGAATTAATTGGTAATATTATGAATTATGGGATAATGCATGCGGCTGGGAGACTTTAAGTCGGTGGCTGCATGGCGGCTCCTGGACTCAAACTTCTAAAATTCATATCTTGAGTTGTAGACCTCCAAAAATTATGATCCGTATGTCATAAAAAAGCTCTCGGAAAACTCTACAACTTTCATTAAGGACTCTTCTTCAGAAAACGCCTTTTTGATTAGCCCGTCGTATTACGAGTCGTTTTCGGGATTTTCCCAAGCTTTATTTCATCTTCATCCTCTTGTATCTCTTTCTTTCCACTTTAATCTTCAATCAAACATCATTTAGACCTCTTCCATTCCACATTTGTGCACCTAAAAGATGACAAAACCGAGCAAAACGTAAAACCATACAAAATAGATAATAAAACCACGATATTTACTCGATTTTGCATTTTAACTATTCAAAACGTCATTTGCTCAATTAATCGATTATAAGCTCGAATTCTACGAAAAACATCCATATATGGAGAATATTATATAAAATATATCCTTATAAAACACTACAAATTGACCCTTAACATATATCTTCAACAGTTTGCTCAAAAACAACTCTCATCCAAAGATCGATGAGACTTGACAACCTTTCTTGATGATGAGGAGTCAGAATCACCACAGCGGAATGATAGTTAAGGGCTCACCCTCAACAAATTCTTCTTCCTCTTCTACTGATGCCTCTTCTTGGGCTCTCTGTGCCTCCAAATTCTTCAATTCTTTTCCTTTGCCATGCTTTTTCTTTTTGGCAATCTCCTTCATTCTTTTGGAGAGAGGTTCATCATCATCTTTTCCAGTCACAGCAGACTTCCTCTTTCTGCTGGCTTCTTTCTGTTGTTCTCTCAAAATTTCAACAACAGTTTTCCTTGTAGTTACAGCAGGGTCAGTAACCTCCACTTGACCCTCAGCAGACTCAGCAGTCTGTGTTGTTTCCTTTCTTGTTTTCTTTGAAGGCTTTGAACCTTCAGTCACTTTCTTTGTATTTCCACTTTTTCTTTTCTCAGCAGCTTTCTTGGGTGCAGCAGGTTTGATAGATATTTTCTCGCTTTGTTTGAACCCGCTCACCACCAAAGATCACCATCATCATCATCATCATTAACATCGCCAGCCTCTCCCCAACCTCTTCTTCATCATCATCTAGACCAGAATAGCATAATTAATTTCCTTCTTGTATCTAGACCGATTAATATTCTCGAGATGCCACATCGTGGATTCCAAGATGATTCAAAGAGGTCTCGAACCATCAATCCTAAGGGCGCGCTTGGACTTCCTTTTTCCCTCTTTTTCTTCCTTGGTAACCATCTTCATGTAGTGGATGAAGTATCTGGCCAATCAAACTTCAAGCTCCTGAAGATGATAATCATCAACTCTATCTTGGGTCCTGATAGAGTGTCCATACTTCCAACCAGTCCAAGTATGTTTTTAGCAATCAGTTTGCTCAGTAGACTATATTCACTTCCAATATGTTTGCAGTTGATGCCTGGAATAGATTTGATGGCTGCATCTGTCTTAATCTGATCTATAAATGCCAATTTGTCCAATCACATTGCTTCAGGATTGACTGACCCATCCACCACTTCAACAAATCCAAAAACTTCCCTCAGCAGACTGGGGGAAACTTCAATTTCTTGCCCATTTACAGCTGTTTTAAATGCTTCAGTTCCTTCCTTTATCTGAATGTTTCTCCAGAAAATGACAACATTTGTATAAGAAATTGTCTCCAGTCTTATGTTCAACACATTCTCCAGACCGGCATACCTCCTTATTCTTCGACCAATGTTAATGGCCAGTTCAGTTCTGTTTGCATCTTCAACAAAACCTCTGACACTTTGGCTTGATTCAATTTGTGCATCAACTTTTTCCGCCATTTTAATGAGAAGAATGAGATGAAGAAGATTGAATCTCAAATCTGTGTTCACACAGTGTAAAAAATCACAGTGATAAAGCAGATTTGCAAGTGATCATTTTGCTGTGTGATATCCTGAATATATAGACAGTGGGTAGTTGAAACTGTCATTGCACGTACATTGAGGTAACCACGATTAAATTGAATGAGTCTAGTCTTGACACGTGGCCCATTGCCCTTCCATAATGTTTGTAACCTTTGGATGGTTTAACTGTGGTAATAAAGGATAAAATAAATATCCCACCAATATGCTTTTTGACTTTAATAACTTTGATCTGTAACGCGCTCCATCCAAAGAGGTGATCCTCAAGAGGTGGCCTCAATCTCTGGCGATAAGAAGGCTTCAGCAGCCTGCTGACAAAAGTACTCTGCTGATCTTTGTTTTCTTCTTGTTTTGTTTAATTGATAATACAATATGAAGTTTAATACCAATGACTGATCTGTCAAGTGAGCTCACCCAACATGACAAAGACCAATCCCCTTGGCAACCTCATTTCCTCAATTGTCCAAACAAAATTACATGGAATTGTTGATACCAATGACTAATCTGCTAAGTGAGCTCACCCAACATAGCAAAGACTAATCCCTTGGTGAATTCCAAGACATTGTCAATATCACCAACCTTTATGATTCCAAGTTCAAATCCTTAATTTAGCAAATCTTTCACTATCAAGTGGCTTAGTGAAAATATCGCCAAGTTGATCTTCAAGAGGGATGTATAGAACCACCACATCTTTCTTTTCAACATGATCTCTTATAAAATGATGTCTCACATCAATGTGCTTGGTTCTAGAGTGCAAAACAAGATTTTCTCAGAATTGCAATTGCACTTGTGTTATCACACATAATTGGAATTTCCTTTTTTCAATTCCATAATCCCTTAATTATTGTCTTAGCCATAGTACTTGTGCACAAAGAACTTCCAAAGAAGAATGTATTCAAATTTTCAAGAGTGGAAGTTGATATAGAATTATGTTTCTTCTTCAACCAGAAACCACTCTATTTCCCATTAACCGATTGTGTTCCTGAGGTGCTTTTTCTATCAATCTTGCATCCAGCATAATCAGAATCTGAGTAGGATATAACTTTGAAGCTTCCTTCCTTGGAGTACCATATCCCTACTCCCAAAGTCTCTTTTAGATACTTGAGAACTCTTTTGACTGCACTCTAAATGACTTTCTTTAGGTTTAGATTGAAATCTTGCACAAACACTCTACAAAGAAAGGATATATCAGTCTCTTGGCGATTAGTACATCAGACGCATATCATCCTTCTCAGTATAAGGTCTGATCAACATCTTTGCCTTCTTTATCTTCATCCAATCTGATGTTTGTACTCATGGGAGTTGAGTTCTTAGTGCTGTTTTCCATACCAAACTTCTTCAGCAACTCCTTGGTGTACTTGGTTTGATGAATGAAGATTCCCTCTTTCATTTGTTTAACTTGCAATCCCAGAAAGTAATTCATTTATCCCATCATACTCATTTGGAATTTACTTTTCATTAAATTTGCAAACTTTTCACAAAGTAAATCATTTTCAGAACCAAAAATTATGTCATCCACATAAATTTGTACCAAAGTAGTGTCGTCCCTTCACTGATTCTGAAAAGTGTCTTGTCAATGGTGTCTTTTATAAAACCATTGTCTACCAAGAATTGAGATAGAGTCTCATACCATGCTCTTGGTGCTTGTTTCAATCCATAAAGTGCTTTGTTGAGTCTATACACTTTATCTTCTTGATCTTTAACTTCAAATCCAGGAGGTTGCTGAACATACACTTCCTCCTCTAGAATGCCATTCAAAAATGCACTCTTGACATCCATTTGATATACTTTGAAGTTCTTATATGCAAAGATGTGCCAAGAATAATCTGATAGCTTCCAATCTTGCAACAGTGCATAAGTTTCATCAAAGTCTATTCCTTCTGCTTGAGAATAGCCTTTTGCAACTAGTCTGGCCTTATTCCTCACAATGGTACCAGATTCATCAAGTTTATTTATGTATACCCACTTAGTACCAATGATATTTGCATAATTTGGCCTATCAACTAGTGTCCAAACTTGATTTCTTTCAAATTCATTTAATTCTTCTTGCATAGCAATTATCCAATCTGGATCTGAAATTGCTTCTTCAAAAACTTTAGGTTCCATTTGAGATAGAAAACAAGTGAACATAGCTTCCAGTTGTCTTCTAGTTCTCACACCTTGCTCATGCATTGCCAATAACTTGTTCAAAGGGTGATTCCTTAACCATTGTGGATTTTGGTTATTTTGATTTTCAGAACATCATCTTGATAGGGTCTCACAGTAGCTTCTTCTATAGGGGTCACAGATCCTTGAACTGCTTCAGCTTGTTGCATCAAGAACACTATCAAGTAGGTGTTCAAGAGGGCGATGTCGAAACTTTTAAGTCATTCAATCTTTCCAAAACTTCAACACAATCTGGATCGGTGACTTGTTGATTCTCAGCAGGTTCACAATCTTCATCTTCCATACCAGGAAACTTAGGTTCATCAAACACAACATGGATTGTTTCTTCATTTTCAAGTGACCTCTTGTTCAAGACTCAATGCTCTGTTTGGCAAGAATATCCCAAGAATATGCCTTCATCTGATTTTGGTTGAAATGTTTTCAAATGTACTTTATGATTTAGAATAAAGCATTTGCTTCCAAATGGATGAAAATAGGATATGTTAGGTTTCCTTCCATTCCAAACTTCATAAGGTGTCTTCAGCAGCTTCTTGTTTACTGATGTTCTGTTTTGTGTGTAGCATGTCAGATTTATCGCTTCAAATTTAATATCTTTCGGTAGCAATGCTTCACAAATCATTGTTCTTCCTGCTTCCTTTAAAGTTCTGTTTCTTCTTTCAGCAACCCCATTTTGCTGTGGTGTACCAGCAGCAGCAAGTTGATATAGTACACCATTCTGTTCACAATATTCTCTTATAACTTTGTTGAGAAATTCAGTACCCTGATCTGATCTTATCTTTATAACTGTTAAACTTTTCTCATTTTGTAATCTTTTCAAAAGATTTGGCATGCTTTGAAGTGTCTCACTTTTCTTATTCATGAATATCACCCAAGTGTACCTAGAGTAATCATCCACAACCACTAAGGTGTACTTCTTTCCTGTTACACTTGTTGGAGTTATTGGTCCAAAAAGATCCATATGCATCAGCTCCAACACTCTATTTGTTGATTGTTTGGTCTTTGATTTGAAACTTGACTTTATCTCTGCTTACCTTGTTGACAAGCATCACATATAGCATCCTTCTTGAATGTGATCTCGGGTAAACCAACCACCGCTTTTCTTCACCAACCGATTAATATCATCAAAGTTTAAGTGATTCAACTTCTTGTGCCATAGCCAATTGAGTTCGATTTGGTGTGTACAATCAGCAGTGTCTCGAACTATGAGAGACCAATCCACAACATACATATTCTCGTTGTCTTCGCGACAAAGCACAACTTGATCACCTCTTTCACTAATGACAATGCAGCTTGTCTTTGTCAAAAGTGACCTTGTAACCCTTGTCACGAATTGTCCAAAGGCTCAAAGAAGTTGTATTCCAGTCCCTCAACATATGCAACATCCTTGATTGTAAGTCCATTTCTCATAAAGTGTGCCATATCCTCTTGTATATCCAGTGTATTCTTGTTGCCAAAATTCACCCTTGGACCATCTTTTGCTACAAAGTTTGACAGACAAAGTGCTTATTCTTTGTCATGTGTCCGGAACATCCACCACAAAGTACCGGACACCCTACAAAACAAAGTTAATGCATTTTAGGTACCCAAACCTGTTTGGGTCCATAATGGTCAGTGGTAAGCATGACCCTTGGCATGTCTCCATAAGGTCTTATCCTAAATGTGTCATACTTTGGTTCATACTTTGGTTCATACATGTATTCCACACATCCATAAGTTCTAACAGCAGGTTGTGTAGGAATCACATATGTTTTCTCGGCCTTTTGGTTTGTAATGTCAAGTTTTGAGTGATTCTTGATGTTAGAAGCATTAGTATAACCATTAGTTTGTCAGTCTGTTAGAATGCCACAGTAGTATGGAGTCTCGCCGAGGCCTTGTAAAAGTCCTCTCTTGATTCCATTGCCTAGGTTTTACCCTAGCAAAGATGGTTATCCTTCTCGTTTCTAGCATTAGATGCGAGAAATATTCCAATCATCATCGTGTGGAAGCAGTCTACCTTTCCCCTCGAGATAAGTATCCCTTGAATGATTAACATTTTTGGGTTTAGAATTCTTATCCTTGGTATATTTCTGCCTCTTGTCCTTCCTCGTGGTCCAAATAGACTTGGTATCAGTCTCGCTATCAAGAGACTTAGAAGGCACAAAGAATCCTATTTTTAGATTTATTCTTTTACTAGAGTCATTGACTTCTTAGACTTCTCGATTTTGCTTCCTTGAAGCATTCTCATTGGGTTTTACTTGCTTGAAAGAACCTTATCGGGAGTTGGATCTAGTGCGGTACAAACTTGGGACCACCCGCAGTACTAGGTTCAAGAACCTTACTCGATCCACTCTTGTTGGATTGCTTTGAGTTCCAAATCCAAGCCCTGCTCTATCTCCATAAGGCTTTCCCGATTTGTATGCAGATTTGGAACAAGATGGTTCAAATAGATTCAGAGGTCACTGGATGATCAAGCAGACTTATCTTGATTCTCATCAACATCTTTTCCTTACCTTTGAGAACCCTTAATTCAGCTTTCAATCTTCCAACTTCCAATTCAAGAGTTTCTTTTTCACCTTCACAACCTCATAACCAGATTGTATTATCCTCGCTTGATTAAGGATGGCATCCAAAGTCTCATTGTTGTCGAATTTCTAGGATTTGAACCACAAAGTTGATTCACAATCACTTCCAAGCAGGAGTGTTGATGGATACAAATGTTGTATACCTCCTCGCTTTCATCCATATTGGCCATCAAAGCATAATCCTCCATATCAAGAACTAATGCAAAGTGTCATCCGATTCATTTCCTTTCGATTCCACTTCATACCCGGATTCATCTTCAAAGAACCATAGCCTTCTTGCCATGTCTTCTTTGTTGACTCTTGGTCTTCGTGAGTCCGACAATCAGTCTAAAATGTCCAGCTTCTTGCGGTTGAAGCAAAGATAATCGTGTTCCTTGCCTTGTTTTAGTTCGACGATCGGGTTTGAAGTGTCCTGGTTTCTTGCAATGAAAGCACAAATAATCATTATCTTTCCTTGGTTCTTCTTTCCTTCTTTCAAGAGGCCTCTTTGTAAAATTTCTTGCGGGGGCCTTTCCAGGTCTTCATCATCCCGATTTTCTTACTCAAGAGGCAATTTGTTCTTGCATCTCATCCAAAGATATCATCCTGTCCTCCCGATGTTTCTTCATGATGTGAAGCAGCCAATGCATGGTCTTTGGCTCTTCCTTTTCGATTCGAGCACAAGCTTTTGCTAAATTCATAAGCCTTTAGATCTCAAAACAATTTGAAGGTGTCTTCTTCATGCAACTTTCTCATTTCATCAATTGCAATACCTTCATTTTCCAAACATCTTTTGCGAGTAGAGCTTCCAAGATTTTGGTGTTTATTTCTTCTTTTGAATAACTTACACTCAAGCAGTGTAAGTTCATCCAGATTGCATTGAATCTTGATTCCATTTGCTCAATGGTTTCATTAGGCAAAGATCTTCAACTTTTGGAACCTCTTTCCGGCTACACCGATTTTGTTCTTCTTTATTGCATCGGTGCCTTCACAGATCAAGTGAATCTTGTCCCGAGTTCCTTTGCGCCTTGCAATCTTTAACCTTCATGTACATATTGCTATCCAAGGTTACGTAAATGATATCAATAGCAATGTTGTTTTTGGTTTGCCTTTTTTTCTCTTTCGCATTCCATTCTCTTTTGGCTTAGGAATGTACTCGCTTCACACCCACTGCATTCTTGCCTTTGTAATCTCCAAAGTGGTCCATCGCTTAGTACATCCATCATCTCATCATGAGTAGCAACAAGATATGCCTGGATTCGACGTTTATACTCATCAAATCTATCAAGAGAACACATCAACATAGTTCTAGCATACTGTGTGTTATCCATGATGCAAATCTTGAAAATCAGTAACTTGAAAGAAAGTTTTAAAGAATTTTCACAAGCACAACAAGTAGGATTCCTTCAGAACAGAAGCACTGCTCCGATACCAATTGTTGGTCCCTTGAAAAGGCTTTGGTTAAGTTTAGAGGGGGGGTGAATAAACTTAACACTTAAAACTTTGGAGTTAACAAATTCGCAACTTCAGCAGCTCACGATACTTCAGAGTCTCTGTTGAGACTTCAGAGAGTCTCTTGATAAACAATGAGTTCATCGATAGTTGATCTTCTTTGAATTTGTGCAAATGGAATTATATCAAAATTAAGCCTTAATACTTGTTGTTAAATATGATACTAAGTACTAGATACTCAGTAGTGCAAGTGTGTGATTTCAGTTGCTAGATTCAGTAGATTGATGAATGAAATAAACTAAGTGCAGAAAGTAAATGCTGAAAGTAAGTAGGCAGATTTTATAGTGGTTCCAGGTGATGTAATCCTATCAGTCCACTCTTCTCATGTGATGTTGGAGGAAATTCACTAGAGATCTTTGATGTAGTTTATTACAAAAGATTCCTAAGTTGTTTGTCCTTCACCAATGACTATGGCTTCACAAACTGAAAACTGGGAACAGGTAGGATTGCTGCTCCTAAGTCTTCCACTGGTCCTTGAAGGGTAGGATTGCCTCTTCACCAGCTCCACCACAAACAACAGTCTTTCACACCCAACAGATGCTTCACTGTCTTCAGCAGGTTCTTTATAAAATAAAGATTGAATCAAGTAAAAATTATTCAGTTGCAGCAGCTTGATTAGGATGATGTAATCAAGACTTGCGCTTTCAAGTGTGTGATCTTGATATAGCTTGAATACAGGATGCACTTGAAGAAATTCTCTAAATCAGCAGCTTTATGCTCAGTAAGTTCAGCAGGGTGTTTTTCAGCTCAGATTTATCACTTAAAGTTTTTCCAAAAATTCATCCACCTTTTTCTGAGTTGAAAGTCCTCTATTTATAGGTAGGAATGCATGTGACTAGTATTTGAAATTCAAATGTGACCGCCTTTTTTTTTGTCCTATCTCGATATGCATCTGTCACTATTCATAGGATCGACACATCGCCGTAATTCCTTTTGACAAGATCTGTCATCATCCCACCCTTTGACTTGTATCCAATGGATAAAAATAAAAGTCATCCCAACGTCTTTTAATCTTAGCCTTCGATTCTCTTGATAAGTCGAGGTAGTTGGTCTGTCCTCATCCATGTAATCTTCCAATAAACTTGAATTAATCGAGGTAATACATCAAGAGGTTCATGAGTCTCACCGAGATACCTATCGATATCTTGATCATCATATTATCGTATATAAAATACAATGCAATGATTACTTTTATCTAACTTTTATTTGTGAAGTTAGATTACATCATTTTAATGATAACTAAGTTCCAAACATCATCCAACTTATGGAACTTAGACCTTCTATATAAGGTATATGTAATCGCTTTAGGTCATCACAGACTTGCCTAAATTCGATTCCATATCCTTGACTTTAAATACTAAGTTTGATCCCTTAGCCTTCATTTATCGAGTTTGAACCTCTCAAATTTTCGCCTTCGATCTTGATCTTCAACCTTCAAGAGTTCCCGACAAGTCTCATCGACCTATCTACCCTATCGACCTAGACTAGTCAGCTGACAAGAGTCAGCTGACCATTACAGTGCTTGTTTGATCAAACCTATTTGTGAATCAAACTCTAATAAACCTATACATTTAATCTAGACATCTTTTTGCCTTTGCACTATAACAGCTAGTATGGCACTCATCATCAAAACTAAGAAATAAGTCCAACAATTTGCAAGAAGAAAAAAGAAAAGAAAAGAAGACTTTATTCCCAAAAGACTACATTGTAGCAAGTTGATGAATAGATCTATGAATGAATGAGAGAATACAATTTCGCAGCTCTGAATGGCTTTATATAGGTGTGTAAACCGACTTAGGGGTAAACCCAATGCTTGGAGGACAAAAAAACGCGTTTCTAGAAGATTCTGGGCCTCGGTAAACTGAGGGTAACTCCCGGTTTACCGGAGGTATTTTTGTCTTATTCCTGTTGCCGACTTAACTTGGAATACCCTAGGCCCAGCTTCGGTATTTGGACCATGATTTGTCTTACGCAACTCCGATTTGGGTGATTCAAAGTGTGTTGGAATCCTTATTTCCAGACCTACAACTTTCATGAAGAAGTCCAAGCCCAATTCGTCTTGTAAAGCTTCGGAAACTGCGTTGTAAGATTACTAATCAGAAGCTACTATATCCGCTCGAAATACTTCAACCTTCAGCTCTGTTCAGTTCTTTATCGGTTGACTCTCATTTTCAGCCAAAATGATGCTTCGAACACTCGTTCATCAGTCAATAAAATCATAGCACACATAGTAGCTTCTATTTCTAGCAAATAACGCATAAAATACATGGTTAATACGCATAATACCAATTTAGTCACCCCGGACGTGGCTTAATGACATTTAGCTAATTAACTCATGATTTCATACATACTATCCCCATTACACAAATCCACGGTAGATTGATGGTAATAATGATACCAATTTGACCGTCATCAACTACCCCCCACTTAGCTTTTGATCGTCCCGAGCAAAAACCAAATCAAACAAACCCTATAAACAATTACAAACTAATTAAGAAAAGACTCATTCAAGAATGATAAATAAGATGAGGGTCAACACATATCCATCAGTAATCCATTAAGCACTGTCTCGTAGTAGAACCGACGTGTGTGTGCAATAACTCTCAAACAACAGTGACGCAGACAAAATCATATTATATCAATAAAGATTTCAGGCAAAGCATGTATCACGCATCAATCCATAAGTTCCCCATTAATCATCACCTACCAATGCATCAGTGTGTCGTGTGATATATCTTTTGTGATAATGCATTCAAGAAAAGAATGAAGTTATAGAGACCCCACAATCCTTACTTATCAATGTGCACACTCGCTCCGCTTGCCTTCAGACTCAGGCAAACAACATGAAACCTTACTTGGGCCGGGCGGACTTGGGGACCGAGTCTTGCTCTTAAGTCCTCGTTTGTTTCTTTTTATGCAAGGGTCGTGCCTTTTTTACACAAGTTCGCTTCCCTCACTGCCTTTATTGCATATCTATTTTTTTCATTTCATTTTCTTTTCCTTTTTTCTTTTGGGCAGATTCCTCACTATTTTTTCGCTCTCTCTCACAAGCCCGTTTTGTCCCGGTTTACCTTGTTTAGCATTCAAGTTGCTACCATCCTCCAACAACAATTGGTTAAAGTATATCTACCGAAAAATATCGATTCCCAGTCTAGGATAACTCTTCATCTTATCCAAATACTTCTCATTCAGATTGCATGCTCAAAAATTAAATGCAACGGTAAAATAATAATTAATAAGTCACTACTTCATGCAATCATAACACATGCTCATTCTTTCATACTAAATTGAATAATGCGTCATCCATACTACATACTGAAAAAATGAGTTATACGTGCTTAAAAAGGTCGATTCCACAACATGATAGATGATTAATAAACCACTACTTAAAATAGTTGACAAACCCCTTATTTAACATTAATAAATTAAGTATGTAATTAAGCAGTTTAAACGGTTTAAGGTTTTTATTTCATTCAATTCAAAAAAATTGAAATTCACAAAAGTAAGTGTAAGTGTGTCTCAATTTTTCAAACTAAGTGTTGTGCCTACCCCCCACTTTAAAAATTGTTGGAAATATTATTTATGTTTTGATAATGATTCGTCACGAAATTAGACAAATCACTTACACCCATGATGATGAAGTCGTAACTAACTGTTATAGTGCATAATAAAAGAAGAAGCAAGAAATGGTCTAGAGATAAATGTATAAGTTCTATCTAGAGTCTGAATTTTGTATAGGTTGTGTTAGACAAGCCTTGTAATAGAATAGGAACTAGGCGAACAGCTGAGTCACAACAAGAAAACTGAGTTATAGCAAGAAAACTGAATATGCTCATGAAGAACTGAGGGTTCAAACTTAGTTATGCTAGAACTGAAGAAGATAAGTTCGCTGAGGGACACAGACTCAGTTGGCTTATCTAGAAGACTGAAGAACTGAGGGACACAGACTTAGTTACAGAAGACTGAAGAACTGAGGTAGCAAACTCAGTTAGAAGCTGATTAAGTCGTGACTATAAGTCAGGATTCAGGCAAGTCTGTGGTGACTGGCCGAAGTTATAGATCATGTAAAACTGAATAATCTTAAGGACAAAGATTATCAGTTACTTGGATAAGAAGAAACTGATTGGTGTACTCTGACTTAGTAAATTGAAGTCAGATATTAAGTATACAAGGCACTCAGTTTTGAAGAAGAGCAGAAAACTGAGTTAAAGCCTTGTTAAATTTGAACTGACAACACGACAAAGATCGTACATGTGAACGTTGGCTAAACGACAAGTGTAACAGCTACAAGAGCTAGTGACCGTTACATCATCCCTATAAATACACAAGAGAATCACTCAAAGAAGAGAGAGAGGAGGATCGGAAAAAGAGCCTTACAAGCATATACTCTAAGATCCAAATCTAGATCCACAAAATCAGATCAGATATATCTAGAAAAAGGGAAGCCAACGGAATTGCCTTGAGGACTTCAAAGAAAGATCCAGTAACCCATTAAGGGGGAAAGAAGGCATCTTGGAGCTACAAATTCAGATCCAGAAGAATCAGACAGCTCACTGAATTAATCCTTGATTAATTCTAAACCTAACCGTTATGAAAAAGGGTTGGCTGTGCATAGTTTGAAGAGAGCAATTATACCTTTCTTCATACGGTTGCAACTTGGTTGCCACAGCTGTTGGTGCAGTCTGAGGACTGTGTGTTGGTAGTAGTGGTGAGCTGGTGAAGGAGCAATTCCACCTCCGAAAGATCTGTGTGCAGGATGAATGGAGCAATCTCACCTTTCTTCATTTTGTGTAGACAGTGAAACCAGGGTGTCGTGAAGGACTGTCATAGTGCTAGGATTTTGTAACGGTTATCTCATTATTCTAGTGATACCTCTTACGCCACAGAGAAGGGGGAGACGTGCGGGATTACACCACCCGGAACTTCCATAAAAAAATCTTGTGTTGATTTACTTTATGCATTTGTGTTTGTTTTATTTATTGCATTATCACTCAGCAAACACCAGACACTGAGTCAGCACAGAACTGATACATAGAAGGTCTAGACTTCTATTCACACATCTATTGCACTAAAGGCTAGTTTATCCGCTGCCAGTTGACAAGACTAAATATAAGTCAGCATCAACTTATATTCAGTTGAGCTAACTGAACTCCGCACAAGTTAAGGGACATGAACAAAACTGAACTAAAGATCAGTTTGAGTTTCAGAGAGAAACTCGCTGGGCTTTTCCACTTCAGAATAGTTTTGGTGACAAGTTTATTCCCCCCTTAAACTTGTGTTAGCCTTTCCAAGGGACCAACAATTGGTATCAGAGCAATTCTTTCATTTGAAAGAGATCCAAGGATATCTTTTTAAACCAGTTGTTGAAGACCCCTCACTGTATCAGTTCACCTAGTTTCAATGTCTACATCTAGAGCTAGAAGTTGGCTTATTCACCCCCTGACTAATTGCTTGCAAAATATATCTGATTTTCATGATCAAATGATCGCAAGGTTCAGTGCGTTAAATTTACATACAAATTCAGAACCTCAACTCAGTGATGATGTGGATACAAACTTCAATGCTCATATTAACGAATCCAGAGGAGTTCCATCACTGAGAGACCTCTCAAAAGAAGAAGGAAAGGAATTGTTGCAAATGGTTGTTGATATAAAAATCCATCACGGCAACAAATGAGTGTACATTCGAATCCTAAAACTGCATCGAATCATCAAGGAAATGTACATTCTTCAAATCAGTTATCATTTGCTGAACTCAGTCTGAGAAACTTTGATCTTGTCAAGTTAACTGAGAAACTTACATTGGAACTAAAATTAAAATACAGAGAACTTGATAAAGCAAAAGATTGGAATGAGTTTCTTGAAACTGAACTGTCAAATCTAGCTGAAAGATTAATGTCTAGTAAATTTGACAAAAGCAATGATAATCCCCCACCCCTACCCAGTCTTGAGACTTCAAAAAGTATGAATTTTAAAAATCAAGATACTGGAAGATCTAGTGGATTACACAAGGAAACTAAAAATGTTAAATCTAAAAGAATCCTTGTGAAATCAACTAAGATTGAGCGTAATGGTTTATCCAGAAAAGAGTTGAGAAGGTTTAATTCTATCAACAAAGAAACTGAAAGTAATATTTCAGTAACTAACTTAACCGGACCCAAAAAGGTATGGGTACCGAAGAAAACTTAAACTGTTTTGCAGGAAAAGTCAGTTCACATTGCAAAATCCTCAGAAAACTGACTTCTATACAAAACTGAGAAGGCAAAGGCTGATAAAGGACAAATTGGACAAAAGCAGAAAACTTTCCAGCTACCATCTGACATTTGGACTGACATAACAAATCACTCAAAGCCACGTGTCTATCTGGGAGAAAAAGTAGAAGCTCATCCCTACAAAATCCCATTGATTATGACACGACTCTCATTTTTGAAAACGATTGATAGACGCAATCTTGACGAAATCCTGTTCAATCAACTTCAAAACCTTCAAGATTCCACCCCCAGAATTTCACAAATCAGAAATCCATGGATCGTTACAACATTGATGAAGGAATCACTACAAGCCTGGATGAATTTTGTCAAAAATTCTCAAACTCCACTCTTTCAATACAAATTGCACAAAAGATCAAAAATATTCGAGGATTGGAGAACCTGATTGATACAAAGGTCACTACTTTATGTCTAGATGGCATCAAAGACTTCTACAGGAATGCCGAAATCATCAACAATGGAAAAAGCTTCAAAACGACTGTTCAAGATAAAAGCTTTACTGTTGATGAACATTTGCTATCACTTGTCTTCGGGTTAGACATAATCGGAGGATCTTCATCTTTCACATTCGGAAATGAAGAAAAGAGCAAACTTTGGAGTATCACTACAATCAACAAGAAAGAGAAGAACTTCATTGGATCCATCTATCAACAAAAGAAAGAATTCGCAGCCTTAACAATACTTCTTACCAGAAACGTCATTGGTCACGTTCGAAATTTCTATACTCTTTCAACTGATAAAATGAAGATGATTTATGCTATTTGGTTTGGAGAGAAATTGGATTGGAATAAATTTATTCTCAATCAGTTGATAAAGCAAATTTCAGAAGAGAAAGAAAGAATCAAAGAAAGAAAGGACGCTGGAGAGAAGTTTCTACTAAAAAAGGGCTACACCTATCTAGTCCAAAGAATACTAGATCACTACTCCATCTCCAAATCAACTTCAACCGAAGTCAAACAAGAACCTGTGTCCACCAAAGCTGGGAAAAGGAAAATCATTGAGGAAGAAAGCGAAATCTCTGACTCCAGTTCAAGCGAGACCATAAGGATGGATGATAGAACTGTAAGAAGACAGAAAAGGTTGTGGAACAAACTTCAAGCGATGCAAACTGATCCTAGAACGGTAATTGATATTGATGAAAGTGATGTTGAAACTGATGATGTTAAAGAATCAGAAGGAAATGAAGAAGACGAAGGAAGCAAGGCTGAAGAAACTGAAAGAGAGATTGAAGAATCTGAAGAAACTGAAACTGATGAAGAATCTGAAGGAAGTGAATTTCCCACTACCATGTATGGGGAATACACTGAAGAGAAAAGAGAAGCCATGGAAGATGCGGAATTCTGCCAGGCTGAGTATGAAATGGAATTGACAGTTCCTGATGTTCATTTTTATCCTGAGGCCAGCACCTCATCTCAGGCCCCTGAAGCATCTACAAGCAAATTGGCAACTGAAGAATCTCAAAGATCAAGAAACCAAGTGAAAGAAAGAAAAATGTGGATGAAATCATTGAGGGCGTAATGCACACCCTACAGCAGAAGCTTTTCGACCTACATGATTTCATTGGAAGATCACATTTCTCAGGTCTATTTGAATACTCTAACCTCATCACCCTTCGTAGATTATTTGAAGATTGCTATCGCTTATCTTCAAACAAGGGGGAAGATAATGATGTTGGTGATGACGTTAAAGCTGGTACTGCTAAAGCTGAAACAGCTGAAGAAATATATGCCAAACGGTTTATCAAAGAACAAGATGAACAAATAGACACTGATCTACAGACCATTGATCTTCTATCTATTCAAAAGAACGAAGGAGCGATTGACATCATGATCGAAGATTTGGTCAAAGAAGAGATCTTCAAAGAGACAAGGACTGAGGAAGATGAAGAAACCGCAGTCAAAGTTGTGCTGAGTATAAGAAAGAAACGTGTAACCTGTATCAGATTGCAAGATGGTCTACAAGCAGCAAAAGACAGGGGGACAAGAACCAAGGGGAAGTCGAACCGTAAAGGGAAGTCGAAAAGAAATCTAGTCTTATCTCAGAGGAAGAAGAGAAGGTAATGAGTGAAGAAATCAAAGAGATCTTGGCAAAATCTAAAGCTGGCAACAATGAAGAAGCAAATCATTTGCTAAATGAATATTTAGAGATCAAGCCTAGAGATGGTGAAACTGAAGAAGAAGGAAAAGCAAGAAGATCTCTAGAGACAAAAAGGAGTATCTTTGTTGTTGAAAAATTGTTGGCTTTGGAAAAAGAAAAGATGTAATTTATTCAGTTCTTAACTCAGTTTTTTTTTTTTTTTGAGTCTTGTAATAAACATGGATGTTCTAGTTTGCTATCTTAAATTGTTTTGTTATGATTTCTTGCACTATTCTTTTATTATTGCTTTTAGGGAGGGTTATGATACATCATCAAAAAGGGGGAAATTGTTGGAAATATTATTTATGTTTTGTTGATGATTCGTCACGAAATTAGACAAATCACTTACAACCCATGATGATGAAGTCGTAATTCAATCAAGTATAGTGCATAATAAAAGAAGAAGCAAGAAATGGTCTAGAGATAAATGTATAAGTTCTATCTAGAGTCTGAACTTTGTATAGGTTGTTTCAGACAAGCCTTGTAATAGAATAAGAACTAGGCGAACAGCTGAGTCACAACAAGAAAACTGAGTTATAGCAAGAAAACTGAATATGCTCATGAAGAATCGAGGTTCAAACTCGCTTATGCTAGAATCAAGAAGATAAGTTCATTTGAGGACACAGACTCAGCTGGCTTATCTAAGACTCAAGAACCGAGGACACAGACTCGATTCTGAAAGAGATCAAGAACTGAGGTAGAAAACTCAGTTAGAAGCTGATTAAGCCGTGACTATAAGTCAGGATTCAGGCAAGTCTATGGTGACCTGAAACTGAGTTATAGATCATGTAAAACTAAATAATCTTAAGGACAAAGATTATCAGTTACTTGGATAAGAAGAAACTGATTGGTGTACTCTGACTTAGTCAATTGAAGTCAGATATTAAGTATACAAGGTACTCGGTTTTGAAGAAGAGCAGAAAACTGAGTTAAAGCCTTGTTAAATTTGAACTGACAAAACGACAAAGATCGTACATGTGAATGTTGGCTAAACGACAAGTGTAACAGCTACAAGAGCTAGTGACCGTTACATCATCCCTATAAATACACAAGAGAATCACTCAAAGAAGAGAGAGAGGAGGATCGGAAAAAGAGCCTTACAAGCATATACTCTAAGATCCAAATCCAGATCCACAAAATCAGATCAGATATATCTAGAAAAAGGGAAGCCAACGGAATTGCCTTAAGGACTTCAAAGAAAGATCCAGTAACCCATTAAGGGGGAAAGAATGCATCTTGGAGCTACAAAGTCAGATCCAGAAGAATCAGATAGCTCACTGAATTAATCCTTGATTAATTCTAAACCTAACCTTTATGAAAAAGGGTTGGTTGTGCATAGTTTGAAGAAAGCAATTCTATCTTTCTTCATACGGTTGCAACTTGGTTGCCACAGCTGTTGGTGCAGTCTGAGGACTGTGTGTTGGTAGTAGTGGTGAGCTGGTGAAGGAGCAATTCCACCTCCGAAAGATCAGTGTGAAGGATGTAGGATCTTATATCTAAACGAGTTAGATCTACGCGCAGCGGATGGATCACGACTTATATACCACAATACATAATTAAAGGACTTAAACTACTACAAGGGGGTTAAAATTATCTTACCAATAGTGGGAAGAGAAGCCAAGATCTTAGGATGAGAAGCCTTGATCTTCCAATGTGTTCTCCAAACGGTGGTTGGTGGACACCCTTCTTGATAAACGAACCTCCTTGATATGCAACACCAAGAAAAACTTATAGTTTTTCTTCTTCTAAAACCCTAGACAAGAAAAACAATTTTTTCTCTCATTTACAAGTGTGTAGGGCGAAATTTTCCATTGCCAATTACCCTTGGAATAACTCTCCTTATATAGGAGAGTAAATCCTTCGTCTCCAAGTTTTAATTAATTAAATAAATAAATAATTAAACAAAATAAAAAGATATTTTCCTTAATGACTAATTGTGACATGTATTGACCAATAGGAAATCAATTAACAAGTCATCCAACCAATCATATAACAAGAATATCTTTTATTTTCCATAACACAAGAAAATTAATTCTTGTGCTAAATGAAGACTAAAATGGCGCCACACTTAGGGTTAATAAGCCCACACAAAATGTCTTTTATGTGTATTATATTATTTAGCCCAACTAAATAATATCCATGCATATCAATTAATTAGCCCAGCCAATTTATTATCACCGAGGCCCAAATAACAAGATTATTAGTCCGAATTACGAAAGCCACATCGGGGACCATGGACTATAACCGATAGCTCCAATAATTAATTATTCATCGAATCGAATAAGTACATTAATTATTAATTCTCGGGATTACGCCACCATAAACCCGGCCCAACTCTACCAATTATAGATATATACTTACACTCAACCCATGTAGAGTAGATAAGTGTCCATTGATATAATCACTACATACGGATTAACCCTCCATAGATCGTCCATTACGGAGTGGGAAGTCTCCATGAACTGACTCGAAATATCTTATCCTTATTTACCATCAACCCCTCGATGATCAATTAGTACACATATCCGACTAGTAGCTAATTAGTCAAAAGTGAACTCCCGGATCAATCACTTTCTTAGGGCTAACAAATAAGGGATCGTCTCTCTCTACTTCCCGCAGGAAGGAATGGATTCCATGTCTGTGAAAATCGAAACTACTCACTCATCGAGAGATAGTGCCAATGAGAAGTGGCTTGGAACACATATCTAAGTGAACCGTAACTAACACATCAAACACTACCCCGAGACAAGCAAAGACTCGTGATCACCTCAGATTAAGGTTGATCCATATATGATCATCTAATGATTTAATAAGATTCCTTGATTACGGAATTATATCGAGAAATTCAGATTAAATCGGTCCAGTCCTATATGAATGCCATCATATACTAATGCCCCACGTAGGTACCCTCTACCGACAGTCTGGATAAGACTATCACACCCTAAGGTGTTCTGGGCGCATTATTGGTGTTTTAATCAAGAGACCCTAAACTCTGATTAAGTTCACCACCGACTAACAGTTTAAGCACATCTCCACTAACTCAATCCTCACGTGTAATCCATACACTGAGTTAAGTGGTTACATACAGATATACTTAGGGTTTGCAGCAGTGTATTACTTTACAAGCACAAAGCAATTAACTAATATGAGATAAATTCTGTCATCCATTAAAAAACAATTACACAAATTGTCTTTCGGGCACTACACCTAACAATCTCCCACTTGCACGAAATGACAAGCAACGATTGTTTTTAGAGCACACCCTTTCTCATCTTATTCACAACACTCTCCCACTTGCTCTAAAAGCAGATGAGACATATTCATCAATGCCGTACCCTCCAAGCACTCGACTTGGTACACTGATTAGTTAGGTTGTCGACTCGAGATGATCTTTAGGATTGAAACGTTGTCGGTCCTTCCAATCAGGCGGTACTCTCTCTCAATATACTTTTGAATTCTTATGACTGAGAAGATCCTTCTAAGCTATCTCTTCATTGTTTTCACGATGAAGTGATATCGTCTTATCAGACCTGGAATTACTCCCAGACCAAAAAGGAAATTCTAAGCACTATGAGTAAACACTGAGCCCGAGATCAACTTAATGATCATCCTTAATCGACTACAAGTCGAATCGATTAGTCAACCATATTCAAGTTTGCACCTGAATATACAAGCAAATGATTCCTCGTTCTCTAAAGATACTTGAGGACGTACTAAACCGCTACTTATTGCTCAAATCCAAGATTCGATTGCAATTGACTCATGTTAAGTTGACTTGCCCTTATCCCAGAGAGACTCTATCCTATTTTCTCTTTATCCGAAGATTTGGAGAATCATTCCCGAGAGGTGGGTAGGACTACTCTCGATGAATGTCAGTAATCAGATATGCATAATCATCTTATTCAATAAGATAGGTGGGATAGCCAATGACTTATTCTCGTGAATTTGACCGAATCAAATTCTTAGAATATAGTCAAATTCTCTCATCTAGAGAATCTAAGCGTGTCATTTTCCGACTTCAGATAACACACTCATGTCAAGCTTTCCAATCAAGCTTTGATGTTACCTTTCGCGAACACTAATACTACTATTTTACCAATACTGATATCCAGTCTACAAAAGACTTATCAATATTCTAGTCAAGTCCACATATTTTAAAACATGCGACTTTTAATGACCGAGAGGGTCTCTTACATCCACAAAGGACATAAGTCCCGGCAAATAACTCCGCCATTTGTTCTAACCAAGACCCTTCGTTCTAATGAATCCAGACTCCGTTTTACGGCAAGAAAGTCTCGTGGAATCACCCCTATTTTTCTCGCTTAAACGAAATCTAGCAAGACCGAGTGGTGAGAGAGTTCTAGGTCCGGTTAACTCTCTACTTTTTAGGGAATCACCCCTAGACCACTCAGCTTTGTGCTGAAAGTTAAAATTTCCTATTCATTTGACTCTTTTCGGCGTAGATCCAATTGCTCCCACTGGGCCTGAGACACTCAGGTGGTTCTACAAGAGACTGAACAAAAACTGGAGTACCAAAGCTCCATTCACAGGGATAAGGTTTTCGAACAGAACTGGAGTACCAAAGCTCCTATACAGCCCACAAAGAGCCACAGGTTATCAATCACCCCAGCAGACTATAAAGTCCACACAACCATAATGGGTCAATGGTTAAACCATACTCCCACTGCGTTCTGGGTGGATTGACATTCTGATCTAGTAGTATTTATCAGTGTATTCACCAACATCCGATGTGGCATGACTAAATCAGATAGTAACTTCCTAAAGTAACCGTACTCCAAGGTCTAAGGTTGTTATCTATGGATTCTTTCAGAAAGGGTGTGACAGTCCAACTTTCACTTTCTGATCTCAAGAATCTTATAACCTTCACTCGTCACATTCAGATATTTCACGAATAGTTATATTCTGTGTGTGTGTGCAAAATCTCCAGTCCTACCTTCAAGCATTAAATGCTAAATGCCTACATTTACGGAAGTGGTGTGAACCGAAGTCACTCCTTATCCATAAATTTTACTAGCATCTTTTAGGTAGACTTCTCGGTTTACATAATAATGTTAACCGTTATTTTGCAACCAATTATCTTAATCGAGTTTAGCAGTGTATTGTAGTACATCAATAACTATATAGGGCAAGTCTATGGTTTCTTTCTCAATGAGAAACATTCCACTAGGAGGCGGTGAGCATCACCCCAAGACTATGCTATAGCCTATTTATGAGCATGGAACACTCTATTCTCTGCTAAAATCAGAGACTCCTTCTCGTATTCTTTTGATAAACTAAATCACGTTTCGAGTAGTTATCAGACAAAATGTCACCACTCAAAAACTCCCACTAGATTGTATATCTAACTAGACCCCGAAGGTCATGATGAACAAGCTATGTCACCCCTTCAAATCTATTACCCTCTCCCGATTGAAAGGAAACTTAGTCATTGTTCCTTTGAGATAGTGTTCATAGACTGGGAGATAGGAATCACCCTTAGCCAGTCGTCAGGTCTTATCTCTAGGATATATGCACTAATTAATAGATATTGAAAGGTCGTTTGTCTTAATACGGAAACCTCTTACCTTTAATAGTTTTAGATATGGTACACATACCTATTCAGCTTTTCTAAGTGGTTCTGTCTTTATCAAACAAAAGTCCGAGTCTCAGATTCGTACTACAAATGTCATCTTCACTTTGTTTAAGGCAACAGTAGTATCGAGATGAAAGTGAATCTATTTGTTTCAATGAATCTGTAAACAGAAAAATAAATTTTTCTGTGATATTCAAGGATAGAATCCGAAATTCATTTCCTTATATCACTCCCACTATTCTAGCTGAAATTACTGCCCGTTGTCTACTTTATTAATTGTTAATGCATAGCTTCCTTGTTCTTCCAAAGAACTAAGCTACCGAGTCGAGTTACTCGGTTAAGAAAGTCGCTAAGGATTCATTGGTTAGTGATCCAAAAACACTTTCCTTATCCTATACTTTCTTTAATTAATATTTCGGTTTAGCCTCAATCTTAGTTTACATGATTAACACATGTAGACATTCTTTCCCATTCTTGACTTTCCTTAAAAAGAAATAGTCTTGAACTAGCAGTCGTTTGAGTAGACACTACTCGTGAACTGTGGGATGTCTAATGAAAGCGTTACCCAGTAGGACTAATTTTCTAATAAATTAGAAAAACAACAGATAAAAGCTCGCACTAGTTTATCGGTTCCAAATACCGTCTAACTAGCGACACTTTAATTTATGATTCTCTAATTTTTCTATTAGAAAATTTCTCGTGTAGACACTACAAAATTAAAATTCACTAGAAGAATTTTATCGTCCCAATCATCTTTCAAACTAACTATGGTTGTCTCTCGTTCAACACGAGTGACAGCAGTGACATACTTATTTACGTCACTTAAGTCTTGAAGGCTCAAGAGAAATATCTCTTCCGAAAAATTTATCGCATGTAACATCAATAAGTACAACGTTCTAGTTACTTACCACTTTTTAACGAAGTCATTACTAGTCAATTTTACACTAGCGATCTAGCACCCTGTAGGATATATAAATAGTTGTAAATAAAATTGATGAAAAATAAATCCAAATCACACACTACTAATAAATTTTAGGAACATAAACTAAGTACTTATAGTCTATCCTACCGCTCCAAGGATTTAATCTAATGCCTCAAAGGCGCTTAGGGTAGGTCAAAGAGGTTTTCGATTAATATTGAAGATCGATTGAGAATCGAACATCTTATTTGTGATCGTCAATCACCTTTCCTTTTTCACCAATGTACTACCAAAAATACCCTTTATGAATGTGAGCTACTATCTCGATTTTTAGGTAGACCCAGTGTGTGCCGCCTAGTGGTCGGTCGCCAAGACCCGGCGAGTACCCAAAATCCTATCCTTTCGGAGACCAAGCCTTGAATTTTGATAGCGGTGAAGGCCTTCCTTAGGGGCCGAAATCAAAGCCGGCACGAGACGTCACCATTCTCTCACGGTGCTTGAGTCAACAGTAGAGGCCGTGGGGTCGGCTGTCGTCTCTCCCGCTCCCACTCAATATTTTGAAAAAGTGGTGGGTTTACTGATCACGTTTTTGGACTTGATGTTACATTAAGGAACAATAAATCATAGGCCCGAATGTTGTCGGTTACGTGGGCTAGCCCACCCGACCTATTCGTTGGAACATATGTGGCCGTCGGACGGGTCAAGACTAGGGGAGCTCCGTTGAGCCGTAGTGGCTCTTCAGATGGCTCAGCCTTGGCAGACCCCCGTGCAAACGCCACACGTGGAGGGTGAATTCGATCGAGCCGTAGCTACTGTTGACCACCCAACCGTGGTTAAACCACTTTCGAACCATGTTTGCCCGTGATTATCCAATCCTTAAACATCAAACTTTCACGTAGACACTACGGAACAAAAACGTAATCTCGTCAAGGTAAGGTGGAATTCACCGAGAATCCAACACCTTAACCACGAGGTTTCGGTATTTTACTACTTATGCTTTCGCAGAGTGGGATTCACCGAGAATCCATCACCCAACCTTGACGATTGAAAAAACCCGTGTTCCTCGGTTTTTACCCTAATTAGTTTCTAATTAATATCAAACAATTAATTAAAACTAATTTCGTGTTTTATACATGCCTAACTAATTCCTCGAATTAATTTATACATGTATGCATATGGAGTGGAATTGATGATATGATGCATGTCATGGCAATTTTCCGGTTCTACACATACAATCTAAACATGTATTCTAGTGCGGAAAATAAACACCGAGATGGACCGTTGGCACCCCCGTATCTAACCTATTAGAAAATAAATAACCAAACCCTAACTAGGGTTTACTACTTTCTAACATAATCTGCAGCTGTTCAAATTCTTCAATGATCGGGAAACCAAACGAACTCGGATCGCGACGAAACTTTCAAGATCAGTTCCTCACTCCTTGGGCTTCAATATGGACGGTTGGATCAGAGTTTTGACTTGTCAATTTTCTCCAGTGAGCCGCCCAACTTGCTGCTGGATCTGACTTTTACTGCAGCGCCTCAAAGACTTCCCGAGGCCGATCGGGAATCGATATGAATCCCGATCGACCTAAAATTTTTATTCCACGTCAAAATCTCCATATTTATCGATCTGACTGGTTGGATTTGCGTTTCAACGGTCTAAACTCTTCCAGAAATTCGAGGAAGTCACAGCTAGGGTTTCTGTGAATCCTGCGTTTTTCTGTTACAGCAGCCTCTTTGTTGGGACGAACAGATATGGAGACGCACTCCGATCGACGCCAAATTTGGAAGACTTGTTCATCATCTTATATTATTGATTCTGACCGGAGGGATTGTCGTTTCAACGGCTCAACCGACGGGAAAAACGAAAAAACTAAACAGCTACTAAACAGATCTATTTTCTGGAAATTAAAATTGCAATAACAAATAAATTACACAATTTTCTATACTCATATGAACGAATTTTCATCGTTTATATGAGTTTACAATAGATCTAACGGGTAAACAGTGCCAACCCCCAATCCATCTCTTCAACCACAACAACTAATCATTATCAATGCATAAAACAATAAATAAAATTTACCTACATGCAATTCCACTCCTTTAAATCGTTTAATTATGATTATGACTATATAAATCGTGGAACCTTGCTCCGATACCACATGAAAGGATGTAGGATCTTAGATCTAAACGAGTAAGATCTACGCGCAGCGGATAGATCACGACTTATATACCACAATACATAATTAAAGGACTTAAACTACTACAAGGGGGTTAAGATTATCTTACCAATAGTGGGAAGAGAAGCCAAGATCTTAGGATGACTAGCCTTGATCTTCCAATGTGTTCTCCAAACGGTGGTTGGTGGACACCCTTCTTGATAAACGAATGTTAAGGGTATTTTTATGCGGTTTTTAACGTTATATTTGATAATGATTTCCTCCGTATCTGTATAATTTGCATAGAAAACGAGTGTTTAAATGATTTATTAAGCAAGTAAGATTTTAATTAGTTTATTTGCAAAATGAGTTTGTGTATGTGTTTTAATTATGGTTTTACGAGTATTTGGATTGTGTTACGTTTTGCGGTGTTTTTGATGTCATGTAGGTACATGTTGGAGGCTGAATTGATGATCAAGTGTTGATATAATTCGAGCTAAATCAAGAAAGAGACGAGGAAAGAAGGATAAAGATGGAAGAAGGAGGAGATAAAGATCAAGAAATCGAAAGTTACAAAGACATATGGACGTTCGTCCGGTTCCGTCCAGAGTGGACGGGCGTTTGATAAAGCGAGACGGGCGTCCAGGAAAGTATTTTGATACAGAGAGTTTGGACGCTGGATGAACGAACGTCTGGCACAAGTTCAAGGCTGAAGGAACGAACGTCTGAGATACTGGACGAGCGTCCAGAGGAAGAAAATCAGGATTCCGGGTAGCGCTGAACTTCCAACGCAGTTCTTGATATGATAACAACCGATTTGACTCTGGACCTCAAGAGAAGAGTTGTAGGGTTTGAAGAGAGGATTCTACAGGATTTTGAATCACTCCATTCCGACTTACGAGGCCCGAGATATGAGTGTTACAAGTTTGGATGCTGTTGCTGAAAATAGCGGACGAGCGTCCGGAATCTTCAAACGGGCGTCCGGAGCGGTTACTGTAGCAGCCGACATTGAAACTCTATATAAGCAGCGGATTTCTTTCACCCTAATCATATAATTTCGAACCCTAAACCCTAGGGGGCAGCTTGGCTGCGTTTTTCTACAGTTTTTATCTACTTTTATGCACTTTAATTCTTAGATTAGATTAGTTAGTTTCATGCACTTTTTATTCAACAATTCAAGCTTTCAAAGGATGCTAAGAGGCTAATCCCTCTTTGAACAAGCGTTGTGAAGCCTTCCTTCAACAATTCAGTTTTGATTCGTGATTAATCTGTGAGTATCTATTTCAAGTTCGCTTTCTTCTATCATGTTTTGTATGTCTTATTGCATGTTTAATCGAAAGATGCTTGCTTTGATGATTGTTTATATGATGAGAGTCATGTCAACCCTAGATCACCATGATAAAAGAATGGATCTTCGTTCTAACTAAAAACGAGAGTTGTTAGATTGATTTTCTAGATTAGAAATTGAAAGATTTCACGCCTAGGTTAGAAAGACGTAATCTGTAACATCGAAAGATAAAAGATTAGAAACGAACTCGTCTACGAGAGTAGGAGTTTATGCCTTCGATTAGGTGAATCACGACTTGAGTAGAGATCACGAAATAATCCGAATTGGAATTGAATGTTGATAGGATAGGTGGATCAATTGCTTGTTCGTTCGTTATACCTGATTTAAATCCTTAAAACTTGAATTGCTAGATTAGTTTACTTTTCCTGCACTTTACTTTAGTTTAGTTTTTATCGCTTTCAATCTTGCCTAGCATTGGAGCAATCCTCTGTCTAGTTACTTTTTTTTGCATATTTGTTTAGGTTAGTAATTCGTTTAGGTTAGATTCGTGACAATAGTTTAGTTGAAAATGCGAAGCTAGATTCACATTCGCCTAGTTCCCCGTAAGATCGACCCGGCATTAGCCTCCATACTACGATCCTTGCACTTGAGGTTAACCGGTTTATTACTTGTTGTTTTGTATTGATAAAATCCGGGACAAGTTTTTGGCGCCGTTGCCGGGAACCGGACGGTTTGCCTAGTTTTTGTTTTTGTTTGTTTTTCGCTTTTCGTGTTAGTTCGCTTTTTTTTTTTTTCTTTTTTCTCGTTTTAATCCTGCTTTTAGGTCGATTCCTAGGAAGATTAACCTTTAAGTAGTTAGGATATTGGTGTTTTAGATTAGGGTTAAAGTTTCATTAGTGATTAGTTTTTTCTCTCCTGCTTTTCCCGCTCTGTTTTTTTACTTTTCTCTATTCTCAAATCGTTTCGTTTTTTTTTTCGAAAATTTGCATATGAACGCAGCGTCCCATACCTATGAACGCCCGTCCACCTGTAAAAATTTCAACTCGCTTCTGTTCGACCCCTCAGCGACGGCGCTCGGTTTTTCGAACGCCCGTCCCACTTCAACCTCAGTGCAGACGCCCGCCCGTGACCTTGGGCGCCCGTCATCCCTCCCGCTTCGATGTCTTTTTTAAGTAGGTAGGGTTTTTTGTTTCTATCCTTTCTAGTTTCCACGTTGATTCGGTGACATCTAAGGTTGAATCATCTCGACTCCACACCTTTCACGATCAAATTTTAGGATAAAAGGGTCCGTTTTAGCACTTGATAGTATTTTGGCCATAACTTTCGGCTCGAGTATCGGATTGGCGCGCGGACCCCAATTCGAAAGCTCGCTCCGACGCCGACGACGTGGCAGACCGCCAGAGGCCGTCCGACACCGTTTTCGAGGTCAAAATCCACTGTTTTCCCTTCCATTTTGGGCTCGTAAGATTTCAACACGCTTTTAGTGTTTCTGCTTTTCTGCTTTTAAATTTTTCGTAGTTAAGTTTCGTAGTTTTTGATTCCTCTAGGTTTAGTTATCCTTTCCTCTCGCCTGATCCGTCCTTTCGTCACTTTCTATCCTTTCTTGCTCAACACCTTGAGTTGGTGTTCGGTTTATGCAAACTCGTAGTCATAAGGGACCACTAATCTATTCCCTCGACCCGAGCGGACCATAGTCCGACCCAATAGGCGGAGACTTCGCTTCGACAAAGGAAACGCTTCTAGATCAAGAATTTGAGCAATATCTTTCGAGAGAAATTGAAAGAATAGTAATAATGGCAAATGAAGATAGACGGACGTTGGCCGACTATGCCATGCCCGGTACAATCACCATCAACCCGGCTATCGTCATGCCTACCATTACCGCCTCCAAACTTCGAGCTTAAACCCGGACTTATACAGATGATGCAAAGATGCATCAATTTTCCATGGTTTCCCATCCTGAAAACCCCACACTCACTTACACACATTCTTGCAAATATGCGGTACTACCCGTATCCAAGGTGTAAGTGAGGACGCCATCAAGCTTAAACTATTTCCATTTTCCTTACGGGGGAGGCACTCGAGTGGTATCACTCTCTCCTCTCAATCCATCACTATGTGGGCGGAGCTCGAGAAGGAATTTCTAAGTCAATACTTTCCTCCTTCAAAATGCATTTAACTGTCTCAACGAAATCTTCTTCACATTCCGTCACCGGGAAAATGAGTCATTCTTTGAGGCGTGGAAAAGGTTTAAGTCTCTCCCGCGAAAGTGTCCCCATCATGGCTTGCCAAAGCAAAGGCAAGTCCATACTTTCTTCATTGGATTGACCGAGCTCACCAAGGGCATGGTCAATAGTTCCTCCAGTGGGGCATTTCTCAAGAAAACACTGATGAGGGTGGGCGTTGTTCGAGGACATTGCCAAATATAACTACGCCCTCTTATCAAGCCATCCAAGCACCTCCTCCTCCTCCCAAGGTCGAAGAGGTGACTATGCAAAGTCTTGTTGCCATACCGCAAAAGCGGATGGCACCTTCTCAATGACAATTTCTCACACGGGCCCTACCGAGTTATCGACTCTTTCACTTTCACGAGAACTCTCAAGTTCAGATTGAAGCATGTTTGTCGACCGCCATATGATCGCCAATGTCAATTTTCTTCCCCTCGCTTTCGCAAGTCAATGCTGTTCATGACTATGGACGACATAATCCAATCACATGCCAAGTATGTGACAAAGACGGGCATATCGCTCGCTTCATCCCATGATTGGGCGTAATCGCGAAGTCAATGCTTTCTCTGGCCGGACAAATCGAGGTTCAACAACCACCTTCTCTGGCCGAAACAATTTCCAAAACCAAGGGTTTAATCGGTCTTGATTTAATCTTAATTCGAACTTTAATAGAAACCCCTGGTTATAATCGTAACCCAAACTCTAATTTTTCCAATCAAACACAAAGGTTTAATCGAAATTGGCCCTCCAATTCCAATTCCACTATCGAAATCGGCCCACCCGACCACAAAATCAAAATTTTTCCAATTCTCAAGGCCCCTCGATTCCAATGACCTCAAGGCCGAGTGGGACTCATTCAAAGAGGAGCAAAACAAGAACATTCACTCTGATGAGTACCAATAAGAACCTTGAAAGACAGATAGGCACCGGGTGAGCAGCTAGCATCAAGACCCTGGCATCGCCCGATTTACCGAAAAATCCTAAGGCGGTCATGTTGCTCAGGCCGATTTAAGTAGTAGCCAATAATCTTGACCTCGTACCAACAATGCATTATGGACAAGAGGAGGCCAAGACAATGAGTTTAAGCGGTACACACACCGAGTGGTCCCCTGGCTTTCGGAAACCACTAGCCCCTCCCGCCATTGATAAGGCGAGGAGGGAAGTTGAGCACCCATCATCCCCTTGGCCACAAGCAAGTAATCAGTGGTGATCCTCGATAGGTGAAAAGGTTGGAAATCCTCGTGGTTTGTGTTCCCCTCGGTGAAAAAGTTGGAAATCCTCAGTGGTGATCCTCGAGGACCAAAAAGGAAAAGAAAAAGTCGTGGCTGATCCCCGACTACGAAAGCTTCAAAAGACGGTTCGGTGGAAGGATTTGGAAGACAAAGCTATCGCGCATCCTCAAAGAGAGTCTTTTCCGAGAGTGATCTCAAGAAGCTTCCGTTTCCACCGAGGAAGAGCAACATTCCTTTGGTTGAAGACAAAAAGTACGAAGGTGCTAAACCTTCAAAAAAAATACTCAGTAAATCTGCCATTATCCGAGGTCTTGGTCGAGATGCCTAAGTATACAAAGTTCATCAAGGATGTTGTATCTTCCAAGAAGAAGTTAGCGAAATGGATCGAGGCAATTGGTGAGGATTGTTCAATGATCAATTATCCGGACTTACCAATCAAAAGAGGTGACCCGGAAATTCATGCTCACATTGCGAGATGGGAGGCCTAGTCTTTCCAAATTCTTTATGTGACTGGGTGCATCCATAAGCTTGATTCCATTATCTATTTGCAAGCAGCTGGGTTTACAAAGTCTTCTAGAACCCACTACCATGAACTTGCAGTTCGCTGATAGATCTTCAAAGAAAGCCTCAGGGATCCTAAAGGACGTATTGGTTCAAGTTGGTAGGTTTACCTTTCCCGTTGACTGGTATGTCTTAGATATGGAGAAAAATGAAAACGTCCCTCTGATTCTTGGAAGACCTTTCCTATCTACAGCTAGAGCCCTCATCGATTGTGATGGTGGGAAAGTAACTATCCGAGTTGGTGACCAAGAGGTGAGCTATAGCGTTTCTAAATCTATTCAAGTACCCTCCGGTTCTCCAACCGGCTTTTCCATTGAGAGACGCGTCATGACTTCAATGACTACATGGATAAGCAAGTCTTGGTCGTAGAAGCCGAATATGAGCGATTGATCGACAATCTGAATAATCATGGTGTGGTCAATCTAGACCAGTTAGCAGCTGAATTTGAGGATGAGCTAAGAGAAGAAGCCTTGGCAGTAGGACCACTGAGTAAGCTCAGCGATGTTGAGTTGAGGAGTGGAGATCTTAAATCAAGTCTAGAGGAACCCCCTGTAGACTTGGTTCTGAAGCCGTTGCCTAAACATCTTAAGTATGTATTTCTGAGAGAAGGTGACCGGCTTCCTTTGATCATCTCTGCAAAGTCGTCTCGAATAGAAGAGCTTAAATCATTAAACGCCTTGCGCAAAAATGAGAAGGCCTTTGGATGGCGGGTGGGAGATATCCGAGGATATCTCCCGACATCTGTATGCACAAGATCAAGACCGAGGAGGGTGCAAAATGTGTTAGACTGTTCCCTGCAGGAGGCTCAACCTCATATGCAAGAAGTCGTAAAAGGAAATCATTAAGCTTCTAGATATGGGTATCATATACGCCATTGCCGATAGTGAGTGGGTGTCCCCGACTCGTAGTCCCCAAAAAGGGGGAATTACTATTGAGAAGAATGAGAAGGAGAGGAGATAGCATTGAGGCTAGTTACTGAGGCTATAGAGTCTCAGTATTGACTACGAAAAACTCAATGAGGTCACAATGAAAGATCATTTCCCCTTCCATTCATTGATCAAATGCTTGAGCGTCTAGCAGGCACGCATTCTACTGCTTCCTGGATGGATATTCAGGATACTTCCAGATACCCATCGATCCTGTTGACCAAGAGAATACCACTTTCACTTGCCCTTATGGTACATTCGCCTACAGGCGGATGCCATTTGGTCTATGCAATGCCCCAGCCACCTTTCAAAGGTGTATGATGGCAATCTTTGACGGGCTAGTTGAAAAGTGCATAGAGATTTTTATGGATGATTTCTCGGTCTTTGGTCAATCCTTCGATGACTGCCTCAATAATCTTGATCAGGTGTTATCCAGATGTGTGGAAAAGAACTTAGTACTCAATTGGGAAAAGTGCCATTTTATGGTCGATGAGGGGATAGTTCTTGGCCACAAAGTGTCCGCCAAAGGTATAGAAGTCGATAGGGCCAAGGTTGAAGCTATTGAGAAGATGAGTTATCCTAAGAATGTATGCGCGTCGAGGTTTCCTCGGACATGTCGGTTTCTATAGGAGATTCATCCAAGATTTTTCCAAAGTAGCCAAGCCCCTATCTACTCGCTCAAGGAAGACGTTGAGTTCAATTTCGATGAAAAATCGCAAGCAAGCGTTTGAGGAGCTCAAGAATCGGTTAATATCCGCTCCAATCCTCATATCGCCAGATCGAACTTGCCTTTTGAGCTTATGTGCGATGCATCCAACTATCTTGTTGGTGCGATCTTAGAACAAACGCATCGAAGGAAAGTTCCACCTATCTATTACGCCACCACACGTTGAATCCTTCGCAAGTTAACTATACGACTACCGAAAAGGAGTTATTGGCCGTAGTGTTTGCTATGGACAAGTTCCGTAGTTACTTGCTGGGTGCTCAAGTGATTGTGTGGATTGACCACGCTGCTTTGCGATATCTCATGACCAAAAAGGAAGCTAAACCGCTTTATCGCGTTGGATACCGACCCTCCAAGAGTTTGACGTTCAAATCAAAGATAAGAAGGGCGGTGAGAACGTGGTGGCGGATCATGTTTCCAGGATGTTAAGTGGTGACGGGCGTTTGATAAAGCGGAGGCGGGCGCCCAGGGAAGTATTTTGATACAGAGAGTTTGGGCGCTGGATGAACGAACGTCTGGCACAAGTTCAAGGCTGAAGGAACGAACGTCGAGATCTTTGGACGAAAGGCGTCCGAGGAAGAAAATCAGGATTCGGGTAGCGCTGAACTTCCAACGCAGTTCTTGATATGATAACAACCGATTTGACTCTGGACCTCAAGAGAAGAGTTGTAGGGCTTGAAGAGAGGATTCTACAGGATTTTGAATCACTCCATTCCGACTTACGAGGCCCGAGATATGAGCGTTACAAGTTTGGATGCTGTTGCTGAAAATAGCGGACGAGCGTCCGGAATCTTCAAACGGGCGTCCGGAGCGGTTACTGTAGCAGCCGACATTGAAACTCTATATAAGCAGCGGATTTCTTTCACCCTAATCATATAATTTCGAACCCTAAACCCTAGGGGGCAGCTTGGCTGCGTTTTTCTACAATTTTTATCTACTTTTATGCACTTTAATTCTTAGATTAGATTAGTTAGTTTCATGCACTTTTTATTCAACAATTCAAGCTTTCAAAGGATGCTAAGAGGCTAATCCCTCTTTGAACAAGCGTTGTGAAGCCTTCCTTCAACAATTCAGTTTTGATTCGTGATTAATCTGTGAGTATCTATTTCAAGTTCGTTTCTTTTATCATGTTTTGTATGTCTTATTGCATGTTTAATCGAAAGATGCTTGCTTTGATGATTGTTTATATGATGAGAGTCATGTCAACCCTAGATCACCATGATAAAAGAATGGATCTTCGTTCTAACTAAAAACGAGAGTTGTTAGATTGATTTTCTAGATTAGAAATTGAAAGATTTCACGCCTAGGTTAGAAAGACGTAATCTGTAACATCGAAAGATAAAAGATTAGGAAACGAACTCGTCTACGAGAGTAGGAGTTTATGCCTTCGATTAGGTGAATCACGACTTGAGTAGAGATCACGAAATAATCCGAATTGGAATTGAATGTTGATAGGATAGGTGGATCAATTGCTTGTTCGTTCGTTATACCTGATTTAAATCCTTAAAACTTGAATTGCTAGATTAGTTTACTTTTCCTGCACTTTACTTTAGTTTAGTTTTTATCGTTTTCAATCTTGCCTAGCATTGGAGCAATCCTCTGTCTAGTTACTTTTTTTGCATATTTGTTTAGGTTAGTAATTCGTTTAGGTTAGATTCGTGACAATAGTTTAGTTGAAAACAGAAGCTAGGATTCACATTCGTCTAGTTCCCCGTAAGATCGACCCGGCATTAGCCTCCATACTACGATCCTTGCACTTGAGGTTAACCGGTTTATTACTTGTTGTTTTGTATTGATAAAATCCCGGACAACGAACCTCCTTGATATGCAACACCAAGAAAAACTTATGGTTTTTCTTCATCTAAAATCCTAGACAAGAAAAACAATTTTTTTTTCTCTTTTACAAGTGTGTAGGTCGAAATTTTCCATTGCCAATTACCATTGGAATAACTCTCCTTTTATAGGAGAGTAAATCCTTGGTCTCCAAGTTTTAATTAATTAAATAAATAAATAAATAATTAAACAAAATAAAAAGATATTTTCCTTAATGACAAATTGTGACATGTATTGACCAATAGGAAATCAAATAACAAGTCATCCAACCAATCATATAACAAGAATATCTTTTATTTTCCATAACACAAGAAAATTAATTCTTGTGCTAAATGAAGACTAAAATGGCGCCACACTTAGGGTTAATAAGCCCACACAAAATGTCTTTTATGTGTATTATACTATTTAGCCCAACTAAATAATATCCATGCATATCAATTAATTAGCACAGCCAATTAATTATCACTGAGGCCCAAATAACAAGATTATTAGTCCGAATTACAGAAGCCACATCGGGGGCCGTGGACCTATAACCGAGAGCTCAATAATTAATTATTCATCGAATGTAATAAGTACATTAATTATTAATTCAGGATTACGCCACCATAAACCCGAAACTGAACTCTACCAATTATAGATATATACTTACACTCAACCCATAGAGTAGATAAGTGTCCATTGACATAATCACTACATACGGATTAACCCTCCATCGACTGTCCATTCTGAGTGGGAAGTCTCCGTGAACCCGACTTTGAATATCTTATCCTTATTTACCATCAACCCCGATGATCAATTAGTACACATATCGACTAGTAGCTAATTAGTCAAATGTGAACTCCCGGATCGATCACTTTCTTAGGGCTAACAAATAAAGGAATTTGTCTCTCTACTTCCTCGGGAATGAATGGATTCCATGTCTCAGAAAATCGAACTACTCACTCATCGTGAGATAGTGCCAATGAGAAGTGGCTTGGAACACATATCTAAGTGAACCGTAACTAACACATCAAACACTACCCGAGACAAGCGGCACCACGTGATCACCTCAGATTAAGGTTGATCCATATATGATCATCTAATGATTTAATAAGATTCCTTGATTACGGAATTATATCGAGAAATTCATATTAAATCGGTTCGATCCTATATGAATGCCATCATATACAAATGCCCCACGTAGGTACCTCTACCGATACCGGATAAAACTATCACACCCTAAGGTGTTAGGCGCATTATTGGTGTTTTAATCAAGAGACCTAAACTCGATTAAGTTCACCACGGACTAACAGCTTTAAGCATATCTCCACTAACTCAATCCTCACATGTAATCCATACACCGAGTTAAGTGGTTACATCTGAGATATACTTAGGGTTTGCAAAGATTGTATTACTTTACAAGCACAAAGCAAGTAACTAATATGAGATAAATTCTGTCATCCATTAAAAACAATTACACAAATTGTCTTTCGGCACTACACCTAACACGAAGCAGCGTAATGAAGGACCAATCTCACCTTTCTTCATTTTGTGTAGATAAGTGAAACCAAGGTGTCGTGAAGGATTTGTCATAGTGCTAAGATTTTGTAACGGTTATCTCATTATTCTAGTGATACCTCCTACGCCCACGGAGAAGGGGGAGACGTGCGGGATTACACCACCCGAACTTCCATAAAAAATCTTGTGTTGATTTACTTTATGCATTTGTGTTTGTTTTATTTATTGCATTATCACTCAAAGAAACACTGACACATCGAGTCGACCTGAGAGAATCGATACATAGAAGGTCTAGACTTCTATTCACACATCTATTGCACTAAAGGCTAGTTTATCCGCTGCCAGTTGACAAGACTAAATATAAGTCAACATCAACTTATATTCAGTTGAGCTAACTGAACTCCGCACAAGTTAAGGGATGAGAACAAAATCAACTAAAGATCGCTTTGAGTTTCGAGAAACTTCGGCTTCCTGGGCTTTTCCACTTCGAGAATAGTTTTTGGTGACAAGTTTATTCACCCCCTCTAAACTTGTGTTAGCCTTTCCAAGGGACCAACAAAACTCAACATTGTCCCCAATGTGAAAAAGTAAAGCAAAAAAAAAGTAAGAAGAAGAAGAACACTTAGCTTTGGAAAATAGAAGAACTCGGCTAACTGTCTGAAGCTTGTCTTCTCCAAATGACTAATCTGCACTAGGTCGGCTAATACAAACAATTCTTGCACAAAGGCCATTAGTACCGCGAGACGCGAATAAGTAACAAAATAGTTATGTCACATGGCAGTTAATAGCACAACTAAAAAGAAGAAGTGCAATAAACAATTTAAGCCAATACATAACAACTTAATTACTTAAACACAACAAAACTATTATAAGACTCCAAATAAAAATAAAAAGACTCAAGACTCAAAATAATAATCAAATAATCATGCGAAGTAATAAAAAAACTCCCGCACATCCTTTGCTCAACAGCCTTAGGAACATGGCGATGAAAAAAAACCTTCACAATTTTATTCAATCATCGAAAAGAAAGAAATATTGACAAAAAAGGTTAACTATAAATTAATGGCTATGCCTAACAATTAAATAAATAGTCCCCGACAACACCGTCAAAAACTTGATTACGTGTGCAATTCACTAATACACACGACGTACTAGCAAGAGTACTAGGTCAATCGTAGTATAGTAAGGGCGAGTCAAGGTTGATACCACATAACTATTATTTAATAATGCTAAACACAACCACAATTCATAGGCCAACCAGATAAGGGTGGTCATTGACCAACATAAAGGACAAGTAAATAAAAGAGATGCAAATAAACCAATCATCAATCATGTATCAAAAAGGCACTAACCACACTATTCCTAACTAATCTCCCCTTAATCTATATTCGACTCGTGTGTGTAATTTAGCTACGGGTGCAACTCCTAACCCTATCTACTCCGACAATGGTAGTAGACAATCTATACGCAAGCTACCCTCCTTAATTGATCCGTAACAGCCCATACACATAAAGAACTAGAATTGTCGATATCGAGCGCTAACTCATACTGCTAACCCGCCTAGACAGCTATCGACACTGATTAGCACGTTCTTAGGGTCCATTCAAGATAATGTCCAAACATAGCACTTCATTATTCGTATTTCATGCTAGTTTATGATGACATGCAAATAGTTGATCAGGCTACTAACATGTAAATTAAATCTATCGATCAACGTAGCTGACGCCGAACCACAGAATTAGGATTTACTAGGTATTCAGATCTAGCGATAAAGACCGTCGCAGATCTGAAGAGCGCAACCCATAATTCTGTGTTTCATATTAACGAATCGAATAAAGATTAAGGTTCGTTTAATTAATTCATAGATGATTAGATGCAAGCATAATCTAGATCTAGCACAAGAACAACCATGAATCTAAGAAAAGAAATAAAACATTGGAATAGATCTTACCCATAACGAAGAACAGATCTACTCTTCAATTCTCTCTCCCTCCGGCGATTCGAATCGATCCATGAAGATCGTAATCCAAGCACAATTCAATAATGAAAGACTCGTGATTTATTTGCAAGAAGAAAAGAAGACTTTATTCCCAAAAGACTACATTGTATCTAGTTGATGAATATGATCTATGAATGAATGAGAGAATACAATTTCGCAGATCTGAATGACTTTATATAGGTGTATAAACAGACTTAGGGGTAAACCCAATGTTTGGAGGACAAGAAAACGCGTTTGTGGAAGATTCTGGGCCTCGGTAAACCGAGGGTAACTCCCGGTTTACCGGAGGTATTTTTGTCTTTTTCCTGCTGCCGACTTAACTTGGAATACCCTAGGCCCAGCTTTGGTATTTGGACCATAACTTGGCCTACACAAATTCGATTTGGGTGATTCAAAGTGTGTTGGAATCCTTGTTTCCAGACCTACAACTTCCATGAAGAAGTCCAAGACCAATTCGTCTTGTAAAGCTTCGGAAACTGCGTTGCAAGAGCACCAATCAGATTCTAGGGACCAATATCCGCTCGAAACACTTCAACCTTCAGCTCCGTTCAGTTCTTTATCGATTGTCTCTCATTTTCAGCCCAAATGATGCTTCGAACACTCGTTCATCTGTCAATAAAATCATAGCACACATAGTAGCTTCTATTTCTAGCAAATAACGCATAAAATACACGGTTAATACACATAATACCAATTTAGTCACCCCGGACGTGTCTTAATGACATTTAGCTAATTAACTCATGATTTCATACATATTATCCCCATTGATAACACAAAACCGGGGTAGATTGATGTTAAATAATGATACCAATTTGACCGTCATCATAGACTAAGTGATATCAAATTCTTGGTCATCTGTGGAACATGCCTAACCTCATTCAGTGTACGGAATTTACCATCATGTGTCCTCAACTGAACAGATCTAATCCCAACTATTTTGTAGACCTTTCTATTAGCCATAGCAATATGACCCCTCATCCACCTACTGATAAGTTGAGAAACACTCCATGTTTGGACACATATGATAAGATGCCCCAGTGTCCAGAATCCACACATCTCTGTGCCCTGCTGACTCTGAAACTGCTAAGGCCAGATCTTCTTTAGAGTTGGTGTCTTGTTCTGCCAAAGCAACTGTACCCTACTGGGCACCATGCGGCTTTTTCCTATGTCCATGTTCCTTGCAATAGTTACACACATACTTAGCTTTAGGTCCCTTGGAAGTTCTCTTGGATTTCTTTTTTCCAGAATTTCCTGGCCCTCTGTTGATTCCACTGGCTACCAATCCAGCAGACTGATTGTCTTTCCCAGAACCAGATGCCTTATGGCGTAGCTCTCGAGCATGGACTGATGACCTCACATCCTCCAATGACACTGACTCCTTCCCAACAATAAAGGACTGCACAAAGTTCTCATAAGACGCAGGCAGTGATACAAGTAGGATCAATGTTGCATCCTCACACTACTAGAATTTTCCGGATTTGTGACGGTGGTTTTCGTCGCAAATTCGTCACAAACGCTCGTTTGTGACGAATTTGTGACGAAACCTATTTCCATCACGGAACACCCCGTTGCAAATTTTGGAGTCGAAATTAACCTTGTCACTAAGTTTTGTGAGAAATTTGTGACGAAAGCTATACTTTGTGACACAACAGTGATGAGTTTTTTTGTGATGAATCTACGACAACATTCATATTTTGTGACGAAAGTGTGACGGAATTTCGCAACGGGTCTGTGATAGAATGTTGTGTCAAAGTTGCTACGCATTTATAGCGACAAATTTGTGACTAAAGACTATGACAATTTTGTGACCAAATATATTAACGGAATTGTGACAACCTCCTATCACGAATATAAAATAAATTTGTGACAAATGCTTACAACAAAATTATAACCGAAATGCGTTGTGACAAATAGTACCATAAAATTGTGACAAAATATATTTGACAAATTAATAGACATGATTTGAAACAAAATATTTCATCAAATTTACGACCAAACAAATGAATATATTCAAAATGACTTTATAATCACATTTATATTCGTATTTTTATTTGAAAAATTATATCCAAAGACTACAAATGCATTTCAAAACAATTAAACATAGATAAAATCATAAATAAATAAAAGGACCGAATGATCCCGAGAGTCAAATAACATCTTCAACATGAAATCAAAAAAATTAGTAATTAGTAGAAAATTTCGAGAAACTAATGTTATTTTCAGTAAAAACAACTCAATTCTTGTGAACAAACAAAGTTCTCTACAACCATATATAACTCAATTTTGGACCTGCTTTTGAATTTTTCACTTTTCTTGACTTTATGCATCATGTCCCTGAATTGTCGTAAAAGAGTGGAATCAAACATTTCTCTCACATGGCGGAGATCCTCATCTTTAATAGTGAAATAAAGCTGCAGATTCAAGTGCATCAAAAAAAAAAAAACAACAACAACAAATTCACAATTTCAAGAACAATAGTAAAAATGTCCTTGATCTCTAGCATGTGTGTTCGGTTTAATGTCATAAATATCTATGTTAATCAAAATGTATATTTTTGTGATCTATATGGTACATTTTAGTGTTCTTATCCTGAATCTACAAAAGATACCCTCGAAAGAACTATCAATATAGTTTCTACTGAAATTGCTATTTCACTAGTAAAAAAGATTTACAGTAATCAAAAGGAAGATCAATTAATACCATTTCCTCATTACTCTGCTTTGGAAAATTGAGAACACCGTTAGAACTTGTAGTATTAGAAACTTGGAAACCTTGTGATCCTTCTTGACAAAGTCGTACATCAAGCTATAATTCTTTTAACTGAAATTAGTCCATTCACCAAATGTTGTTTTATAGAGGAATGATGTGAGACACGCCGGCGGTCATTTTGGGACAGATAAACAAAACTACCTTTTACGGCATTGATGGATTTTAGCCCTATTGACCTATTCAGTTGAATACAAAATTTGCAGAGTTTACCATATTTGGAGGTAAATCCTTTGCAGAAGCTCCCTCGTTGTCCCCACACTTTGAACTAGAACTTGTCTCTGCAATGCATACCGGTGGAGCTTCCTTTGTACTTGCATTGTTATGAAAACAGAATCAAGCCATCCTTTCACTTACTCATTGCTTAAGTATCTTGGAAAGCACATTCTACAATTATACGCCTCATAAAAATTCTAAAATTCAAGTTCATCCCAATAAATAGAAGTGTGGAAACAACAATGAAAACCTTGAAGGCATCATCCGAAAACTATAAAAAAGATGCAATAAACGCAATGAAGGCGAAGTAGTTACCAAAAAATTGGCCAAGAAATTCACCACAAATAACTTTAATGACGCAGAAACGAAGTGAAAAATTAAAATGTTCACAGAGAGACTATTCAACTTAGCGGTATAATAGAGTGTAAGAACCTGGACTAACCATTACGAACTAGCGATCAGGATACATGGAAAAAAATGATACAAACTCGACTTAGACAAGACTAATGCATAACAGACCATAAATCGCAACTCACTTAGCAGATTGCTTTGAAACAAGACATAAGATCGGGACAACAATGACCCGAATCGGACATCAATAGACTCAACAAAACGAGTTCGATGAAAAAAAAGATATTCCTCAATTTCTATACCAAAGTCGTTGATTTTCTACCGCTGCACCAAATCATTCTATGAAACAAAAGCTTTAAGATTGTGCTTTATGAAGGATTCACGAAGCTTACCTGGGTTCGATTAATGAACGAGTGGGCAATTTTCCGGTGGTTTGGAGAACCTGGAGGTCGTGGAACAAAGATCTCGACGGTGGCAACGGTCGTCGGGTTCTGAAGGAAAGAGGCCGGCTTTAAGGCTTTAAAGTAGAAATCGAACTTTGTCAACGGAAAGTGGCCGGCTCGATGGAATTTTTAATGGAAAATGAACGAAAGCGGCGGCGGCGCGACATCTCGAGCTTGAGGGAGGAGAAGTCGAACCTGGGTGTGGGTGGGTGGGTGGGTGTCTAGGGTTGAACATGCAAATGATGTCTCGTGGCAAAGAAAAGAATTATAAACCATCTTTACTAATTTTTAGAGAAAAAATGAGGAAAAATAACACACTTTTTTTCTTCTTAAAGCTCTCGTATCCAAACCAACTTGTCCAATTAATTTAGAGTTCGGTCCGATAAGGTCTCACCGTTCATTTAGAACCCACCGGTCATTGGTTGAACTCGTGGATTTACCGTGATTGAGCCGGTTACTTCCCTAAATGAGTTTGCTTGAACATGCCACATTTCATGACCGGTTCATTAGGTTTGACGGAAAATCATCGGACCAGACATAGTTTGATATTTATGCCTTAAACAATTCAATGCTTAAATTAGATTGCTTCCGTCTCCATACTACTCGTTTTAACGGTCAACCACTGGTCCTGTCTGGTTCAAAAAACTATGGATGTGGGATAGACATCTCCAGTCCATGAATTGGGAGTTGACCATGACCTAACTTTGTATACATCGTTTTTTACTTACGGATATTCTCAAAATTCCATTTCCCTTTTAATTCTAATGTGTTTATTAATGTGTTCTGATAAAAGAAGTTTAACAATTTTAGTGCTGAGATTTTTGCCACTCACAATTTCTTATAAAAAAACTATTTATAGTTTGTTACTAATCCATCAAAATGTTGTCACAAATTTATTAATTTATTTATATTTTGTAAGTAATCTATCCAAATACTGTCACAAATTTTTTCACTAATTTGTGACAAAATATATTCTTCCGATTAGCAAAGAATTAGCTATGATAAATTTTGTGACTAATCTAGTTTATCACATATATGTCACAAAAAGGTGTTGAGTGTGGCGTGAAGGTTTGTGACAAAACAGTCACCAAATTCTTATCATTCGCATATTTGTCACAAAAGTGGTCGCAAGTTCTAGCACAATTTCTTTCAATCTTCACATCAATATTCCTTTGGTCAAGCAATATTGTGTTCATCTGATCTAGATGATCCCTCATATGAGTGCCCTCATGCATCCTTAAACTGATCAGATGATGTTTCAATAACAACTTGTTGGTTAGAGACTTTGTCATGTACAGACTCTCAAACTTGGACCACATCTTCTCTGTTGTGTCCTCTTCAACAACCTATGTGATAATATCATCTCACAAGCACAATATAATTGTTGAATGTGTTTTCTCCTCCAGACTGGCTCTCTCAGCAGCACTTCCTTATGTTGATTTAGACAAGGGACCCCATAATCTCTGCTGCTTCAACAAAGCACGCATCTTGATCGGTCACAGACTAAAACTGTTTCATCCTATAAACTTGTCAGTCTTGATATTTAAAGCAGAAATCTTTCTCACCAGAAAAGCTTGCGTAGATCCCAAATCCTAGCGTCAATTATGACCTTGGTGCCAATCAACCTTGCTTAAAGCAAATTTCTTGATGAACCTGGACGCTCTGATACCAGTTTGTTATGACAGATCGATCAAGAAGTGATGGTGATTGTGAGTAAAGATAATCAATTAACAAGTAAACAAATATAGAAACAAGAAGAACACAGATTTAACGTAGTTTCCGGCAATGAGCCGACTACTCCACGGACAAACGAGGATATTTTATTTTCACGAGAAATTTACATCATGTTACAATTAATACAAATGGTATTTATAGCCTTGGGAATCCAACACTAACCAACTAAACAGCCAAACCAGATAATGACTGAAATACCACAGAAGTAACTTTATCCAAAACGGAAAACCATGCAACAGACGTGTTCCCCCAAGTCTGCTCAGAACCAACTCAGCAGACCATACATCAGCAGGTTGATCACCCCTGCTGATTTGCCCCAGCTGAACACCAAACTTCAGTAGACTACCTAACACTCTACTAACCAGATCGCAGTTTCCTCACAGATCTCAGCAGCATAGTTTAAGTCACCATTACAAACCCGACCAATTTTATCCTTTTTTTCTTCTGTATGCAGAATCCGAAATTCATCCAAACTTCGCATGTCTGGCATCTTAGCACTCACCGAGGAGCTCACCACATTTTTTGTAACTACCCCACGTTATAGAGGAAGATATACCCTTTTCTTGCCCATTGATGTCCAAGTCAACATTACCTCGGTACACATCGTATTTGTCCTTGCCCTTACTATCATGCTTCAAAACCTCAACATTCCTCAATATCGAGTGTCAATTGGTATTATATCTAAATGAATAAAATGTGAATTTCGCTACAGCAATTTGAATCACGATTGAGTCAATAAGAGTCTTGAAACGACCGGAGAAGAAAAAGGTTAAATGAGTCATTGAGTTAAATTATGTTTTCCTTATTGATAAAATATTAACCGCATTGATCTGAACTCCAGATTAGTCGGCCCAGTTAGTCCGGAGGCTTTATAAAAAAATATTAACCGCATTAACTAACAGTCCAATTAGGTTTTGAGCCTTAATAAAAAAGAAAAAAGAAAAGAAATCGGTCAAAAGTTTGGGGTAGGGGTGTAATTGAGTCGAGTCGAGTCGATACTCTCTAGGGCTCGAACTCGACTCGACTAAAAAAGTTCAGGCTCAAAACTCGGCCCGAGCTCGATCGAGCCTTAAAAAGCAAGATCGAACTCGACTCGCTAAATACTCGATATAGCTCGACTCGGCTCGTAAGCTCGATTATTTTTCTAGAATTCGTTTAATTTTTAATGAAATACGGCATGATCGAGCTCGACTCGTCTAATACTCGACTCGAATAATATTTTTTTAATTATGAAAATAATATTTGATAATAAATTTAATTAATTAAATAATTATTTAATCAAGCTCGATTAAGCTCGCGAGCTACTCGATTAATATATTTTAAAACACGAGCTCGGCTCGTTTAATTATTCAGTAATGACTTCAGAATTCGAACTCAAAAAAATCGAATCGAATCGATTTCTCTTTAAGTTGAATACTGAGTAATTTCGAACATTTTACAAATCTGTTTAGGGTTTATCTTATTAAAAAATAATTTCCCTTCTATAAAAAAAATGTTTGGGGGAATAAGTTTGGGGTTAATATAAAAGGAAAAAAAAAAAAAAAAAAAAAAAAGTGTGCATCCTCTATATATACAGAGCGATCCTGAAGAGAGAAGCAATTTAGTGCAATGGAACTCTCGTCGGCGGCAATAGCCCGACAAACCTGGGAGCTTGAAAACAACATCGGATTAGTAGACCCATCGTCTTCTTCTTCCTCAACTTCCGCTGCAGACGCCGCATCTGATGCCATATTCTACTACGACGAGGGGGCGCATTTGAAATCCCAGCAGGAGAAGCCCTGGACGCAGGACCCTCACTACTTTAAGCGCGTGAAGATCTCTGCACTCGCCCTTCTCAAGATGGTTGTTCACGCACGCTCCGGCGGCACTATCGAAGTCATGGGTCTCATGCAGGGCAAAACAGACGGTGACGCTATCATTGTTATGGACGCTTTTGCCCTACCCGTCGAGGGTACCGAGACTCGTGTGAATGCCCAGGCCGATGCTTATGAATACATGGTCGACTATTCCCAAACCACCAAGCAGGTGCTGCCCTAGCAAATTTTATTTATTTATTTATATTTATCATTATTTTTTTCTTAAATTCGGTTCCTTTTTTCTATTGTGTGTGAAGTAAGTAAGCTCAGTCTATGGAGTTCTCTGTTAGGTTATGGTTATTGATACAGTCATGGCCAAATTTATCTGTTGAATTTGTTTTATTGTTCATTATTTATTTATTTATTTGTTTCCTGGTTATTTTTATGATTGTGCAGACCTAAAACAGATGATGGTCAGTGTTCTTGTGCTTTTTTTTTGTTGGTATATTTGTTGTTGATGCTGCAGTATGATATTTATAGTCACTTGAGGGTGATACCCGGGCTGAAATTACTTTAGTTCACATATATGTTTTCCCCAAGAAAAGGGGACCATATATTATAAACCAAAATCAGCTATAAGTCTATACATGAAACATCAAAAGAGAAGCAGCTCATAGGCATCAGTTACAGTTTCCTAGCTAACTTAGGTTCACCATTAGCAGTTAGCTATTGAATGGGGTGTTTGTCCACTATGTTATTAGAAATTTGGAATCTTCATGTGCCTTGTGGAAGTTTATATCTTCTTATGGTTTAAGATGGATATAAATTGGTTTTATTTTTCCACCCTTTTGTTTTCTGAATTGCTAGATGGTCAGTGATATATGTACTTGTCTTAGTCAACTATTATGAGTGGGTTTGACACCCACACTACAATCCCCTGCATTTGCCTCCTTAGCATCTGAAGTAATGCACACACAGATACACTTCCTAATAATTTGTGAAGGATTTCAAATTTCTGACTTAGATGGGGCTTATCCCCAAGTGAACCCTAATCTCTTGGTGCGTAATTGATATCCTTGTTCATCCATGTGTAGAAATTTTGGCGGGGTATTTCGTAGCGGTGTATGCTTTGGAGCAGAGCTTTTATATTTAGTTAAAAACTAAAAATCGTTGATGTAAATCTCCCGGTGTTCTCCAGATACTAAATTGCTTTGAAACTGTTCTTTTTTCCCTTCTTTTTTTTTTTTCATTTAGGCTGGCCGTTTAGAGAATGTAGTTGGCTGGTACCATTCTCATCCTGGTTATGGATGCTGGCTTTCTGGTATTGATGTTTCCACACAAATGGCCAACCAACAATTCCAAGAACCTTTCTTAGCTGTTGTTATTGATCCAACAAGGACAGTTTCTGCTGGAAAAGTTGAGATTGGTGCTTTCAGGACATATCCTGAGGGATATAAGCCTCCGGATGACCAAGTTTCTGAGTACCAAACAATCCCTTTGAATAAGATTGAGGATTTTGGTGTGCACTGTAAACAGGTTTTGATATCTTGCATTCCTCCACAATTTTCTTTGTTGTTTTTTTCTTTTCTTTACTTCCACTGTTAGTTTCCTTATGTCACTTGTTCAATTGCAGTATTATTCACTAGACATAACATACTTCAAGTCTTCCCTTGACTCCCATCTCTTGGATCTTTTATGGAACAAGTACTGGGTAAACACACTTTCTTCTTCTCCTTTGCTGGGAAATGGAGAATTCGTCGCCGGACAGATATCGGATTTAGGTAATACTTTAATACTTCTATTGAAAATAATGTGGCTGCAGGCTATGGCGTTATGTTAAATCACATTAGATAGCAGTTCAGTTTGTCATTTTTAAAGCGTTGTTGTGGAGTCAGAATTCCCTCATTAACATTGTGTAATGTAATATTCTTGCAGCTGAAAAGCTTGAACAAGCTGAAAATCAGTTGTCTCATACCCGTATTGGATCCTTGTTGGCGGGTCCTCAAAGGAAGAAAGAGGTGAGTTGCTTTTTTAGCTGATTAAATTATCCAACTTCATGTTTTTCATCTTTTGATCGCATTGTTGGTTGTTAGGGGCTGTATTTTTGCTTGCTCGTTTGTCAGGCTTTATGTCTTTCTTCCCGGACTATTAATAAATGTGTACCATGAAAACCAACTTGTGTCTCTTGCTCCTCTTTGTGTGCATTTTGGACCAGGCTCATCAAGTTTGAGTTTTGAGTCAAATTTCCATTTCGTTCTCTTGTGTCTTTATAGATATAGTTGCCATGATGTGTATTTTGATTGGTTTGCATGTGCTCCTTGTTTTAGGTGGTGCTGGTGGTTTATATGTACTTAGTTTGAATGAAACAAGAAGAATTTCATTTTTGTTTTCATGAAATAGTGTTAGAAGTTTTTTTTAATATATATATATTTAACTTTAGCTAGTTGTTCTCCACGAGAAAGCCGCATTTTGCCTTTCCTGGTGGGCTGTTTACTGGGTTCTTGCCAAACCTCTTTTTTACAAAAAACAGTTGGAATGATTCTAACATGTTAGGATTTTGAAAAAAACATGAACCACATAACTTGATCGGATGCCTTCTTGATCTGCATAGTTAATTTTTATGCTTAAAAGATTAATGTCCTACATGCAATTACCCAATGAGGAGTGTGCTCATTTCGCCCAGTTTGATTCTGGTACGTGGCTTTGTAAGGTGGTGCTTGTGCTTGTGCGTATGAGCTTGGTTCCATTCATGATGGCATTTAAATTTTTTATTTTAGATATGCTTGGTGCCATATAATCTGTGTGTGTATAATTACCAACAAAACAGCATGCTGAGTGGATATGCGAGCGAGCTTCATTGCGTAAAAAGTTTTAGTGTGTTTGGATTTTTTGTGTTTCATTCTTCATTAGAGCTAATCCTCTTGTCTTCTGTATGCACCAATTTCCCGAGCCCGTGGCAAATTGTTATCTGTTATAAGATCGAAGGCTATATGATTTTGGTGCACATTAGTAATCTTGTTTCCTTCGGTGCTGTAGCATGGGTTGGCAATCTGAACATGTTTGATCATATACATTGCCATATAACTTGGAAACTACTATATGCGCAACCCTGTGCGTGATGGATTCTGTGATGTGTTACAAACTCTTGGCAAGTTTTTTTGAGCTTTCATTCTATTTTGTTTTTTATTTTTTGAGATTCAAGTATCAATGGTAGGCCTCTTAAAAAAAGTATGATTGTTATGCGATTTGCAAGTGGGGTTCTGCATTGTAGAGATAAGTTACATGCTTGACCATTAAATCGAATGACAAACATGTTTCAAACTTTCAACACAACTTACCCCTCCCCCCACTGCATGACACGGAAACTAGGGTAAAAATTGTTTTAACAGTATTTACTCTAAAGATTGTGTAAGCCATAAAGGGGATTGGTCCCCAGATGTTTTAACAGTAACTCTAAACAGACTAGGGTCAACAATAAAATACGAAATGCTGAAGAACTAGTAGTCGGAGGAGAAGAAAATGTACCTTTTATCACATTTTACAACTCTCAACTGTTTTTGTACTTGCTAAGCTCACTTTGCCATAAAGAAAGTTTTTTCCTGAAGTGCCTATCATGTAAAAAGTCAAAGTCTTTTTTACTTAATTATTTATTTAGTTATTTATTAATTTAACGGTGAAAAGTGCCATAAAGAAAGTTTTTTCCTGAAGTGCCTATCATGTAAAAAGTCAGTCTTTTTTACCTAATTATTTATTTAGTTATTTATTAATTTAACGGTGAAAAGTGTTATTGTTGAGTCAGACATACTGCCATGCTTAGATATATTGAACACATCGGGATTCAGGAAGGTAAAAAAATCGAAGCTGTAATTTTGTGATCAATTGGAATTAAGCTCTCTCCCTTCTCTTTATGAGAAAATGAAATGCACAGTAGATATGGACAGGGGAAGGAGGGGAGGGGTGATAACAGGACCAGCCATTGAGACAGCTGGCTGCGTATTATAGGCCAAATTTACAATCTTCAGGAAATAATATTCCATTTCTGTGATTCATATATCGATAGGTGGGTTCTTTTGGCACCATCGAAGTGCCTGGGGCACCACATATTTTGATTCAATTGTTTTTACTACAACTACTTTTAGCACGCATCTTGTAGTAAACTTATCCGACAGGAACATCACCCCCGAAAGATGTTCTTTTGACACTAAACTTCCCTATAGGGGTTGTTTTTCCCCTTGAAAAATAATCATAAAATGTGGTGCCACGAGTGAATTATTGGGTGCCTTGAGTAAAAGGCTTTGGTGGTGTCAATAGAACCTACCATATTTGATATTTTATTTTATCATTTTTTCCCATGCCCCTTTGTATTGCATTAGTAAACTGCTGAGTTATTTCCAATGGAAGATTAATATTGTACACATACGCGGATATGAAACTAGTAAGGATGTTAGTTTGATGCCTGGTGTTTTCATGCTTGCTTTAGCTTAACGATGATATTGCACTTTCCCAGCATATATTTGATCCTCTCTTTATCCACCAACTGTCCTGCAATTTCATCTTCATATTCATTGTGCATTCTAATATTGTTGGATTTGCAGGAAGAATCACAAATGACAAAGATCACACGTGATAGTGCAAAGATAGCTGTTGAGCAAGTTCATGGTTTAATGTCTCAGGTGATTCTTTTCTCTCTCAGACCTCGGCTACTATTTTCATACTGTTACATTAGTTCTAACTTCCCATTTGCCTACTACCCTTTCAGGTCATTAAGGACATTCTTTTCAACACTGTTCGCGTGTCCAGCAACAAATCTAGTACCACCACCACCGAGTCTGCTGGTCCTGAACCAATGATTGAAAGCTAAGGTCTTTTGTTTAACCCTTAAGAGAGCTGAGTAATATATCCTCCTGTCAAACTACCCAAAAAAAACAAACCCCTTTTTGTAGATTTTGCTTGGTGGAAGGAAAAAGACGTATGGCGGAGTAGTAGTTTGTCATTGTTGTGTTGGTAGATGAAGGAAAATATGCTTTTTCATGTAATTTATGCTCCTAACTTACAAATTAAGTTCCTTGCTGTTGGTTAAAGATAATGGTGATTGTTTTCTTTTTGCCTTATTCTCCTTTTTATTCATAATTTGTTTGGATGAAAGCTGCTAGTCTTCCATCTTGTGATTCTTGCTTCATGATAAATAAACTAAGTATGTTTATTTATCTTGAATAGAATGATTATCTTATATTCTATTTTCTCACAATGCATTGCAAACACGAAATCCAGTGCGATCTATCTAAACATCTTAATCAACATTGTGGAGTAGACATGACTTTTTTTTCTCCATTAATACTTAAAGGACCCTCCTCTCTCGACATGTGGTTTATAATGGTGTGTAATGATTTGATGTAAGAATCATCGATTTCTCAACGACTCTTAGGTACCTTCGAAAGGTATCATGCCTCTGGCGGATGGCATGGAGACGTCGAGTCCTTCCTTCCTACCTTAGGTTGGTTCTTCCTGTTCCTATGAGATATCGAGCCATTGGGTAAAGAATACGATAAGCATGTAGTGTTCTCAGAACAACCGGGGTGATGAGCTTTCGAGTCAAGGTGACAAATGATTATCAGTATCATATGCCTTATCAGACTTAGCCGGTATCGTAATAGCCGTTATGTCTAACAGATGAAGACGTTATATCGACAACGCCAGCTGAAGTAAAAGTTTTTTGAATACGGTAATATCCGTTATGTCTGACAAATAAAGACATTATATCGACAACGCCAACTGAAGTAAAAGTTATATGAATACCACCGATGAGAGGGAAAATGATGAAGCGAGTCTATAATTGAAAAAGAGATAACAAGCCAAAAACATGCTTAGCAATTCACTCACTAAAATATTTTTGTTGATTACATAAGCTACCCAAAGACCACCTAGCAGCTTATAAGGAGCTGATACTAGTCGCCCTAGGACCCAAAAGGAGTGTTTAGACCATTACACCCTTCTATGTGGTGGGGATTTAATTACATATGCAAAGACTAAAATACCCCTGACTTAAATACCCACTACTAATGCGTAAAATAGCATATTTCCCTACATCATTCCACCCCCTACACAAAAGAAAGCGAACTTGTAGGATCTCCACATTGAGGCCCCCGCAATCTCATCATCAAGATCTAGTGGTGGGTCAAGTCCATTCCCCATCTTATAGAACAATTTCAAAGCCTCCTTAAATTGTCCATTCATACATAGTGCGCCCAAAAGTGAATAAATCGTAACAACTCTGAACTTTGTTTTCAAATATCCTTTAGCTGCTTCCTTATAGCATTCCATGTCATCATTCCAATCATCCCACGGAATAACTTGTCCACTTGTTAGGGTGGCACCACATGTAGGGAAGATAAACCAATGAGCCTGCAAACTTGGCGAAATAACCGTGAAGGAACTCCACAGAACGTAGCACGCCCAAATGAAACCCCAAAAGCTGAACCCATAAGCCTTCTCAACGTCATCCCATAAAGAATATATGGTAGAAGGTATAACATAGTGACGATGCAGAAAACGTCACGATGGCGTTGCGGTGTTAATGGTGTGGATATCTGGCTAGTTTGTGAGTAGATTATTTATATATTAGCCGGAGATAGGCGGTGAGATAAGCTTGTTTTTGCAGAGCTTTGGCCTGTTATTTTTTGCATTAGAATATATCTTGATTAGGTCACACAAAACTTCCTTTTATAAGAAGATTAAACTTAGGGGTGAAGTAAAGACTGGCGGTGCAGAAGCAGCTTAGTCACTAGTCTTAGCAGCTAAGTAAATGCTAAATATCTGACATCAAGTGGGTAAAATATCTAGTAGCAAGTGGATGTAATATCCAGCGGGCGACTTTTATGGTCGCCGAGGTCGCCAAACCGTGCCTCGACCTTCACCCCTGCTTTTCCCAGTCTTGCGCTCCTCCTTAGAGAGCCTTATCTTTATGATCGCCCACCGGCCCCTAGCTTTGTCGAGGCTTTAGGTGGGGTTGTGGGCGGCGGCTTTGCTCTTAATGTCTTTTGACGTCGCCATATATGTGGTCGCAGCCTCCTTGGTGCGACCCCACTGGAGGCGATATAATTTGTATCATCAATGGCCCCCTACTCCATATCTTGATTATTTTTCGGGAAGATATCGAGTGTGGAGTAGCGAGCTTTTGGACGGAGAATGTGTGACCTCCTCCTCTGATGCGATTTGTTCACTAAGGGCCGTGCTTTCAAAGCAAGCGGCCTTCGAAGCAACTCTGGGCCTGTTTTTGCGACCTCGTCGTCTGATGCGACTTGTTCACTAAGGGCCGTGCTTTCAAAGCAAGAGGCCTTCGAAGCAACTCTGGACTGTATTTGCGACCTCGTCGTCTGATGCGACTTGTTCACTAAGGGCCGTGCTTTCAAAGCAAGCGGCCTTCGAAGCAACTCTGGGCCTGTTTTTGCGACCTCGTCCTCTGTGAGGCCATCCGTTTAAGATTCAATGGGACAGTTAGTCAGATCGTGGCTGACGTCGGCCCCCCTGATAACTGCAACTATGTGGGTAGTAACGCCCTTGGCAACTGCCCAAGCAAGCACGTGGTCATTGATTGGCCTCCATAATGATTGCGGTTTTTTCGAATTTGGGAATTCGAATCGACCGCGCAAACCCCAACCGTTGGATGGATCAACTCCCAACCCCAAGATCATAACTTGCTGGTCTATATAAGGCTGGCCTCCTCCACACTTCCTTACTTTTCACTCTTCTACTTTCCCACAATTTTTCCTCCGAGCTCTCTCCTCTTTCTGGGATTAGCAAAAGCTTCCGGCGAAGGCTAGCAGTAAGGTTTGACGGTGGTTGAAGTGGGTTTTGAGGTTTTCCGGCAGGAGTTTGAAGATTCCGACGTGCTCTTTAGGTCGCTCCTCCTATCTTTTCCGGAAGAAACAAAAATTCTTCTCCTTATCCCTTTTCCTTTTTTTTTTTTTTTGTTTTTCGAGTCTTTTCATGGTATTTGATCCACTGTTTGGGAAATGTATTTGGATGTAAGATGTTTTTCTTGAGAAAAGTTTGAGGTTTTTGGGTTGGTGTTCTTATTGAGGGGGTTGCTTTCTCTATACGGAACCATCGTGCCCAGAAGCCTCCACTTATTATGTTAGCTTTGGAGTCTCAGATTTCCTTTCGGCAATTTGCTTTCCGTTGCTCCTGTAAAAACGGAGGGGAGGGCGTCGAGATGGGTGCGATTACCTTCTTGGTGTAATTCCTATTATCCCAGGTCTGAAAGCTCCACCTTTTCCTCTTGTTTTTGCAGGATGTCTGACGGAGAGTATTCTGCCAGGGACGATTCCGGCGAGGAGCAATAGGCTTATGATTATGCTTATGAGGAAGAGGGCGACGACCCCTCTAGTCCTGAAAAGTCTGCCGGGGGCGACCCTCTTGAAGAGATAACCGGCGCAGAGGCCGCCATTCGAACAAGCGACGATCCTTTTGACCTAGATTCTCTGTTTCCTGACCCCGCCCCGCGACGCAAGAAAAACCGTAAGGAAATGACACGAGCTCAAGGGGCAAGCACCAGCGAGGCCGGTGAAAGGGGGTCGTCTGACGTTGAAGAATAGGCCGCCGATCCTAGCCCCAGTGGCGCCGCTGATCATAACGATGCATATATCGAAGACGCCGCTCTTCATGAGTTGATGGGGTCGAGTGAGGACGAGAATGCTCCCCTGCCTCGCCAAATTGTTTGGGAGCTCCCTGAAAAACCAAAGAGGAAGAGGGATCCCAAAATCACTGTTGGGGAGGCCGCTGCTAAAGCGAAGAAACCCGCGCCCAATAATCCCGAGGCGATGAGAGAGTTCGCTATCCTGGAGGAGTATGAAAAGGCGCTGGAGAAACAGTGGGCGAAACTTTGTGATAGTAACGACCTTAACCGATTTATCCGTCGTCGATTTAAAATCGACACGAGCGTGTATCGATTTTCCCTGCTTGATTATTCGAAGGAGGAGGATAAGTTTAAACCTGGGGACCGCCAGGATTACGTGTGTGCTCGCCGCTCAGATGACGCCTTGATTTTGCACTTTGATCATTTTTATGCGGGGCTCCGACCTCCTTTCGACCCTTTCTTTGTGAGAATTTGCGAGCTGATGGGAGCTCTCCCCTCTGATTTTGCCATTAAGACCGTTATTCAAATCATGGCTTTCATTGTGATGTGTCGAACAGTGAAGATTGAGCCTTCGCTGACTTTGCTGGGCCAATTTCACTGGTTCTGTGGGACGAGCATCACGGGACAAATATCTTTAAGGTCCAAGACGCCCCGCTTGCTATTCTTGCTACCAAATAAGATTCACAGATGGCAGAAGCGGATCCTTAAAGTGGAATCCAAGGTTGGCTAGCCGTTTCCTAGGCCCGCAAAACGTACGGAAAAATCTACCCTCACGATCGACGAGCCTCCCATAACAGAACGGCGTCTTGTCAAAGGGCTTATGACTCTCATTCAATCTGATGGGGTCGAGGCCTCCTTGAGGAACATTGCTTGGGTCGATCTTCTTGATCTGGCTCTTCCATTTGCACGTATGGCGGGCCTCGCGGGCCCGGGTAAGGCGGAGCCAATGGTCGCCATGGTTCCTGAGGAGAGCGACCCTGACTGGATAGGGGATTGTCATATAGGCCAATGCTTTCCGTCTGAGTGTCCCGTATGTGGAGGCGACCCGGAAAGAAGACCACCCTGTAAATTTCCTTGCGTTTATTTGATTTTTTAAGAGTCTCAAGATGTTATATTCTTTCCCGCGTTGTCCCCTTTCTTTTGAATCCATTTTTAACGAAACCTTTCCTGCAGGTATGGACGCTAATGACCGCCGAGCTCAAAGGAAGAGGCTTGCTGAGAAGGAAGCTAAGACCCGACAATCGACCTTGAAACAAGTCCTTGGGAAAGTTCCCCGCACTGTGGACGCCACCATTGTTGACGAGACGTATGATCCTACGAAGATCGCTGCGGCGCCCCTAGGCGCGAGCTCTAGTCAGACCATTACCCAAAAAAGGTCGCAGGTTGATGAACCCACAGAAGAGAGTCAGGGCCAGAAACGTCCAAGGGTAGAGAAGACCAAAACGGCTGGCGCTGGTAAAGTATCTGTTCGTACGGATAAGCGGGCTGCTGATAAGGGCTCTGTACGGCCCGAGGCTATTGTTGATGAGGCTCCGGAGGAGGTGGAGCCGTTGCCGGCTGGGACACTGCCACGTGGCTACAAGGGGAATTAGGCGGTGTGGCTGGACCCCAATTTTACTCAAAACATTGACATGAACAAAGCGGGCCAGATAAGAGAGGCCATTGTTGATGTTATCCCCTTGGGTCGCATGGCATGGGACTCGCCGCACGGGGTTCAGCTGGAGATCGGGAGGGGCATCACATCTCGCGTCGTGATTCAAGATGACGCCCCGGCTGGCGATGAGGTCGCCGAACTTAAAGATCTTTCAGGCCAATTTGGAATCGCTGCCTCAATGGTAAGTTAATCTTGTATTTTTTCCTTTCGTATTTTGCGCTTTTCTCAGGCTTATAGTTCCCTCTTTTTCAGCTTGGGACTCGCATAAACAAGGCGATTGAGGCCGCAGAGAGGCGCAAAGCTGAGCTTAAGAAAGTAACGGCAGCTCTTGGAGCCTCGGAGAAAGCCAGGGTCGCTTCTGAAAACAAAGGCTCGCAAGCGGTGGCTGAGGTTGAGCGGATGAAGAAACTTATGGCGGAGAGCGCTAGACTGGATGCAGAGCTGCAGAAGAAAGTGGAAGCCCTGAAGGAAGAATCCCGCAATTCTGCTGAAAGGTTAGTGGCCACACGTGAGGAGGTCGCAAGTTTAAAGGAAAAACTTGCTGCTGCAGAGAAGGCCGCAGAGATGGCGGGTCCTGCCGCTGTGGAAGCCTTTAAGCTTTCTGATGAGTTTGGCGACTACCAGGAGGCTAGCTTCGATCAAGGTTTTAATCACCTTGCTCGTTGTCTTTGGGCTTATCATGGCCGGGAGAGCATTACCTTGGAGGAAATGCTCCGTTGGGTTAAAATGTCCCAGCGATCTCCCGACCTGTTGGCCATTCACCCGGATATCTCTTACGCAGCAGATCACATCGTCGCCATCCAAACTAACCAGATAGAGCGCGGCGACCCAGTGTGGGATCCTCCTCCAGTCAATCCTGTCAACTTTGCGATCTTGAAGAACCCTCCCGCAAGCGATCAACCTGGTGACGAGTACATTGACACTCCCCCCGGCTCCGTTTAAATGCCTTGTGCTTTTGTTTTCGAAACAATTTATATTTCTGCGGCTTTGTAATAATAACTTTGATTCTGCAACTTTTTGAACTATTTGGCGTCCTCATTTGATGGTTGTAATAACTTAGTTTATCTTTTTACTTTTTGTATTGACATTGTGGCCGTTTTGGCCCCTCTTGGTTTATCTACTGTGCTTGTTTCTTTGATTTATCTCCTGCTATCTTGTCTTTGTATGTGTGCGGCCCCCTTTATTTTGGCGAGATTTGTTGAGCTCGTGAAAATAACTAAGGCTAAAAAACTGAGAAGATTGAGAAACTCTTGTTGTGCGTTAATATTTTCCCATCCTCCCTGTTTTGGTCGAGGTGCGAGGAGACTTGAGCAAAATAGATCGTCGCCGCAATCCCTTATAGCTTGTCTTTGCGGACTTATTGCAAGTAATGATGGAGTGGATGCTCGCTTGAAACTTAGGAGCTGAGTTGATTTGACTGAACTAGTCTTTCTCGACTGTCGTGTTTGCCGGGAATCCAGGGATTTGGACTGACTTGACAGCTCATTGGCAATGTATGCGTATTCAAAATGGCCTAAAATCTCAGGCTAGTAACTGTGCATGGATATAGCCTAGAATCGTGGGCAGATAAACCGATAGGCATTAAATGTGTCTTTTGAATTTCAAATTTCAGATAAACCGCGCTATGCCTGGCCGTAGGATCTGATTCATCGTGGCCGTTCCTTTTGCTAACTTCTGCTATAAAAGGAGGAGGCACACTAACCTCATTTTTACTCCTTTTTTCTTGCGTAAGTTTTTGTTGTGAGAACCATGTCTCTTCCATCTGGAGAGGGTAGAGTGCGAGTTTTTAAAGCCCGTCCTACTCGTGATGTATCCCCTTTCTTCTCTACTGCCTCTGACGTTGCTAAAGATCATTTCTGGCGCTATTTTGAGTGGGTTGAGCCTGCGAAGGAGAGGGGTTTAAATCAGAGGAAGGTCAAGGGTGACGGCTCTCTTCTGCGCGTGCGTTTCTCTGGGTGGGCAGATTTTGTTGCACCACCTTCATCAATACTCCCCAATCTTACAATAGTGAGGAGTTCTATTCCATTTTGTCTGTCGCATCTAAGGGGATGCCAATTTGTATTACCCTTCGTATGCGTCGCGGTTATTTTTACTCCGGAAGCTATCAACGGTGCCTTGGGTATACCCGCTATCGACCCCTCGTCCCATTATGAGCTCGCTTGGAATCTTGCCGATGAGTCAAGTAGACAAACTCGCTTACAACGAGCCCTCCGCGAGCTCTTTCCTGATTCTGATCGACCTCGTGTACTGGGACCTGCGTCCGACCTTTCTCGCAGCAATCGTGAGTGGAAGAAGTTCATCAACTCACGCACCCTTTTGTCTACAGATAAAGAGGCTGTTAATGAAGCCGAAGCTTTGCTTTTGTACGCTATTCGCGATCATCATGTTGACATTGATTGGGGAATCTTGATTCACCGTGAAGCGTTAATTTTGCGGTTTCTATGGACCGAAATCGCCGCTCTCTTTTGCTTCACTAATAACGGCTATGCAAATTTTAGCGAGGGTGCCAAGCATTCATCGGATCATTATAGGTACACACATTAGCGTGAGTGTACCCCTTTTTTTTTTTTTTCACTCCCCATGCTCTGCTCAGACGCGCGGTCGATGTACGTTTTACATATAATATTTTTTTCAGATTATCTGCATGCCAAGGTCGGTTGTACTCGCGACCTTGGTTATCACTTAGTACGTAAGTTCCTTTTTTGACTATCCGAGTGATCCTCTCTGGGCCCACCCAATTTTCCGATAACTTCCCTTTCTTGGCTTCGTGGCCGGTGGCCTGCCTCTTTCACAAAACATAATCCCCAACGGCGAAGTGATGACCCCGAACGCGCTTGTCATGATGTCGTTTGGCGGCCTGTTTGCAATTGAACAAACGTCCATATGATTCGATCCGCCGCTCTTCCGCTAAATCGAGATCGAGTTTTCTTTTGAGCGGGTTATCTATTTCATTTGAAGTGTGCGACCACCAAAGCTTGGTAGGGCCATTTTCACCGGAGCCATAGCTTCGGATCCGTAGGTTAAGGCAAAAGGAGTTTCCCCTGTAGTTGTTTTCCGTGATGTCTTAAGTGCCCATAAGGCCGCAGGGAGGTGATCAGGCCAGTTGCCCGCTTTTTCGTCCAAACTCTTTTTCAGCACGCTGAGTACTTGTTTGTTTGCGTTCTTAGCCTGGCCATTTCCCTGCGGATAGCATACTGACGATTGCCAATGTTTGACATTGTTCTCTTCGCAGAATGTGTCGAACTCCTCCTCGAATCGAGGTCCGTGATCGACACTATATTACTCTGGGGACGCCGAATCGGTCCATATTTGGTCGAGCGTAAAATAGGTTATATTCTTGGTATTGATTTTTACCAAGGCTTTGGCTTCAATCCACTTGGTGAAATAGTCCACGGCGACCACCACATACTCGCATCCCGAGCGGCCCTTTTAATGGCCCGATAACGCCGATTGCCCACATGTCGAAGGCCACGCGGCTACAACAATGCTTTGTTCAACCGATGGTAGCCTGGAATATCCGTGAATTTTTGACACACGACGCATGCCTTGGCATACTCTCTTGGCGTCCTCCGCGAAGTTTCGCCAATAATATCCTGCTAATAAGACTTTCGAGCGCGAGGTGCGGCTAGCGGGATGTCCGCCACATATCCTTCATGCAACTCTCACGAGGATTCCGTTGACCTCTTGGTCGCACGATCTCAAAGAATGGTTTGTAGAGAATGACCGTCGGTATAAGACATTGTTTAAGATGGTGTATCCGCGGCTCTACTGATCGTGGCTTTTGCCTCGATTGGTCTTACGGAAGCTTTCCAGAATCGATGTAATCTCTCATGAAATCAATCCAGCAAGGGTTGGTGCATTGTAAGTCCATTACCTCGATCCTGTCGATGGCGGGTCCTGATAGATATTCTACCATAATCGAGGGGTTGCTTACTTCGTCCTCGCTGGTTAGCTTGGATAAATAATCAGCTCTGTGATTGTCCTCTCGGGGAATGTTGGTAAATTTGCAGTACTTGAAGCTGCTCTCAGCCTCTTGACGAGATTAAGGTATTTTTGCAAAATTTCGCAGTGGATGCCGAACGACCCGGTTACTTGATTGACGACCAATTGTGAGTCGCAGAAAACCTGCACATTTTCGACCTTCATGGCTCTTGCGAGCTCAAGTCCCGCGATGACCGCTTCATATTCTGCCTGATTGTTTGACGCAGTGAAATTAAATCTCAAGGCTTTCTCGATTTCTTCTGAAGTTCCAGACTCGAGTAAAATGATTCCCGCACCGCAACCTTTGAGATTGGCGGCGCCATCGACGTAGAGTTGCCAACAGTGACTTGGCCGCAGAGACTCGTCCGCTGTGGTAGCTCTGTCGGGACTATGTTTTGCTTTGGTTTGTTGCGGGATATCCTCGTTGAAACTTGTTTCGGCGATGAAATCGGGCAATGCCTGAACTTTGATGGCCTTTCGATGTTCGTATCGGATGTCGAATTCAGTGAGCTCGATGGCCCAGCGTAGCAAGCGACCTGACAAGTCCGGTTTGTGGAGGACCTGTCGTAGCGGCGCGTCTGACAGTACTATTATTGAATGTGACGAAAAATAAGCCCTTAATTTTCGGGCGGCGATAACAACGCAGTTGGCTAATTTTTCGATATTAAAATAACAACTTTCTACTGGGCTTAAAGCCTTGGAAACATAATAGACAGGCTTTTGCGAGGCACCCTCTTCTTTGATAAGTGCTGCGGCGACGGCCCTATCTGAGGCGGCCAGATATAACAGCAAGACGTCTCCGATCGCAGGATAGGTAAGCAGAGGCCGGCTTGACAGGTAGGCCTTGAGCTCTTCGAAAGCCTGAGAGCACTCCTTTGTCCACGAAAAGGTTTTATTTCCTTTTAGAATTTTAAAGAAGGGCAAGCTTTTCTCGGCGGATTTTGATATAAACCTTCCCAGGGTTATCACCCTACCATTCAGCATTTGTACCTCCTTAACGCTGGTTGGCTCGCTCATATTTATTAGTGCCTTGATTTTTTCTGGGTTTGCCTCGATTCCTCTCTGACTAACCATGAAGCCCAAAAATTTCCCCGCCTGGACCCCAAAGGTGCATTTTGCGGGGGTTTAACTTCATCGAGTGACTTTTTACGTTTGTCAGGGCTCACGAAGGTTCCTCCAGATGATCTGGCGACTTGATTTCACGACCATATCGTCGATGTAAGCCTCCATGTTTACGCCTTTATTTGTGTGGTAAAACTTTGTTCACCATCCTTTGATATGTCAAACTGCGTTCTTTAGACCAAACGGCATCATCTCGTAATAATATAGTCCACCGGCGCCCCCGAAAGCCGTTAGCTCTTTGTCTTCATCACCATTTTGACCTGGTGGTAGCTCAATAAGCGTCAAGAAAACTCGGCGTTTCAAAACCTCGCGATCCCATCGACCATTTTGTCAATTCGGGCAACGCGTAAGGATCCTTAGGGCAAACTTTATTTAGGTCGGTGAAGTCGACGCACATCCGCCACTTGCCATTATGCTTTTTACCATTACCACGCTTGCCAACCATGTAGGTATTGCGGCTCCCTTGATAATACCAGCCGTTATAAGTTTTCCGACCTCATTCTTTATCGCGACCTCCTTCTATGTAGAGAATTGGCGCGCTCTTTGTTGGATCGGCCTGAAGTTGGGATCGACATTTAAGTGGTGCAAAGCGATCTCCGACTCCACTCCTCATATCTCGCTCACCTCCCGTGCGGCGGCGCCCAAGTTTGCTTTTAGAAGCCCGATCAGGTCCTCCCTTTCTTTCTCGTCGGCTGCGACCTACCTTGATCTTCCGATCAGGGTGCTCGTCATTTATAATGACCTCGACCAGCTCGTCCTTGGCGATGAAGTCCGGCTCGTCGCGGATCTGTAACGTTTCAACCTCTACTGCTTCTTTCGCAACCTCCTTGATCACGGCGATCTGATCTGTGGTCATATTAAAACCCTCTACTCTGGGTAGCTTGGAAAATCGACTCTATTCTTGGTCATGTATTCGAGGAAGAATCCGGGTCGGCTTAAGGCGACCCCAATTTCGTCCCCTATGTTGAATTTGACCCTTTGGTGAGGAACATATGCCACCATTTGAAATTTTCTCATAGTTGGGATCCCCAAAATCATGTTGTAGTACGAGGGGAGATCGATAACTAGGAAAGTGACCACCTCAGTTCGACATGGTTCGTAATCACCAAGAGTGATGCTGAGGTCGATGATGCCTTTGACCCGTACTGTATCATTGGTGAAGCCCTCGAGTACCCCGAGATAGGGCTTCAACTTGGCCTCTCCAAATCCGATCTGTTTTAAACAGTCGAAATAGATGACGTCGCGGCCAGCCCCAGTGTCGACCATTACTCTGTTGACGCCGTGCTTGTCGTTCACCCCGACTTTGAGGATGAGGGGTATTTCCATGGGACCGTCAACTGTGGTCAGCTCACTTTTAGTGAATAGAATTCCCTTCTTGTTTTCCCCCAACACTATTTGCTTTTCAAAACCGCGCGTATTGATTTGATGTATCTGTGATTTCAGCTGATTGTTGCTGGGAATATTCCCATGGATAACTTGAACTTCCCTCTGATAGACGCGGGGTTGGCGACCTTGTCCCGGACCAGTATTCCCATCTCGTTTATACTTAGTCGCCGGTCCCTCACGGATCAGCCTTTCTATTTCTCGCCTTAATGTGAAGCATTCATCTGTGACGTGACCGTGATCTTTGTGATAGTCACAGTATTTCGATTTATCTTGACCGTCGGGATCGCCCCTCATAGGCTTGGGTTTGTCGAAATGTTCGCGAATCTCGAACAATATCTGGGATGCTTTCGTGTTAAGCGGGGTAAAGTTATCCTCGCTGAATTTGTAAGGTTTCTTTACCTCACGATCGTGGCTAGCATCCTGCCCTTTTTCCCTCTTGCGATCCTCTGTGCGATCCTCTTTGTGTGAATGTTGCTCTACTTTGGTTTTGGTTTTCCCAGGGGACGGCGCTTCGCTGACTCCCATCATCCGAGCCCTTTCCAGCATCTCCCTGAGACCCGCTTTTGGGGGACGCAGGTTAAATTCTGTTTTCATCGGACCCTTAGCGATCCCGGTGAGGAAACATGTTATAACTGCGTTATCTGGAATGTTTCTTGTCCGTCGCATACACTCGATGAACCGCTCATAGTATTCTTTTTTCCGCACTCATGCCCTCCCATGCGAACCTCATAAAGGTCCTCTATGGTTTTCTTAGGTCTGCTTGCCGATTCAAATTCTCTGACGAATTTTTCTGATAGGTCCTCCCAACTCTCAACTGAGCCGCGGGGAAGCCCGCGTATCCAGGACGCTGCCCTGTCCTGCATGCTACCAACCAGAGCGATGCACCAGGCGGACTTGTTCTGAGTTGCTAAGGTTATGCGGCCCTGGATGAGCCAGTCGTTCGGACAAGAGTTGCCATTGTAGTAATTATAGCTGGGGTAGCTAACCTTTTCATTGCTGGCAGGTAATGTCTCTGTGATTCTTTTAGCGAGCACGTCGATTCCTGAGACCGGTGCAGCCCTTTCGACGGACCTTGATTTCTTTAGCTCTGCGAGCTCATTTTTCATTATCTCCATTTGTTCTCGCCAAGGCGAGTCGAATCTGGTCGCGATAAGTGCTCGCCATCGACCCCGTTCTCGCTAGGCTCGATTCATAGTCTTGCGACCCTCCTGGCGAGCCCTTTTCTCCTTATTATTATCCGAGCGCCCCGCGCTCCTATCTGGTCGTGGGGTATTCTCTCCTCCTCGAAGGCCGAGAGGCGACTTGGGGCCGAGGCTTTGTCCTTCTCACCTAACCTCTTGAAAGCTGATCCTTTTTCGAGTGTCTTTCCTCTTTGGTGATCGCGATCTGGGGGTGCTGAGTTTTGCGTGATTTCTCTCCTCAATCCTTTGCGACCCGACGAATGCACACTCTCCTCTATCTCGATTTCTTGATCTCGACTTTGGCGGGCTTTATTTATGTCCAAGGAGCAGATTTCATTCCTAGGAGGGTTCGGGGGTCGTATCGCCATCGGGGCCTGGCCCTTTGCTACCAGGCGAGAATTAGTTAAGTACATAGTTTCCGCATACTTCGCATATTCTCTCATTTCCGCAATCTCAAGATCCTCCCGGGAGCCTGGTCTTGTCTCGGGGGTCGACTTTTGACTCAGTTGCGACCTTGCTCTCTCTTTGCGAGCCTCATCTAGCGCCATGCAATGTGGCCCTCTTTAGACTTGGCCTTTTGGTTAATGACATTCTCAAGCGTCCGCTAGCGATAGGACCCCTCGTTGCGACCACTTCTCCTTTCTGGGGGAGATTGTCAAGTGTTTCTCCCACTCCTCTCCATGAGCCTGATGTTGCATGGCCCCTTTTCCGGGGTCTTGGGAGTCAGATGTCCTTTACTTCCCATCATTTTTCCGAAGTGTTTCGTTTAGGTGAGGGTTTTTCTGGGTATATGCTTTTGAGGTAGGAAAATTTGTCTTTTGACGGTTCCCCTCCCTGGGGAGGAAGAAGCAACGGGGGTTTTGAGGGCTTTTCTTTGTAAGATTACCTCTTTCTGGAACGCAACTTGGACGACTAAAAATGGCCGGATGTTCTTGGCTGGCGGAGGTGAGATTCCTTCGATCCACCGTGTGCTATCGCTCTTCGATGATTTTCACGCCTGGAACTGAGCAAGTTGTAGCGTGGTTTCCCGGTAACGGAGCCAACTGACGATGCAGAAAATGTCACGATGGCGTTGCGGTGTTAATGGTGTGGATATCTGGCTAGTTTGTGAGTAGATTATTTATATATTAGCCGGAGATAGGCGGTGAGATAAGCTTGTTTTTGCAGAGCTTTGGCCTGTTATTTTTTGCATTAGAATATATCTTGATTAGCTCACACAAAACTTCCTTTTATAGGAAGATTAAACTTACGGGTGAAGTAAAGACTGGCGGTGCAGAAGCAGCTTAGTCACTAGTCTTAGCAGCTAAGTAAATGCTAAATATCTGACATCAAGTGGGTAAAATATCTAGTAGCAAGTGGATGTAATATCCAGGCGGCGACCCCTTATGGTCGCCGAGGTCGCCAAACTTAAATCGTCGACCTTCACCTGCTTTCTTCCCAAGTCTTGTGCGGCTCCCTTAGAGAGCCTTATCTTTATGATCGCCCACCGGCCCCCTAGCTTTGTCGAGGCTTTAGGTGGGGTTGTGGCGGCGGCTTTGCTCTTAATGTCTTTTGACGTCGCCATATATGTGGTCGCAGCCTCCTTGGTGCGACCCCACTGGAGGCGATATAATTTGTATCATCACATAGGTACCCCATGATGATTCTAGAAATGGTCACAAAGTACTACCTCCGGTCCAAAATATAAGTCCTCATAGGAGTTCTCACACAGATTAAGGAATTGGTTAAATGTCATTAATTTGAAGGTTAATGTCTAAAATACCCATTGACTATCATTAATGCAATAGTTGTTTAGTAATGAAAAGTTGTTGGATTCATAATAAATTAGGGGTGAGATAGAGAAATAGCAATAAATGTTGCATTGGTAATGTAGAATGACTTATATTGTGGGATAAGTAGAAAAGTGTAGGATGATTTATATTTTGGATCGGTGGTAGTATCAAAATTCATTTTGGTATTTTCTCTAATATTGTCACCTTCATTTTCCACAATCACAATAGGAAGGCAAAGTCCCTTAGGCAGCCGACACCATGCCAAAGTTGAACAGCAGAAACACTTGTAGTAGCAACATTAGAAAAGTTTAAGTGAGTCAAAACCACCCATTTGCCAGTCCTTTTAGTGCCGGGAAAACACAAGGCAGCTGAGACCAAATGCTTTATATTAACTGAAAAGTCATCCAATCTTCTCAAAGATGTATCATATCTGCAATAATTGTGAGCCATGCTTTCAGTTGCAATAGTCCTCCTTGTCACAATTCCTGATGTGGGTTTAGTACAACTGACATTGCCTACTGAGGGGCTTGATGCTCAATTATGCAGAGGAGTGCATAACCCGTTGATGGTAGCCGACCCGAACTAAGCCACGTGTCACCCTTTCAGGACATGTAATAAATGACTAACCCTTAAATGAAGGGTATTAAGGGCCAAGAGCCCAAAAAGATATACCAGGGCAGGTCCTGAAGAGAGTTTGAGAAAGTAAAAATACTAGAGTAAACTCAACTTATTATTCATGTTTAAAGAATGGGTATAAATAGATACAAGCATGAATGAGAAGGTCATAGCTAGTAAAGTAAAATTTACTAGAGCCGGCTAGTATTAATTGCTAGAGTCGGCTATTACATAATAGGACAAAATAGAGTTACTTTATGACATATTAATTGTTTATATAATACAATTAATATGTCATGTTACATAAGTGACATAGATATGATTAATATTTCCAATATTTCCACACCCCCCCTCAAACTGGGTTGTATATGTCAATACAGCCAAGTTTGCTACTCAGTCTGCTGAACATAAGCGGTGGAATTGCCTTGGTGAGAATATCGATTTTTGGTCTCATTGAGGAACATACTGAAGTTGAATGATCTTGGCATCAATCTTCTCTTTAAGGAAATGTCTGTCAATGTCCACATGTTTTGTCTTATCATGATGGGCTGGATCCTTTGCCATGCATAATGCTGAATTATTGTCACAGCAGAGTATGATAGGTTGTTGAAGGGTCTGCTGAAGGTCAGTAAGGACTCTTTTCAGCCATAATGCTTCACAAATGCCCAAAACCAGTGCCCTGAGTTCAACTTCAGCACTGCTTCTAGAGACAGTAGGTTGTTTCTTGCTTCTCCAAGTGACAAGATTACCCCATACATATGAGCAATAGTCTGTGGTAGATCTTCTGTCTATGTGGCAACCAGCCCAGTCAGCATCAGTATAGACCTTCACTGCTCTGTCAGTAGACTTAATGAAGTGTAAGCCCTGGCCAGGAGTTGACTTCAAGTATTTGAGTATTCTGTAGATAGCATCCCAATGGTGCTCAGTTGGGCAATGCATGAACTGACTGACAAGGCTAACTGCATATGCAATATCAGGTCTTGTATGAGAGAGATAGATGAGTTTCCCTACAAGTCTCAGATATTGTTTCTTTCTTACATAAACACTACCATGCACCAGTGGATTACTGGGGTCTACTGGGGAGATAGCAGGTTTGCAGCCTAGCATGCCAGTTTCCTTCAGCAGGTCTAGCACATACTTCCTCTGTGAGACCGATATACCCTGGTTGTTTCTTGCTATTTCCATACCAAGAAAGTACTTGAGGTGGCCCAAATATTTAACTTGAAAAACTTTGGCCAGCAGGGTCTTCAAAGTATGGATCTCAGCAGGGTCATCACCAGTAAGGATGATATTATCCACATAGACAATAAGGATGGATCTTCTCTGGTTTGTAGTTTTGATAAACATGGTGTGATCTGAGTTGTACTGATGATATCCAGCAGCTTTAACCACAGTAGTAAGTTTGCCAAACCATGCTCTTGGGGACTGCTTCAGGCCATATAGAGATTTTCTCAGTTTGCATAATTTCCCTTTAGTGTGAGTGTTGGTAAAACCAGGAGAATGCAGACATATATATACTTCCTCAGTGAGGTCACCATTTAGGAAGGCATTCTTGATGTCCAATTGGTGGAGTGGCCAGTCAAGTCAGACAACAAGTGAGATCAGCACCCTGACTGTGTTGAGTTTTGCCACATGTGCAAATGTCTCTTTGTAGTCAAGCCCATATGTTTGAGTGAAGCCCCTTGCAACCAATCTAGCTTTGTACTTGTCAATAGTACCATCAACATTGTACTTGATGGTGAATAACCATTTACAGCTGATTGTCTTCTTTCCTTGTGGGAGAGTGGTGAGATCCCAAGTATGGTTGTCAATAAGTGCAATATTTCGGTTTTGATGAGAAATTTTCCACCATCATGTTGGAGAGCTTCTGTATATTCTTAGGAATGGAATGAGTATCCAAATCGTGTGTAAACATAGAAAACCAGTGACAAGTGACCATATGACACATAATTATGAATAGAGTGGTCAAGACATGATCTCTTTCCTTTCGGACAAAATGCTATGGGTCCATTATCAATATCGAGAGTTGGGCCGAGGTATATCAAAGAGTTCGTGAGGTTGTGGAGTATTAGCAGTTTCTTTGAGGTTCAAGAGATGTAGGAGCTCGAGTCGGGAGGTCATGAGACTCATGAGGTTGCTGAATATTAGGAGTTGGTATAAGGATTGGCAAGGCCTCGAGATCCTCAACAGAGGGAGCATTTGGAGTTAGAGGACTATGAGATGAGGGAAGTGTTATTGTTTCAATCAGGTTTCCATCTGTTACAGTCTCAGTAGGGTTGCTGTAGTAAGGAGTTTTATCAAAGAATTTCACATCCATAGAGTTGTAGAATCTTTTGTCAGTGGGAGAATAACACTTGTAGCCCTTCCCGTCTTTGGCATACCCAAGGAAAATGCACTTATGAGCTTTGGGGTCAAGTTTGCTTTTATGTTGGGCATGGATATAGACAAACACAGTACATCCAAAGATTTTTGGAGGCAAGTCAGCAATGAGGTGAGGACAGGGATGAGTTGTCAGCAGGGTTTGAATGGGAGTCTTGAATCCTAACATTCTGCTGGGTAACTTGTTGATCAGATATGTGGCTGTTAATATAGCTTCACCCAACATATATTTAGGCACATGTGTGGTGAACATGACTGATCTAGCCATCTCCAGTAAGTGCTTGTTCTTCCTCTCAGCAACTCCATTCTGCTGGGGTGTCTCCACACAACTACTGATGTGAACAATTCCTTTATCATTCAGGAAGGTGCTGAGGTTAGACTCATAGTATTCCAGGGCATTATCAGTTTTCAAGATTTTAACCTTAGTGTCAAATTGAGTGGAAACCATGTTATAGAATTCTTGGAAGATGGTTCCAACTTCAGATTTATCTTTCATCAAAAACAGCCATGTGATCCTGGTGTGGTCATCTATGAAGGTGACAAACCACCTCTTTCCTGTTATACTTTTAACTCTCGAAGGTCCTCATACATCACTATGAATCAAAGTGAAAGGTGTGGAGGGTAGGTAAGATAGTTTAGTATACACAGATTTAGTAAGTTTAGCAAACTAACAGATATCACATTGAAGATCACTGAGGTTACATCCTTTAAACAATTCAGGAAATAAAGATTTTAAATAACCAAAACTTGGAAGGCCTAGTCTATAATGCCATAACATGATATTGTCTAAGGTTTGGTTGCAGGCTGCTGAGGCTGTTTCAGTCTTCACTCTTCTGTCTTCAACAGGGTTGACCATAAACAATCCTAAGCAGGCTTTAGCTTTCCCAATCACTTCATGTGAAGAAAGATCCTGGAATATACACTAATTGTTATTAAACATGACTGTCCAATTTAGGTCTTTAGTGAGTCTATTGACAGATATAAGGTTACAGTCTAATTTTGGAACAAACAGGACATCTTGCAGATAGATCTTATCAGTAAGTTTAACATTTCCAAAACCTTGTGCACATGAAATAGATCCATCAGCAATCCTAATTTTGTGGGTTTCATGGCAGGGCTTAAAGTGAGATATGAGCCTCTTGTTACCAGTCATATGGGATGAAGCCCCAGAATCAACAATCCATGTATCATTACTGAGAGGTGAGTGGAATATACCTATTTTAGCATGAGTAGCTATGTCAGTGATAGAGCTACCTTCCTTTTGTTGAGTAAGGAAGGCTTTGAAGGCAGCAAACTGAGCATCCAGAGTAGTGTCCTTGTCCCCTTCTTCACTTACATGTCTGCCCTGACTCTCCCTGGTTGTTTTGGAGGATCTAGAGGAGTTAGGCTTACCATGTAGTTTCCGGCAAGTCTCCTTGGTAATATTTGTGCGCTTGCAGTGGTCACAGAACAACTTTCCTGTTTTCTCAGTAGGTTTCCTGTAAGGAACATTATCAAGAGATGGGTTCAATCCAGTAAGGAACTTGAATACCCTATTTTTCTCAATGATATCCTTGTATAAGGCAGCATCCTCTACATCCTTCCAGGGGTAAGTTTCCAACATATCTAAGTGTTGGCATGCCTTAGATAGTAGGTTAAAGTACTGAGTTACAGACAGATCACCTTGTCTGCAATTTTGGATTTGGGCTTCAAGATCATAGACCTCAGATGTATTGTCCTTTTTTGAGTAAAGGTCTTTGGCATTATCCCAGATTTCCTTAGCAGTGCCATACATCATGAAGTTCTAACTGATCTCTTTTGTCATTGACCTCGTGAGGATGGTCATGACTTGGTTATTTTCTCATCTCTCATGCTTTAAACTTGGGGTCGGGCCAGGCGGGGCGTGTTTGGAGCCGCACAAGTATCCCATCTTGCTCTGGCCTGAGATATACATTTTCATAGATCTTGACCACAGTAGGTAGTTGTTGCCATCAAGTCTGTGATTTGTAAAAGAATAGTTTTCAGTGACCCCAACCTGCTGAGGCTGCTGGGACTCTACTGAGGGTGAAGATGCGTCGGATAATGAAGACATTCTTGAAAAATGGGAGATTTTGCAGCGGATAAAAAGGTTATTTCTCTGATACCATGAAGAGAGTTTGAGAATGTAAAAATACTAGAGTAAACTCAACTTATTATTCATGTTTAAAGAATGGGTATAAATAGATACAAGCTTGAATGAGAAGGTCCTAGCTAGTAAAGTAAAAGTTACTAGAGCCGGATAGTATTAATTGCTAGAGTCGGCTATTACATAATAGGACAAAATAGAGTTACTTTATGACATATTAATTGTTTATATAATACAATTAATATGTCATGTTACATAAGTGACATAGATATGATTAATATTTCCAATATTTCCACAGGTCCCTAACCCCAGATGGGAGATCGGCATACGCTCCTCCTACAGCCACCGCAGGTCGGCTCAGGCTTGGTGAAGAGGAGCAGCCCAGTTCGGCCATAATGGCCTTGAGGGCTCAGCGCAGGACGCTCAGAGCAACCCCGGCTATAATTACACGCGATGGGAAACTAGAGATAAATGAGGAAAGAATCCTTAGTCATAAAGACCGTGATCTTGACTTTAAATATGTCCATAATCATCCATCTTTCATAGGGATTTAGGCGTGTATATCCTTAGGGGATAATAATGATAATTACGGTGCAATTCCTTGCAGGACAAGGAAATGGATAAACCATCCCCTTTATAAACAACCCTATGGAACTACGAAAGACTTGATTCCACTTAAGCTATTGGATATGTAGGCAACTCAAGAAAAAGTTTGGAACAAACACAATTAGTCTGACTATGGAACAAACACAACCTCAGATCCTTAGTATAAGCAGGTCTGACTATGGTATACGTAGTTCAGATCCTTACTAAGGAACATAGTATACGCAGGTCGGACACAGGAACAAACACAACCTCCGACCTGCGTATACTATGGAACAAACACAATTAGTCAGATCCAGAAATTCCTTTGGAACAAACACAATTAGTCTGAGTCCGACTTGTAGACGTATTGAGTGTGGAAGAACATAGTATGATCAGATCGGAGGTTGGCCAGGGCCTCCTGCCGTTCAGCACAGCAGTTCGTAGCTCTCGTAACTCGGCCTGCTGGGCATGCATAATCTTCTCCAGATCAGTGATCTACTGATATTTGGACAGAGACTCGTCATTGTGCTTTTGTCGGCTGGCTAAAAGTCAGCGATCCGTTTTTCCAGAGAGCTCTTCTGGGAAGAGAAGCCATCTAGTCTGTGCAAAACTTCCTTCCCACCTTGACGACCTGGTAGAAAACAACAAGGTCAGTCCGATAAAAAATAGGGACAAAAAAGAGCAACAGATATAAAGGCAAGAAAAAGCGTACAATAGCAGCCAGATCTTTGTCTTGCAGTTCTGATAGAAAGTCAACTTGGGAAGTGGAACCCACTTCAGAGACATCCTGGTCACCTTGACCGGACCTGGTCCTCTTTCGCTCAGTTCGGGGGCGCATTTGAAGTTGTCTCCCGGCCGCAACTGACTTAGAGACATCCATGATGATTTGGCTATCGTCCTTCTGATCTGTATGCTACGTGGGAGCCGCTAATTTGTCTTGTTGAAGACCTTCCTCAGCATGAAGGACATCAGGATTAAGCTCAGGGTTCACAAGAGGAACCTCCAGATCGCCAGCGACCCCAGAACTATATGGATTTACAACTTGCTCATTTTCCTCAGGCACAACCTCCTCCCCGAATGCTTCATCGAAAATTGCTGCAAAGTTGGTCACTGAAAATAAAAGAGCGAACAACGAGCGAACAACGTTAGTGCAAGCAGGCATGATCATAAAAACACAAAAGAAAAGTTAAAAGCAAGAATGAATTCCTACAATTATCATACTCCTCTTGAGTAAACCTTAGATAAGGCTCAGGCCCAGAGTCGGCCAGATGACCCACCTCGATTAGTTTGAGGGGCCACTCTTCGAAATCCAGATGGACGCCCGATCCAGAAATATCGTCCAACAAACGTTCACTAACCCCAGTGGGGCACACGTCAGCTGGAAGTTGATAATAGTTCCAGCCGCTCAGCTCAAGATGTCCGTTATGGAGGATAAAAATGAAACGAGTGTTCCACTCATGGATAGAAGTTTTCGCCTTAGAAAGTATGTGAATGCCCCTTTGGTGGTCTGTACGGCGTGGGAAGCAATACCACCCACTATGATTCTGATAATGCTCTAAATGGTACCAATAATTATACCTATATTCACCCCAAATTCTGCTCAAGAGAGGATAAATATACTCGTTATTATATGGAATATATATTAAATGCTATGTGAGTGTTTCCAAGATCTTAATTCAGCATCTATGCCATTTTCCCTAAGATTTGGTACTGTTTTGTCTCACTTTGCATGTTTAATAGGATGTACCGGATCTGGAGCATTGGGGAATGGATATGGACCAAAAGGAGTACATTGGGCCGAGTGATTGAAGTCCAAGAAGAATTCTGCTGAAGAAAAAGAGGAAAATTTGGCCCGGTAACCCGGGGGCTAGGCCCGGTAAACCGGTGACTTAGTCAACACGAAATTAATTCTGCCGCATTAGGTCGGTTAGGGTTTTAGAGAGTCATAAGTCGGTCATTGTATCTATATAAGGCCGCATTAGCTGATTATTGTATAAGCACTCAATTATATTCAATTATATTATACAAATTTGATGAAATAAAGTTGTTTGAGCTTTTGAGAGTTATTTCTGGTCTCCTCCCTTCTTCCATCATCTCTAGTTTGAGTAGATCGAGCTAGATCTCCATTGTTGAAGGTATGAAGCTTTGAACGTTCCTTTATTGTCTTCAATATGGTAGATCTGTTCGTATTTATGTGTTTTATTAATCTGCATGTTTAAAGACCCCATAATTTACTTAATTAATCGTATCAGAGCAATGTAGATCCAGAAATTATGAAAAGCTGACCTCGGTAACCCGGCGGTCTATACCGGTTTACCAAGGCAATATTTAGAAAACCTAAACTGGGATTCACTACAGCTACGTTGATCGACAGGTTTAATTAACGATGAGGTTAGATCCGCCAATCTGCTTATTGTAATCGTGAACGGCATGAAATACTGAATAGTGAAGTGCTAAGTTTGGACATAGTCTTGAATGGACCACAGAAACGTCTTTGGTCAATGTCGACAATACCGCTCAGCGGGTTAGCGGTATGAGTTAGCGCTCGATATCGGCAATTCTAGTTCTTTATGCATGGGCTATTACGGACCAATTAAGGAGGTTAGCTTGAGTATAGATTGTCTACTGCCATTGTCGGAGTAGATAGGAGTAGGAATTGCACCCGTAGCTGATAATGATAATTAAAACAAAAGCTCACGATTAATCTAAAGAAATTATGTGGGGAAGTAAACATAACGATAAACTAAACCAAGTTACTAGATCAGTGATGAGAGGGAGAGGAATACCATATTTGTTTTATTTTATGTTATTGTTGGCCAATGACCGCCTCTACGTTGTTTCTTAATTAGGTTAGAATCGTTTATACTTATAGTTGCATTGTCTTTGTGGGATCGACCTTGACTCGCATTTACTATACTACGATGTACCTAGTATTCTTGCTAGTAATATTGACGTTAGTGACTTACACGCGATCAGATTCCTAACCATTTTATGTTGATAAAAGGTCTTAAACAAGTCCATGAAGAACTCAGTATCCATGCACCTACAGAATATGGCGAAGCCGATAATCGCCCTAACCCCATTAGGTGCGATCTGGGCAGATCCCAGATGGTAATGTCTCAGAACGGCCAAGAGAGCCGGATAGAATGGGACCCTAAGGCCATATGCAAATTGCTCATTATACACAGTACAATACCCCTCAGGGGTCTGATGAGCATACAGGTTTACACCCCCAGGCAGACGGGAGAGTATAGGTCCATATCGATATTATATTGGTTACAGATCTGCAGGATATCATCCTGTGTAAGTTTGGATATAACCCCAAAACAACCTACAGCCGAGCTAGCAGTCATGTGTGCCCTAATGTTTTGATTCAAAGAGGTAAAACCGAAAGAGGAACATGGCCTAGATGGGTGGGCAGGCTTTGGATCTGTAGCGAACTGCTCAGTTTCACCACGATCAGAGGCCAGGATAGATACATGGGTTTCAATTTGAGCCCTAAATTAAGAAAATAATTCCTCAGAATTGGATTTGGACTCGAATTCCTTTCACATCGAAGTACTAGATACAGTCATATCCCTCATTAATTGGGAGAAGAAGAAGAAACTCGGAAATCAGAGAAGAAAAATGCTTACTTGTATGCTGCAGATAACTCTTGAAGAAATGCCTGAATCTCCGTTTTAATAGTGAAAGAGAAGGAGTGAAAAAGGTTAATCTGAAAAGACAGGGGTTATAACCCCCCAGGACGTGTAAACGACGTCAGTTATGGGGAAGAGGAAAAAAATGCCTCGATTCCCGAAAAAGCAATTATGACCTACTTAATAGGCTACCAACTGGCAGCTAGTGAATTCAAAACGCGAGGTCGGATAAGTCGGCCGAACCGCTAAATAACACAGATCTAACCAACTAAGAGCAAGATCAGATCTGGGGACTTATGATGATAGCCGACCCGAATTACGCCACGTGTCACCCTTTCAGGGCATGTAATAAATGACTAACCTTAAATGAAGGGTATTAAGGGCCAAGAGCCCCAAAAGATATACCAGGGCAAGTCCCTAACCCCAGGTGGGAGATCAGCATACGCTCCTCCTCCAGCCACCGTGGGTCGGCTCAAGCTTGGTGAAGAGGAGCTGCCCAGTTCGGCCATAATGACCTTGGGGGCTCAACGCACGACGCTCATAGCAACCCCGGCTATTATTCCACGCGATAGGAAACTAAAGATAAATGAGGAAAGAATCCTTAGTCATAAAGACTGTGATATTGACATTAAATATGTCCATAATTATCCCTCAATCATAGGGATTTAGGCGCGTATATCCTTAGGGGAATAATAATGATAATTACGATGCAATTCCTTGCAGGACAAGGAAAGGAAAAATCATCCCCTATATAAACAACCCTAAGGAACTACGAAAGACTTGATTCCAATTAAGCTATTGGATACGTAGGCAACTCGAGAGAAACAACTCACGAGCTCAGTCTAAAATACACCAAAAACACATCCCCATTAAACATGATTTAGGGTTTATAGGATTTAAGGTCACTATCACAAAGGTAATTGGCCTGGATTTATTAATAGACGAGATCCAACATCGTTACCCATCAACTCATGAGCATAGGACACTGAGTTGTCACCACTGATCAGATATAGATAAAGCTCTAAATGATAAATAAAAAGAGCCAAAATGTTCTCGTTACAAACACCATATAACCATGAAGCTCGCGTATCAACTGTACAACTAAATGATGACCATTGAGGATCCGATCACTAATTCTGTCTCGTGATTCAGGAGTAATAATAGAAGCACCAACAATGCATTGTGTATCATGTGTGATCCTTTGTTATTAAGATCTTTGATTTTGTCAATACCTTCAATTGGACCATTTATATTCTTGTCAAAACAAGCGGAAATTCTACGCGGGTAGCCATCGGTGGCCTTATTTGGAAAATGAAGCAAAAAGAATTGGCGCCACATTATTAGCAAAATCACGTGGCCATTTATATATATATATATATATATATATATATATATATAATTAATATAATTAATCTTGTATTATATTTATTCATAATAAATAAATATCACCATATTAATTTACCACTATAACATTTATAGTATGAGATAAACTTTCTTTATTTGGTCATCAACTATAACCACATTTTAATCCGACTCGATGTTCATATGTGTGTGACCCGATAGGTTTTCGAATATGTTGGCCGTAGACATAAGGCGCAATTACGAAAATGCCCTTCACATCTAACGATCACGGATAGCGTCTGGCAACACGTCCGTGACCCCCAATCATCGGAAGAGTCAATACGCAATGACTACTACCTTTCATGTGCTCGGTTAGCGTGTAATAGAATCCTATCACTGTTTTAATATCCATACGATCTTATGTCGAGTGTCAAGCATTGACGACCGTATCTTATAATCTGGATATCATTCTCTCTCGAAGTAACTCATTTACTTCCACTTTGCAAAGATTCACGAGAGTAAGATATTCCTTATAAGAAGCCCTTTCGGATATTCACCCCTACTCTTAGGGTACGCGATTCCCAAACGACCTAACAAGTATACTCCACATGCTTCAGTATCACACCCAATCACTATCGCATGATCGCCCTATGGTTAGGGGAAACCTCAATAGTGTCAAATCATGACAATCCACACCGTGATGCAATGTAGACTCCGGTCCTAAGGATGATTACATAATCATCACATAGTGTGACACTTAACAGTGTAAGTGTGTCAATCTAACGTACGCATTCTCTAATACACGTCCACGCACAGTCCAAGTGTCTCTACACTTCGATAGATGAGATCTATACATGCCTTTAAAGACATAAGACATCTAATAGTGCTAGTCTGTACGTACTATCAATGCCCCGTTTAATAGTACATTAGCCTAGAGACATTTAAGTATCAAACTTATTAAAGTGATTAGAGATCTCATCATCCATAATCGTCTATCATGGTTTCTCTATCACAGTTTAATACTAACAGCGCTATCATATAAAAATTCATAATTGGTTCTTTAAAAAGAACAAATATATGATAACAGAAAAGCTATTTATTATATATGTATAATCATAAAAAAATAGTAGAAATGATCTGACCTAGTCAGATCCGGTCCAACCCGATTGGGTTTAGGACACTATTTCAACAAAAACATAATAAAATACTCCTAACAATTTCACCTTTTTGAAGATGCCAAACCCTTATAAGCATGAGCATAAGTATGCAAGTTTTTCATAGTTATAATAGAATAAATCTCAGAAATTTTATCCATAGGAACTAATTCCCAGGTGTGATTGCGTATTAGAGCATCGTATTCTTCTTGCATAGCATTACGCCATTGAGGGCTTTTAAGAGCTTGAGTGATGGAGGATGGCTTGGAGGTTGGGGCAAGATGAGTGTGAAGATTTAATTTTTGAATGGGTTTGCGGATATTATTTTTAGCACGAGTAATCATGGAGTGAGTGGGTGAGTTAGAAGTCGAAGGTGAATGAGGGGACGAAGTAGAAGACGGAGAGGAAGATGTGGACGAGCTAGGTGTAGGGGAAGAGTTGGTGTCGGATGAGGACGGAGATGGAGAGGGAGGTGCGGATGAAGGCGGAGAGGTTGGCTGGAAATGAGGAGGATCAGGTATGATTGGTTCGGGGGGATGAGATGGGCTGGGAGTGCTTGTATGTAAGGTAGGAGCTACATGATCAGCTTGGGTGGGCTGGGAGGGATTGTGAAATGGGAAAACATCTTCCACAAATTTAACATGACGGGATACATACAAACGAGCATTGGACACATCATAACAGTAGTAGGCACTTTGTGTAAGCGAATAGCCTAAGAAGACACAAGGAACGGGCCGAGGTTGAAGTTTGTGATCGGTATAGGGGCGTAGCCATAGGTAGCATAAACATCCAAAGGAGCGCAATTTGTCGTAGTTTGGGTGTTGACCAAAAAAATACAAAAATCAGGTGACTGCATAGATAAAGCAGGTGTGGGCAATCGGTTTATAAGGTAAACTGCCGTGGCAAATGCATAAGGCCAGTAATTTAGTGGAAGGGAAGCATGACTCATAAGAGAAAGACCGGTTTCAACTATGTGAAGATGGCGGCATTCCGAGAACCCATTGTGTTCCGGGGTGTGCGGGGGGGACGTGTAGTGAGAAATACTGTGAGAGGCTAAATGAGGACGAAGAGAAATATATTCAGTTCCATTATCTGAGTAGAGTATTTTTATGGACAAATCAAAGTATTTTCCGACCAGAGATTGAAACTGTATAAACGTGGTGGTAACATAAGATTTTCTGCGTAGGGGATAAAACCAAACATATTTTGTAAAATGGTCAACAAAAATAACATAGTATTTAAAGTCATCAAAAGATAAAACCGGGGAAGTCCAAACATCCGAGAAAATTATTTCAAGGGTACGGGAGGAATGTAACGTAGACAAACCAAAGCTAAGTTTTTGACTTTTAATAATAAGCCAGGTACTCACCATATGTTTGGTTCATAAAGCTTGTGTCTATGCATGACTGGTTCAATCGGCAACTCAACTTTATTATGCTCGTGTTGATCTGTACATGCTACTGTGAAGGAGAGCTTGGTTAAGCATTGATAGCTTGACAGTATTTTTTTCCATACACTTGGTGAAATCTTGCTGCATTTCGCTTCCGGATTCTTGGTTATATGAGTGCACAATAAGCCATGGCAAGTAGATTTTAGGTCTTATGATTATGTTTTCTCGACACATCATCTTGCATTGCCATCTTAGGAAGCTTTTCTCTAATCATTTTTTCCGAATTCGGAACGTGGCATGTAGTGATGGAGGCTTGTGTAACATAACGGGATCCACGGACCCCGTTAAAAAATTAAAACTCTATGTTCTATCTATAGAAAAATATTTTGGACCCCATGAAAATTTTGTTTTACTTAGAAAAAAGTTTACGGACCCTTCCGAAAAATATTTCTGATCCGCCACTGCTCGTCGCATGTTGCATTAGATATCTCAAGTTCCAATTTGGATTTACTCGAAGGTAAATTACAAGCAACAAGCTGAGCATGTTCTTCCCTATCATCAATAATTGTGTCATGTTCAGAAGTATCATCACCGGGTTCCTTAGCAATAATATTGTGTTCCGATGAACAATTAAGCAACTTCAGCTGTAACTCCTCCCTTCCTGGTTGTTTTAGCTCAATTTCCTGCACACCGGAGTCCACCTTATGCATCCTTTGGTCCAGCGGTAAATCACTAATATCAAGCTTTCTTTTAATGGTAGAAATGGCTGGTAAATTTTCATGTTCAAAGGCGTTGCTGGCATCAAATTGGACAGCAGCACTAAAGTCCAAAGGGTGTGATACATGAATAGATTCGCAACTCCTCTCCTCACCTGTTTTCTTGTTGGGTAATTTCACCGAAAACTTGATAAGAGTGGATGTTTCAACAGTCACCACTTCTTCTTTTTCGTGCTTGTTCTGTTGGCTTGTGAATTCTGTCAAACACCTGACAGCTGACATGTACGAATGTATCGTCTATTTTCGTGCTTCCCTTCTTCAATTCGCTGCACACGACCTTCAGAAATGTTGTGCACATAATCCACGTCTTTGCTGCTGCTTCTGTAGACTTCTGATGAACATTTTGACGAACACGTGATGTGCATGAAGTACTTAAACAGAAGGGCCTTCATTCTTGACCAAGAGGAGATCTTTGCCTTACCTTCTTTCAGTCTATTTATTTGCAACTACTGCCACCAAATTTCAGCTCCCCCTTCAAGTGTATAAGAAACCAATATACACTTCATATCCTCCGGTGTATTCTTCTCATCAAAATATACTTCAATTGCAACAACCCACCCAAAGAAATCTTCAATATGTGATGTACACTGGAAAATTGGTAATTCCTTTCTAACCCAACAATTGTTATACTCTTTGACACTGCCTAACTGACTGTTAAACTTGTCGCAGATCCTATCCACACGAACGCGAGGGAAGTCTCGCCTCACCCGATGGTCATCATAGTTGAAGTGGTGTCTCCATCCAGTCACAGTCTGATGCAAACCTCCCCAAAATGTATCAAACTTGTGATCGGATTTTGACGGAGCATCTCAACGCATCTTCGAATCCCGAACACCGTCGTAGATCCGGCAACCTCCCTCGCTCATTTTGGCCACCGACAAGCGAAGAAAAAACCTTAGCTCTGATACCAAATGATGAAACCAAATGATGAAGTGAACCTATAATTGAAAAAGAGAAAACAAGCCAAGAACAGACTTAGCAATTCACTCACTGAAATATTTTGGTTGATTACATAAGCTACCCAACAAAGCCGACCTAGCAGCTTATCGCCCTAGGACCCAAAAAGAGTGTTTAGACCATTACGCCCTTATATGTGGTGGGTATTTAATTACAGATGCAAAGACTAAAATATCCCTGACTTAAATACTCATTACTAAGGCTTAAAAGAGCATATGTCCCTACACAGAAAACCGAGAATCTCTTAGAGCGTTCACTATAGCCTTGCTGATGATATGGATGTGTTCCATCCACCTGAAAGTTTAAATGTATCTTTGTGTACTATGACATCCTTTTCAAAAGACAAAAATAATAATAAAATATTAAGGTTTTTGTGTGGTCCCAATTAGGCCTAGCAAGAAAAAACCGTAACCGGCGAACCACCCCAAACCGGACCGGCGGTTTGTGTAATCACTCTTGCTCGGATAATGCGCTTCGCTTTCGGCGGGCGTGCTTCACCGGTTATGGGATGGTTTGGGCATTTCGATTCACGGAACCGACCGGCAAGCTTCATGAGCCGGCGGAACAGGTTAGAATCGAACTGAATCTGAACCGCACGGCACGGACCAGCTATTTTTTTAACGGCTCTTTTTTTTTAAAAAATTTTCCAATCACTTCAAAAAAAAAACCTATAAATACCCCATTCCATTTCCAATTTCACTTACACCACTCACCTCTCAATTCTACATTTCTACTTCTCTAATCTCAAACTCATTTCTTTGTTTGTAATCAAGTTTGTTTAGTTGTTAAAAACAATAATCAAATATACTTTACGATACCGATTTTTGAAGTTGTTCTGATTTAACCATTACTTCAATACGGTTTTAGTTATAAGTAAATTTGGTTTGTATTTTACTCAACTCTTTTTTTACAAGTGTAAAAAAAAAATGTTCCATTTTATAATCAAATTTACTTTATTTTATAATCAAAATTGTTCCATATTTGAAGTTGGTATGATTTAATTAAAAAAACTATAAAAAACTAAAAAAACTATAAGAACTACGTTCGATTTGATTTTTTATGTATCGTGCCTCCGACATGATTACATATAAAAGATAATGTGAAAAACCGAATTTCCTAGATGTGCAAAATAACATAATTTTTAAAATAACATAATTTACATTTAAAAAAATAACACAATATATCTCACGTAATATGTAATAAAACAACATTTATAATCAACTTATATTTAAAACCGAATAAAAAACTATTTATAAAAAACTATATATTACATTCGCTTCGGTTATTTTATATTACATTCAAATTTAATAAATAGTAATTTGTTATTATAGTGAAAATAATAAGTATTTTCTGAAAATGTAAAAAAAATATTAATAATTTTTAGAACCGTGATCTGAACCGTGAAGGAACCGTGAACCGTTGAACCGCCGGTTTTGTACTTTTAACCGCCGGTTTTTTCACGTAACCGGCGGTTCATTTGAACCGCCGGTTACAAAACCGGCATGAACCGGAAAGAAAAAAACAGGCGGGCCGGTCCGGTTCACTCATTTGGCCGGGTTTAGTCCCAATTGGCTAGAGAACAAAAATTCATGAAGAAGAATAACGAGTGGGCTATGTTGATTTTTTTCCCACAGAAAGACAACTACAACAAAAACTAGCCACAACTAGACTAGAGACGCAGTCATACGTCGCACTACGACACGGCCAAATACCGTATTACAAGAAAAGCAAAAAACCGACCGCAAACCGGCCAAACGCCGGACTAACTAACAACACAAACCGAGAATACATCATAAGAACGCCAAGTAATTGGGAAGAGGGTGCTGAGCAGAAGAGAAAGAATTCTCTACAAGGATAAGGCATGAAGTACTTAAACATATTGGGAAGAGTATAGATTGGGACAGTGTCGAAAACTTGATGTGCATGAAGTACTTAAACAGAAGGGCCTTCATTCTTGACCAAGCGGAGATCTTCGACTTACCTTCTTTCAGTCTATTTATTCGCAACTTCCGCCTCCAAATTTCAGCTCCCCCTTCAAGTGTATGAGAAAACAATATACACTTCAGATCCTCGGGTGTATCATTCTCATCAAAATATACTTCAATTGCACCAACCCACTCAAAGAAATCTTCAATATGTGATGTACAATGGAAAATCGGTACTTCCTTTCTAACCCAACTATTGTTATACTCTTTGACATTGTCTAACTGATTGTTAAACTTGTCGCAGATCCCATCCGCAGGAACGCGAGGGAAGTGTCACCTCACCCGATGGTCATCATACTTCAAGTGGTGTCTCCATCCAGCCAAAGTACGATGCAAATCTCCCCAGAATGTATCAGACTTGTGATCGAATTTGATGGAGCAACCCAAAGGATCTTCGAATCCCGAACACCGTCGCGGATCCGGCAACCTCCCTCGCTCATTTTGGCAACCGATAAGCGAAGGAAAAACCTTGACTCTGATACCAAATGATGAAGTGGGTCTATAATTGAAAAAGATAACAAGTCAAGAACATGCTTAGCAATTCACTCACAAAAATAATTTGGTTGATTAGATAAGCTAACCCAGCAAGACCACCTAGCAGCTTACAAGGAGCTGATACTAGTCGCCCTAGGACCCAAAATGAGTGTTTAGACCTTACACCCTTATATGTGGTGGGGATTTCATTATATATGCAAAGACTAAAGTACCCTTAACTTAAATACTCACTGCAAATGCTTAAAATAGCACATGTGCCCTTAGGGGCAAAAATAAAGCACATGTCCCTATATCAGGAAACCGAGGATCTCTTAGAGCATTCACTATAGCTTTGCTGATGACATGGATGTGTTCCAAACCACTTTTTTATCCACTTAAAGTTTAAATGTATCTTTGTACACTATAACATCCTTTTCAGAAGATAAAAATAATAATAAAATATTAAGGATTCTGTGGTCCCAATTGGCTAGAGAACAAAAATTCATAAAGAAAAATAATGAGTGTGTCATGTTGATTTTTTTTTCCCACGAAAGACGTAATTTTTATTACTACTAAAAGATAATTACAACAAAAACTAGCCACAACTAGACTAGATACACGGTCATACAACGCACTACGACACGGCCAAATGCCGAATTAAAACGTGGCAAGAAACCGCACTACAAACCGGCCTAACGCCGGACTAACCAGTGGCGGATCCATAAATTTTGTTCAGCGGGGTCCATAAATCTTTTATAAAGTAAATAATTTTTTTGCGAGGTCCGAAATATCTTTCTATAGGTAAAATGTAAAGTATTCTTGTTTTTAGCGGGGTCCACGGACCCCATTGTATTACATGTGCATCCGCCTCTGGGACTAACTAACCAACACAAACCGAGAATGCCATATAACAACAGCAAGTAATAGATTGGGAAGAGGGTTCTGAGCAGAAGAGAAAGAATTCTCCATAAGGATCAGGCGCTCAGATAAATGAATCCTCAAGAACAATCTATTACCCCGGAAAACACAGAAAACAAACTAAATAACTAAAAAAACTAATACAACGCGCAAAATATTACACAACATAATAAATTTTTTATTTTTTCCTATCTTCATCACCACGGATCCGCCGCCGGAAGTTGCTTGCCACCAAAACTGCCTCTTGCCACCAGCACATCAGAGGGAGCCCGAAGAAAAGCTTACCCCTTAAATAAACAAGGCAACAAACAAATCTGAAAGAGAGCCACTAGACAAACAACAGTCTGCTGCCGAAACCGAGCCGCACCGACGGACCTGCCTAAGATCGAAGCAGGATGACCCAGATCTAGCCCCTACCATCGCAAACAAATCAAGGACTTGTAGAGAAAAAGGTGAGAATGGAGCTAAGGCTTCTATTGGGATGAAGAGAAGAACTCCGGTCAACTCCAAAATGTGATCCTCCAACTGCCGCCACCAGTCTCGACATCTAAATTCTGGTCAAATTCTCCGACCACAAGGAGAAAGAAACCGGAGCTAGAAGAAGAAACCGTAGAGGCTAGAAGAGGGAAAAGGACGAGGAGGAAGGAAAAGAAATCAGAAAAACGCAAAGAAGAAGAGCCACCTCCGGCCGGTCGCCGGAGGGGCGAAGGAGGAAGGTAGCAGGTGAATCAAATAAGCAAGAAAGAAGGCAGAGCACAATAAGAGAAGAGAGAGAGAGAGAGAGAGAGAGAGAGAGAGAGAGAGAGAGAGAGAGAGAGAGAGAGAGAGAGTTTTTAGAAGTGCCCCTCGAGTGGGTTATGTTGATTATTTAAATATACTTTCATCTTGAAAGTTGTGCACATAAAGTGGAATGAAATGTGGAAAGCTCAACCGATTTTGTTTTCACATTGTTTTCTTTTGAGCCATTGTGTGATAATTTCTCCACATTGCAAAATTCTACATTCCGGACTGTGCTCTGGTGAGCTATTGCCGATGTTGTAGTTAAAATAGTATTGGAATACTTGGAACAACATGAAAAACTTTTATCCATAGAATGCGCGCATAGACTATGGATATACGAAAAAATGAAATCAACAAACACAAAAGCTACGACAAAATTGCAATTTGTGTCCTGTAAGTTGTTTTGTTTTTAGTTTTGATAACTAAAAAAAAAAGGTAAACCCTACCCCCGAGGGTCCCCACTCCCCCTGTCCCACGGGATGAGTGGAGATGTAAATCAAGATCCCCCAATAGCTCAGAGTCAATGGGCTTACCTTTAATAGGAGGGAATAATTCGCCTCTTGTGGGAATCGAACCTCTAACCTCCCGCTAGGGAGCAATACATTTTAGTTTTGATAACTAAAATGTATGTTTTGCAGACAATTTTATTTCTAGTGTTTTTTTGCTGCACCGATCCTTTCCCTTACCGCGGAAGGGTGGATCCAAGTGGGAGGGGAAGTGACACAATGGTACATGAAGCCATCAACAACGTTCCGACCTACAATGTGGCTTGGAATGAAATACAAGTCGCAACCGGAAACTATTACTCCATTTTATTTTTCTTGTACAAGGAGCAAGTGACCATTCCACATGACAAACCATTCATATATATTAACGGAACGGGGTCAGAAATTACAAAAGTTGAATGAAGTCGGCAGGCAGACCAAATCGACCAAGCTGACATGCATCTCCTTGGCAGATATTATAGTTCTCCAAGGCACCACTTTTGTGGGCGGCGTGTGTACGTGTGTGAGTATTTTAATGCAGATATAAATATATGCATTCTTATACACACACATACATACATACATTCAGGCATAGATACACACATATATATATATATATATATGTATATATATACATATATATATATATACACACATATATATATATATATATGTGTGTGTGTGTGTGTGTGTGTGTGTGTGTGTGTATTTGTATGTATATATATGCGGGTATGTTTGTGTGTGTGTGTTAATGTGTGTGAGTGTGTTTGTGTGTGTATTGATGGCCAAAACAGTGACATCCAACTTTAACCAGTAGAGTACCGGGTTAAGAACACTACTCTTAACATCTTTACTGAATCACCAGGGACGAGCTTAAACCGACCAACTAGCCAATAGTTCTAATGAATGTGTTTGTGGGTGCAATCTCCTAAAACAGTCCCTAGGCGCTGATACCACAACCTAGTTACCCTATATTGGGTTTAACAGTCCCCTAATTGAGATTTAATTGATCTAATATGATTAAGAACTATGGAACTCTCCGTATCCACCGAGTTCACGCCTTAACAAGAATAACCTTACCAAGGAACATGCTCTAAAAACTCGACTAGTTTGTGCATGGAAATTCTGAAACCCCATTTCGCACACCCCCTCACAAAATGCATTTATAGAGTTCATGTGTGTGATCAATTAATGGATAGCTACTCCACTAAATACGTTATGATCATGTTTTAGAACACAAACATTCAAACATTCCTCCACCCGTAGGTCACACCCCTCGACTTACTGTACCACCATCACCATGTTTCACCACCAGCAAGGTGTTGGCTACTTACCATATGGGTTTCACCAGCCCCATCCCACCCTACAACACCATCAGAGATACCATCCCTATCAAACCGAGCCACAAGTGGTCCCTCCTTTATGGCCTCAACCACCACCGTACCACAAGCACCACTTGGATATCCTCTAGTATACCCACAGTTGCCCCACCGGTTAGACCACCGCTGGCCTTTGATCAAGCACCTCCGGTGGATTAGTACACTAAGCTGAAGAGGAATCGGGTCCAAGACTTTCATGGGAATGTGGAGCCAGAAAAGGCAGAAGCGTGGTTAAGGAGTTTTCAAAAGTCATGCATAAATGTGACGTACCTAAAGCGGAGATGACCCGGTTAGGAGTTGGTTTTCTGTTGGGTGCAGCTAAAGGATGGATTAATGCCATTGAAAGGAGCAATGGAAAGGTTATAGATTGGGAAACATTTAAGAGTTCGTTTTACAATGAATACTTTCCATCTACGGTGCAAGCAGACAAAGCAAGCTAGTTTCTGAGTCATAAGCATGGTCGTTATATGACGGTTTCTCAGTATACCAACAAGTTCAACGAATTGGGTAGGTTCTACCCGGGGATTATGAGAGTTGAGGAGAGAAAGGTGGCACTCTACAAGAACGGTCTGTCTTGTGAGATTTAAGCAGGGATGATGCGAGCTACACCAAGGAACATGGTTGAATTGTTGAATAAGGCTTTGGAAGTAAAGACCTTCAAGAACAAGCCTTCAGTCATTATCGGTGCTCAGAGGAACTTTGGAACCAGCAAGGTCATGGTCAGGAAGCACCATATCAGAATGCCAAGAACACAACAACCTCATCGGGCGCTACTTCTTCTACCGGCAAGGGCCCAAAGTGCAAGAGGAATCATACCGGTGAATGCGGAACATGTGCAAGTGGTTGCTTATTAAGGATATATGGGACATTATGCAAGAGCTTGTCCAACCAGGGGAGACAAAGGAAACCCGAGCCAAGGACAAGGAAGTGGAAAAGGTGGCCCAAGTCGGCATGTTTGAGTTTTTGCAGTGGAAGCCGAGATTGCTGAGCAAGACAACAATGTTATCTCAGGTACCCTTAGTTTGTTTATTCTTTTGTTAAAGCACTCTTATAGCACGTTAATTCATATTGTATTTGTATTTAAATAAACAGATTTGCATCTTAGGTACGATAATATTAGGCAACTTAACGGTAACGGCCTTGTTTGATACGGGAGCGTCTAACACCTTTGTGTCATCTAAGATAGCTAAGAAGTTGAATCTACCATCGGAACTGATGACGGTCAAATTATACCCGTAAAAGTCATCAACATTGTCATTAAATCGGGATTAATAATATATACTTTATGATAAATCGCATGTTTATAATTATTTTTTAATGTTATGTGATTAATAAAATATAATTTGGTATTTATCCGTTTTTATTATATAATTTGGTATTTATCCTTTTTTATTATATAATTTGGTATTTATCCGTTTTTAATTTAAATATGATTTATTTTGGGATAAATATTTATTTTGCAAATTAAGATAATTTTTGGAGGATAAATATAGATGGAAGAATTAAATCTCCAGATAAATCCAAGATGCATTGAAGATAAAGATCGGATAAGCACGAGAAGAGGAGTAAGGCATGACAAGAGCCGGCGAGCCAATCAAATGTGTGGCGCCGACTTGGAGGACGCATTTAGGGGGGGGCGCATGTCACTTTTAATGATCGGCCGGGAGTTATCTCTTATTATTTTTATATTTTGAAGTATATCTCTTAATTAGCTTGAACCCTATAAATAAAGGCATACATTACACGCCATATGTACACTTTAGAAATACTTTGGCAAATACAATTCACAACATTGTTTTTATTTTCAATATATGTTTTTTTTATTTTATGTTCGTTCATTACGGAGTCGTTAGAATCACCGGTTAGAGATCGTATCGAGGAGTGGAATCACGCTGTCGAGGTAATGTCTACTCAATTATGCAATCTTTATTCGTAGATCTAATTTATTTCGTGATGGAGTAGTCGTTTTGTGTATTGATTTCGTGATGTAGTTAATTTACGAACCCATGTTTATGTGGATCTGAGACATAAAAGACGTTTCACGAGCAAATATGGTTCAGATCTGAGCTTACTGGCAGCGAGCCTATGTCTCGTTGGTAGTAAGATCTTTGATGTTCTTGATTTGTCTGTGAACGGCTTCGACTACGTCAGGTTCTCTGCTTTGTAATTCAAACGAGTAATTAAACTTGATCAACTTAATTATTTGTCATCTAATTTAACATGAGACCCAAAAAGTGATTGTTACTTAGGACAGAGATTGAATATGTGTCTAAGAAGTACACCTAATCATAGGAATGTTGCTTAGATGAGGTTAAGGTTTATACCGGCATCCCTAGTTTCGTAATTGTGTCAGAAGTTATATGAGACAGAGACTAAAAATGTGAAGTCACGTAATGGAGACAGTATGATCTAGATGGCCTAACCGGAGCTAGATCTATTTTAGGGGATGACTCCCGTAGTTAGAATAATTAATCTTAAATGTCTTGTTTTGTCTTGTCGTCAATCTACATAGCATGGGGGAGTAATTACTACTAGCGTTATCAATACCATTTATCAATTATTTATAAAACTTATAAAAATAAGTGTTTTAGTGTCGTTGTGTCTTTTGTTGGTTTTGTGTTTCTATTGTGTCAATTTTAATTCTGCGTTATTTGTTGGTCGTAGACCGCCTTTAATTTATTTTTTAGTTTAATAAGTCATATTTCATTTAAGCCGAGTCTCTGTGGGATCGACCTCGACTCTATCTAACTATACTACGATTGAACCTAGTTCTCTTGCTAGTGTGTTATTTAGGTATCGAGTATTTTTATTACTTGGACCGTGCATCAAGTTTTTGGCGCCGTTGCCGGGGACTCGTGTCATTAAATTAAGTATAGCTTATTTTATTAAAAGTAAATTCGTAAATATTGTGAATATGGTCTGATTTAATTTCGTTTTTATTATTTAGTCTAGTCAAAGGCCTAGCCTTTTAATTTTTTAATTGTTTTATTTTTTTTGTTATTTTATAGTACGCTACTCGGAAATCAAAGGAACCGCTTGAGCCATATAATCCTGAAAATAGAGAAATTTTCAAGGCGAAATAGAAAGTTAGCTAGAGAACTGGCTAAGCAAGGAGAAGAGGATCCAAATCTTGAGGAAAGCGAGCACGAATTGAAAGAAGGACATACAACCGATCATTCTGAGCATTCTGAATCTGAGGCAGAAATGGAAGGCATTATGAACAATCCAAACCAGGTACCTAATCCTGAACAAGTTATTAATAATGTTAATAATGCTAATAATGGAAACCAAGCCCTAGCTCAAGGAGCGAGGCGCACTTTTCAGAGTTATGCAACACCTACTATTGAGCAATTCATTCCCGCTATCGTAGCACCGCAAGACCCTGCGGAAGTCTATCACCCTAGGCCAAATGTAATTCAAATGGTGACCAACTATTCCACTTTTCATGGAGTCCAAAACGAGTATCCTGGTGTTCACGTGACAAATTTCTTGGAAATCGTTAGCACTGTGAAACCAGAATTAATCCTGGAGGGGAACATTCGTCTTAAGCTTTTCCCTTTCACTTTGAAAGATAAAGCTAAGCAATGGCTTCTCTCTTTAGAGGCTGGATCTATCACTACTTGGGAACAATTGTTGCAAAAATTCATGAATAAGTATTTTCCTTTAGGAAAAACCTTTAAGTTACGTCAAGACATCTTAGGATTTAAGCAACAACCTGGGGAGAGTTTTGACCAAGCTTGGGAGCGTTTTAAAGAAGCGATGAGAAAGTGTCCTCATCATGATATCTCTCTTTGGCTTTTAATGCAAATTTTTTACCACGGATTGAGAGAGACTGAGAAAATTAGAGTAGACGCCTCTAGCAATGGAGCGTTTGTTCTTTTATCTCCTGAGGAGGCACAAGGAAAGATGGAGCAAATAGCGATGAATAGTCAATGGGGAGGCAATGACATAGCTGCTGTGAAGATGGCCGCCGACATATTTAAGGATCGTGCATCTACCAAAATCTTAGAACAACTGTCTGTTATCAACAATAAGGTAGATGGAATGCAAGAGAGGATGGCAAGAGTAGAGAAAGGGACTGGAATCGAAGTAATTCCTCAAAATGAGAATGCTGGTACTGAAGAAGCCAACTATATTGGGAAACAAAGAAATCAATGGGGAGGATATAAGCCTAACCATAACCATCCTGGATTCCGATATAGTGACCCCAATGCAGGAGAAGGGTCTAAACCACCCACTACTTATGTACCCCAGCAAACTAAAACTTTTGGTTGGGAAGCTGCAATAGAAAATTTGAGTAATGTCGTTACTGACAATATGAGACAACTTTCAAAATCGATGGCTGATTTAGCCACTAACTTTAGCCAATATTGTCAGAAGACCGATGCTAAGGTAACCAACCAAGAAGCCATAGTCCAGAATCTCACTCACCAAATAGGACAGTTAGCTGAGCAAGTCTCAACTAGACCTCCTGGAGGATTGCCAAGCAATACTGATAAAAATCCTAAGGATTTGAACGTGATCATGACTAGAAGTGGGAAAGAAGTAACTCCACCATCCTTGAAAGAAAAAGAGAAAGTAGAGGAGAGTAAGGATGGTGAGCCAAGCAAGGAAGCAAATACCTCTGGAACTCCACCTGAGCAAGAAGCCTATAAGGAACCTGTTGGCCCTAGAGTTGAGCTTTACAATAATAAATATCCTATTTTCACTGTTGTTGATCCTTCAACCTTACCTTATCCTCCACGCAAATCTAAGCCTAAGGTTGATGACAAGAGGTATAAGAAGTTCATAGATATTTTTAGAAAGTTACACATCAATATACCTTTAGTTGAAGCACTGGCTGAGATGCTTGAGTACACCAAGTTCTTAAAAGAAGCTGTCTCTACTAAGAGGAAACTCCTAGATTTAGAGACCATTTGCCTAAATGAGGAGTGCTCAGCCATTCTTCAACATAAGCTACCCGCTAAGTGCAAGGATCCAGGAAGTTTTCTCATTCCCTGCACAATAGGTAACGTATGTTTGAACAAAGCCTTGTGTGATCTAGGAGCAAGCTTAAATCTGATGCCTCTATCCATTTTTCAAAATCTAGGTATGAAGAACCTTAAAAAGACTTCAATTACCTTACAATTAGCTGATCGTTCGGTTAAGGAACCTTGTGGAGTGGTTGAGGATGTGCTAGTAAGAGTTGAGAAGTTTGTGTTTCCTGTCGACTTTGTTGTGCTAGATATGGAAGCTAACTACGAAGTGCCCCTAATCTTAGGAAGACCTTTTATGGCCACTAGTAGGATGCTTATCGATGTTTACAAAGGAGAGTTAGTGTTAAGAGTTAATGGAGATGAAATAGCATTCAACGTGCTTGACACTATGAAGACACCTGATGATGAAGAGGATGCATGTTTCATGTTGGATTTTGTTGACAAGCTTGTCAGTGATTTCCAACAATATGAGAATATTAAGGATTTCCTCGAGGCTACTCTAGAGTTAGAGGATGAATTTCCATATGAAAAGAGCGAGGAAGAAAAAGTGATATGGCCTGGATGTAGTAGAGGAACCCCTAGACATGTCGAGGAGATGAAGTCTACCGAGGTTGAGAAATTCTACCATAGACCGACATGGCTTAAGTTCTTTGAACTTAAGCTAACCGGACAAAAATTAAAGACCTCGTTAGAAGAACCACCCACGAATCTGACGTTGAAGCCTTTGCCTGCACATTTGAAGTATGTATTCCTTCAAGACGAGACCTTGCCGCTTATTATTTCTTCTGCCTTGACTGAAATACAAGAAGAAAAGATGATGAGAGTGTTGAGAGAGTATTGCGGAGCATTTGGATGGACAATAGCGGACATTAAAGGCATTAGCCCTAGTGTGTGTATGCATAAAATCTCCGTCGATCCTGCAAAGAAAGCGGTTGCACAACCCCAAAGAAGGTTGACTCCACAATTGAAGGACGTGGTTAGGGATGAAGTTATTAAGATGTTAGAAATGGGAATCATCTTCCCTATTTCTGATAGTGAATGGGTTAGCCCGATCCACGTAGTTCCTAAAAAGGGAGGTTTTACGGTGCAAGCTAATGAGTTAAATGAGCTGATTCATGTTAGACTCATTACTGGTCATAGAGTGTGCATCAACTTTAGGAAGCTGAATGATGCCACTCGTAAAGATCACTTCCCTCTTCCCTTCATTGATCAAATGCTCGAGAGACTGAGCGGACATGCGTTTTATTGCTTTCTTGACGGTTACTCGGGATATTATCAAATCCATATCTCACCCGAGGATCGTGAAAAGACCACTTTTACATGTCCATATGGAACATTTGCTTACAATAGAATGCCCTTTGGTTTGTGCAACGTACCAGCAATGTTTCAAAGATGCATGATTTCTCTGTTTGCTGATATGGTTGAAGATTTCCTAGAGATCTTTATGGATGATTTCTCAGTATTTGGAGATGATTTCGATTCATGTCTCTCACATCTGGAAAGAGTGTTGAAGAGATGCGAGGAGACGAATCTGGTACTTAATTAGGAGAAATGTCATCTTATGGTTACTGAAGGCATAGTACTTGGCCACCGTATTTCAAAGAATGGTATAGAGGTGGATAGAGCAAAAGTAGAGGTGATTGAAAAACTGCCTCCACCAACCAATCTTAAGACATTGCGAGGTTTTCTTGGCCACGCAGGATTCTATCGTCGGTTTGTGAAGGACTTTTCCTTAATCTCTAGACCTCTTACTGAGTTATTGGCCAAGGATGTGCCATTTGTGTTTACTAATGAGTGCATGAAAGCTTTCAATAAGTTAAAGAGCATGCTTATTCTCGCACCCGTTCGATTGTGCTGATTGGAATCTACCTTTTGAGTTGATGTGCGATGCAAGCGATACAAATTAGTAAGTCTTGCCTTAGGACAAAGAAAAGACAAGATCTTTAGGCCCATCTACTATGCTAGTCGAACTTTAAATCTTGCTCAAAGGAACTATGCAACTCTTGAGAAAGAACTTCTAGTTGTTATCTCTTTGCATTTGACAAGTTTAGATCTTATCTAGTAGGATCTAAAGTCACCATTTGGACCGACCATGCAGCTTTGAAGTATCTTTTAGCCAAACAAGATTCCAAACCAAGATTGTTGAGATGGATTCTCTTTGTTGCAAGAGTTTGATGTAGAAATCATGATAAGAAAGGATCTCGAGAATTTGGTTGCGGATCATCTTTCCCACTTACAAATAGAGGATAATGAGCCAATGACGAGATTGGAGAAACATTTCTGATGAACAATTATTCTCCATCACGGCCATACATGGAAATGATGATTGCGCCTGCAAAGATCTTCGGCGTGTTGAGGTTGTGAAGGAGAATAAACAACCATGGTTTAAAGACTTTGTGAATTATCTATCCACGAAATACTTGCCACCAAATCTCAACCCCCAAGAAAGAAAGAAATTCTTTAAGGATCTTAGGCACTATTATTGGGAAGAGCCCTATCTTTTTAAGTTAGGATCCGACAATGTCTTTAGGAGATGTGTGCCGGAAGAGGAAATGTATGATATCCTTAGACATTGCCATGCTTATGAGGCCGGAGGACATTATGGAGGAGACAAGACTGCTGCGAAAGTTCTCCAATGTGGTTTTTTGTGACCTTGTTCAAAGATGCGCACCAATATGCTAAATCTTGTCATTCTTGCCAAATGACAGGAAATATCTCGAGAAGGAATGAAATGCCACTGAAGAATATCCTAGAGGTGGAACTCTTTGATTTTTGGGGTATTGATTTTGTGGGACCCTTTGCTTCGTCTTTGTCCAACTACTATATTTTAGTGGCAGTCGACTACGTGTCCAAATGGGTTGAGGCCACTGCTTCGCCTACTAACGATGCGAAAGTTGTACTGAAGTTCTTAAAGAAAAATATTTTTACGCGGTTTGGAACCCCTCGTGCCATTATTAGTGATAATGGAAGCCATTTCTGTAATAGGCCGTTTGAAAACTTGATGATTAAGTACGGGGTTAGACACAAGTTAGCCACTGGTTATAACCCTCAAACAAGTGGACAAGTTGAGGTTACAAATCGAGAAATAAAGCGCATTTTGGAGAAAACTGTGAATACGACTAGAAAGGATTGGTCGTTGAGATTAGATGATGCTTTATGGGCTTATAGGACTGCTTATAAGACGACTATTGGTATGTCCCCTTATAAGATTGTTTTTGGAAAAGCATGTCATCTACCGGTTGAACTTGAACACCGTGCCATGTGGGCTACGCGTATGCTGAATTTTGATGAGAGTTTAGCTGGAGAAAGAAGATTGTTGGAATTGACTCGCCTAGATGAGTTTCATCTGGAAGCTTATGAGAATGCTAAAATATTTAAGGAGCGCACAAAGAAATTTCAGACAAGAAGATATTGGACCGCACCTTTAAGGAAGGCGATTTGGTTCTTCTTTACAATTCGTGCTTGAGACTGTTTCCTGGCAAGTTAAAATCACGATGGTATGGCCCTTATCAAGTGAGTAAGGTTTTCCCTTCTGGAGCTATTGAGTTATTGAACCTGAAAGATCAATCCACTTTTGTGGTTAATGGACACCGTGTGAAACATTACGTTGGTCTTGGTCATGGAAAGGAGGAGGAAGTCTTCACTCTTGAAGATCCCACCTATACTTAAACCATCATTGAGTTAAGTCGAGCTGACGACTATAAACACAGAACTATTTCTTGAAAACTATCTTTTGTTTTTATTTTGTTTGAATAAAATAGCATGCGACTGTTAAGGTTTTTTTCATCTCGCCATGTTCCGATTCTAAGTTCGGAATAAACGAGGTTTTTTCCTTGATAGCCGCCATGTGAGTTTTGTAGTTTTAACTCTTTGGTTTTCCGTGTCGTTGGTTGTATGAAATAAAGTGGCTTAAATTTTTTTTGGATATTCTATATCTAATTACAGCCACCTTATTTTATAACTGCCATTGACATGTTATTAACGGTTTCGTGGAGCTTCTGTTTGGTTTGCTTAAACAGGGTTTTGTTTGCTTCTCCACGACGTGCTTGGTCTACAAATACATTCTGCATTTACTTGAGAGCCGTTTCCAGAGCTAAGTCTTTTTCTTAAATTCTCCTTTTTCTTTGTCATTGGGGACAATGCCAAGTTTAAGTGGGGGGTAGGAGACTTAGCCGTGATATGTTATAATTAAAAATTGAAAGAAACGGAGAAAAATGTGAAAAATGAAAAAATTGAACAAATGCCAAATTAATTATCTCATACCCTTAGAATTGTGAGTTCTTATACATAGAATTAGTAGGGAAGGAACCAAGATGCATGATTACATGATTATTTTATACTTATGTGAATGTAAACTTAAGGATATTCATGCCGACTGTTGCAAGTAGTTATTTATTATTTGCTTACTCAAATTTGAATCGACGAATTCTGCACAAATTATAATAACTGAAAGAATTATGTGTACATTGCATAGATGATTGGTTATGCAAACCTAGAGTCGATATTTATCTGCTGATGTATTATTTTCTTCTAGCCATCTAAGCGGAGTAATAACCTTGAGATTTATCTGTGTTTTGACAAAATGTTAAACATTGGGCTTGTAGTAACATTACCAAAGTAGCTTCGCGCTTGTGGTAATATTCAATGTTATTGACCAGTCCGTGAGAGGAGGATTCTTGCAATGCATAATTTACTTTTAAAGCAATTTTCTTTCTTGAGATGTGTTAATGCTTGAAGTTATGAAAATGTGAATAAATTCAAACTTTTAAGAGGCTTCGAGTATTTTTCTCTGTCTCCAAGTCCAAAAACCTTATAGATGACGCTCTTGCTTATTGCACCATGTCTTTACCCATTGCGAGGCTTAAGGAGTAGGAATGCTGATGTTGGTAGCTTAAGACTTCGAAGTTAGCATAAACTTTAATCTTGCCACGAATAGATAAAACTAAATGCACGTGCACACATCACTTCGATTCATGACGAGTAGTGAATAATGGATACCTTATGAGCATAAGTGGTATGAGTTGACTCGAGTTTCTTGTATAAGTATGATTTAACCATGGAAATTGTTGTCTTGGGGAGTGACTTATTGATGCTTTGTTCGGGACGATCAAAGTCTAAGTGAGGGGTAGTTGATGACGGTCAAATTATACCTGTAAAAGTCATCAACATTGTCCTTAAATCGGGATTAATAATATATATTTTATGATAAATCGCATGTTTATAATTATTATTTAATGTTATGTGATTAATAAAATATAATTTGGTATTTATCCGTTTTTATTATATAATTTGGTATTTATCCGTTTTTATTATATAATTTGGTATTTATCCATTTTTATTTAAATATGATTTATTTTGGGATAAATATTTATTTTGCAGATTAAGATAATTTTTGCAGGATAAATATAGATGGAAGAATTAAATCTCAAGATAAATCCAAGATGCATTGAAGATAAAGATCGGATAAGCACGTGAAGAGGAGTAAGGCATGACAAGAGCCGGCGAGCCAATCAAATGTGTGGCGTCGACTTGGAGGATGCATTTAGGGGGGGCGCATGTCACTTTTAATGATCGGCCGGGAGTTATCTCTTATTATTTTTATATTTTGAAGTATATCTCTTAATTAGCTTGAACCCCTATAAATAAAGGCATACATTACACGCCATATGTACACTTTAGAAATACTTTGGCAAATACAATTCACAACATTGTTTTTATTTTCAATATATGTTTTTTTATTTATTTTATGTTCGTTCATTACGGAGTCGTTAGAATCACCGGTTAGAGATCGTATCGAGGAGTGGGAATCACGCTCGTCTTCGAGGGTAATGTCTACTCAATTATGCAATCTTTATTCATAGATCTAATTTATTTCATGATGGAGTAGTCGTTTTGTGTATTGATTTCGTGATGTAGTTAATTTACGAACCCATGTTTATGTAGATCTGAGACGTAAAAGACGTTTCACAAGCAAATCTGGTTCAGATCTGAGCTTACTGGAAGCGAGCCTATGTCTCGTTGGTAGTAAGATCTTTGATGTTCTTGATTTGTCTGTGAACGGCTTCGACTACGTTAGGTTCTCTGCTTTGTAATTCAAACGAGTAATTAAACTTGATCAACTTAATTATTTGTCATCGTAATTTAACATGAGACCTAAAAAGTGATTGTTACTTAGGACCGAGATTGAATCGGTGTCTAAGAAGTACGCCTAATCATAGGAATGTTGCTTAGATGAGGTTACGGTTTATACCGGCATCCCTAGTTTCGTAATTGTGTCAGAAGTTATATGAGATGGAGACTAAAAATGTGAAGTCACGTAATGGAGACACTATGATCTAGATGGCCTAACCGGAGCTAGATCTATTTTAGGGGATGACTCCCGTAGTCAGAATAATTAATCTTAAATGTCTTGTTTTGTCTCGTCGTCAATCTACATAGCATGGGGGAGTAATTACTACTAGCGTTATCAATACCGTTTATCAATTATTTATAAAACCTATAAAAATAAGTGTTTTAGTGTCGTTGTGTCTTTTGTTGGTTTTGTGTTTCTATTGTGTCAATTTTAATTCTGCGTTATTTGTTGGTCGTAGACCGCCTTTAATTTGTTTTTTTAGTTTAATAAGTCATATTTCGTTTAAGCCGAGTCTCTGTGGGATTGACCTCGACTCTATCTAACTATACTACGATTGAACCTAGTTCTCTTGCTAGTGTGTTATTTAGGTATCGAGTATTTTTATTACTTGGACCGTGCATCCGGAACACTTAAGAGACACTTTGGAAATAACTACACCATTAGGAAAGGTAACTAAGGTAGCTAATATACCACAAGTGGATGTGCGTGTAAGAACCTAGCAGTGCAAGAGTGATCTTATAGTGTTGGCTTTATCACTTTGATGTAATTCTTGAAATGGCTATACGAGAATTATGTTTACTTGGAATGTAGATAAAAGAGAGTGACCTTTAAAGTACTTGGAAAAATCATCAAAGACTTATCAAGGAAATGTCTACAGGCCTAGCAAGAAGCGTCATCTAATAATCTCAACAGTTAAGGCCATTAGGGCTTGTCAGAAAGGTTGTGAAGGCTACCTGTTGTATGCAATGGATGTGGAACAAGTGAATCCTAAGTTAGATGAGACCCATGTTGTAAAAGATTACCCTGAGTTATTTCTGGATGAGTTACCGGGAAACATGCCGGATAGGGAAATAGAGTTCGAGATCAAGTTAGTACCAGGAGCGGCACCAGTTGTTAAGGCATTCTATAGGATGCTCCAGCTGAATTAAAAGAGTTGAAGGCTCAACTTAAAGATATTCATGAAAGGAATATAATTCAGCCAAGTACATCACTGTGGGGAGCTCCTGTTTTTGTTTGTCAAGAAAAAGGCAGTAGAATGAGGATGTGCATAGACTACAGAGCTATGAATAACCTTACCATCAAGAACAAGTATCCACTACCAATGATTCATGATATGTTTAATCAGTTGCAAGGCAAGAGGGTGTTTTCCAAGATTGATCTTAGGTCGGGTTATCACCAGTTGAAGATTATGGTAGCAGACATACCAAAGACGGCGTTTAGTATATGGTATGGACATTTTGAGTTCTTGGTTATGCCTTTTGGACTCACTAATGCTCCATTGACATTTATGGTTTTAATGCCGCATGTTTTCATTCCCTACTTGGATAAATTCATGATAGTATTCATAGATGACATTCATGTCTACTCAAAGGATGAGAAAGAGCATGAAGAACACTTAAGGATTCTGTTGAAAACTCTGAAGGAGAAACAGTTGTATGCGAAGTTTTCAAGTGTGACTTTTGGCTGAATCAAGTCAGTTTCTTGGGTCATGTAATTTCTAGAGATGGCATTCAAGTTGATCCGGCGAAGATCGAAGAATTTCAGAAATGGCCTAGACCTACCACAGTTTTAGAAGTGAGGAGTTTTCTGGGTTTGACCGGTTAATATCAAAAGTTCGTGCAAAAAATTTCTAAGATGGCTACACCATTCACCAAACTTACACAAAATAATGTGAAGTTTGAATGAACTAGTGAGTGTGAGACATCTTTTAGACTTTGAAAGACAAGTTGACTACAGCCCCAGTTTTGGTAGTTTCGGAGATCTTTGATAACTACGATGTCTACACCGATACTTCGGGACAAGGGTTAGGTTGTGTGTTGATGCAAGGAGGAAAGGTAATTGCCTATGCATCTAGACAATTAAAGGTGCATGAAAAGAATTATCCGACACACGATCTAGAGCTAGCAGCGGTGGTTTTTGCCTTAAAGACTTGGAGGCATTACTTGTATGAAGTTATGTCTAGGATCTTTATAGACCATAAAAGTTCAAAGTATTTCTTCACACAAGAAAATATGAATATGAGGCAGCGGAGATGGTTAGATTTTGTGCAGATTACGACTTGGACATTCAATATCATCCGGGTAAATCCAACATGGTTACAGATGCTTTGAGTGGAAAACCAGTGTTCACGGTTTCAAGGGTTGAAGATGTGACAGAACAGTTAGATGGGCTAAAAATCTGGGGTTATGGACAGACTGAAGATCAATAGTTTGTGGCACCATTGTTAGCAAGATCCGAGTTGATGGATGATATTCGGGAAAAGCAAGATGGAGATCCAGTGTTGGTTAATTTGAAGCGTGTTGCAAAAGAGAAACCTACAGTGGGATATGTGTTTGACAAAAACGGGAACCTTTAGTATCCGGATCATTTATATGTGCCTAATATTGGTGACTTAAGGCAGAGAATTATGGAAGAGGCACATAGGATTGCTTTTGTAGTACACCCATGAGCTACTAAAATGTATAGAGACTTGAAGGAAAGGTTTTGGTAGCCTTTCATGAAATTGGAAATAGCAAAGTTTATGGCAGAGTGCGACGTATGTCAGAAAGTTAAGGCAGAACGTAGAAGACCAAGAGGAATGTTTAAGCCATTGGATATCCTAGAATGGAAATAGGATAAGATCACGATGGATTTCATCACCGGGTTACCAAAGACAAAGAATGGACATGACATGATTTGGGTAATTGTGGATAGATTAACCAAGTCCGCCCATTTCTTGCCGAATAAGGTAGATATGCCCTTGAAGAAGATGACAACACAATACTTGAATAATATAGTGAAACTACATGGAGTACCTATCTAGATAGTTTCGGATCGAGACAGTCGGTTCGTCAGTCGATTCTAGAAGAGTTTGCAAAAGGATTTAGGAACGAAGTTGGATTTGAGTATGGCCTTTCATCCTCAAACAGACGGACAATCAGAACGGACAATCTAAACACTTGAGGATATGCTTAGAGCATGTGTGTTGGAAGTAGGCGGATAATGGGATGATTACCTACCCGTGGCAAGGTTCGCTTATAAAAATACTTATCACACCAGTGTGGGTATGCCTCCGTTCGAAGCTTTGTATGAGAGAAGATGTCGAATGCCGCTGTTTTGGGATAAATTTGGGGAGAGGCAAGTCACCGGGCCGGAAATGGTTGAACAAGTGAAGGAAAGAGTTTTGTTGGTAAAGAAGAATTTGAAGGCAGCTCAAGACAGACAGAAAAGTTGGGCTGATGTTAGAAGATGACCGCTAGAGTTTGACGTCGGGGAAAGAGTTTATCTATGAGATACGTTGGACCTTTTGAGATCATTGAGAGGGTTGGACCTTTGGCATACATGTTACATTTACCAGAATCAATGTCGAGAGTAAACAACGTGTTCCATGTGTAATGTTGAAGAAATGCTTGACAAAAACGGTGTTGAAGCTACGGTAGACCCAGAGATCCTTCAAGATAATCTTGCCTACGATGAGAAACCAATCAAGATTCTAGACCGGAAAGAAAAGATGATCAAGAGACGGATGATCCCTCTGGTTCTGGTGCAATGAAGCAATCATTCACCGAACGAGGAAACTTGGGAAGTTGAAGACGATATGATTAGTGAGTTCCCAGACCTTGTGGATTTACCAGGTACGTTCGGTTTCGAGGATAAAACTCCTCTTAAAGGGGGGGAGGAATGTCATATTCCGATTCTCGAGGAAAAGGGCAGAGATGTCACTTTTGCGAGAACAAAATATTATATTCATTTACTATGGAAATTAAGTATTTAAAATTATATATATATATATATATATATATATATATATATATATATATATATATATATATATATTATATATATATATTTGGAAATTGGGATTTATTATAATTAAGGAAAATAATAAGTAATTATTATTTTGGGAAAAGTTATTTAAGGAAATTAATCTCATTATTCTTATAACCTATCAGTTTCATCAGAAATTGTCTTTTACGTTCTCAGAGTAACTCTTGAGATCAAAAGGGCAGACAAAGAGAGTTCTTCCAAATATTCACGGAATTCCTGGCCGTTTTCATATTCGAGTAGAGCTTTGGAATCGTCGTGAAGAGGGCGTCGTTTCAATACCAAAAGTTTGGAGTTTTCTAAAAGTAAGAATTTCCGAGCCCTAGTTGTGTTTTTTAATGTGTTGATGGATTAAAACTCATGTTTTCGTAAGATCGTTGTTATAGAAACATATGATAGAATCTAACCTTGGTTCGGAATTGATCACATAGGTTTTATGTGGAAAGGTTCAAGTTTTACTGCAGTTTTTCTTGGTTTGGATTTGGAGTTTGCTTGCAATCAAGTAAGAGGCTCTTCCTAAGATTTAACTATGGTTTATAGGGCTAAGGTTGATGATTTGATGTGTTTAGATGTTAGAAATCATGTTTATTTGTTGTCAAGGGATTATGAGATGATTCGCTTTGCTAAAGATGTGTTATTTCTGCTATTTTCGGAGTTTTATCGATGTTGAAAGTGTTTAGAATTGGGTAGGAATAGTAAAAGTGCATGAAAATCTAGTTAGGGATTTTCTGCGTTCAATGCGAACGCATTGGGTAGCAATGCGCACGCATTGATAAGACATAAAGTCGGGTTTTGGTTCAGGATGCTCAATGCGCACGCACTGGATAGAATGTGAATACATTGAGGGTCAGAAAGTGAAAAAGTGATACTGGGAGTTAATGCGCACGCATTGGTCGACGGAAGCATCCTGAATGTTTCGTGTTGCTCATGCGCACGCATTAAAGATGATGCACACGCATTCATCCCTGTTTTGGGAATTTGTGAGTTTTAAGCCTTGAGTTCTGTTTTCAAATGTTGTTTCTCGATCAAATAACATTAAATGAACATGAACAAGCCTTGATTGAGTTTCTGATGCGTTTACTTCCGGCACCGAATGGATTCTTTCTTAGAATTGAAGTTCGGGACCATCGGAAGGGCATGATAGGCTTGTGCTTTGATGAGTTAGTATTCATCATTGTCTGTGTATGTTATAGGATGTCATGTCTAGCTGTCTAGTGAGGGAGTAGAGTTGTTAAGGTGATGTTTGCCTTGAAAACACTTAGGTGGCTAGTTAACGAATTATAAATACGTACTTGTGTAGTTAAAAGATTAAACATCATGTCATTCTTGGATAGACACCTGTTCATATCGCGATGTGTGGGCGTTTTAGAAAAAGTGAATAACTCCGTAAGTTACTAAGACCCCAGGTGCTGTGGGACTTCACCGAACGTGTACACTATCGGACTAGCCCGTGGCTATTGGGTGATCCACTAATAGGTTGCAAAGTTATATCTCTTGGCGGATATACACCATGCGTAGTGCCGTTCACAGATAAGTAAAGTTAGAATGTTTAGTCATGACATGTTGATGAGCATGTAGTAAACCTTAGATTGAGTCAATCATACAAAGATGAGTTAATAATTATGAATGTTGCGATATAATCCTTAATTAAATCATAGCTTCTATCTTTTATTAAGTACTTTGTATTTACCTCAAATGCATGTTTGTTATGTGTTTGAGGATGAGAAGACGAATAGGTGAATCCGGATTTTGATGAGGATTTCGAGGACGACGTTTGAGGACGCCGACGTTGGAGCTTACTTTTATTCTTTTCTATATATGACGTTCTAGACTACGTTTCATTGTTTGGGAACATGTTGAGTTTTCCTTTTGAGACTTTGTAATTTCTTTTATTGAATCTTTTGGGAATTTTCATACGTTATAAGTCTTTTGAGATTTCATTGTAATAAGTTACATCTCTATCTTTAGTTGATGTTTCTATTCTTGTTGATTGAAAAAAATTTACCCGAGTCGTTTAGCTTCCGTTTTGCTTAACTCGATACGACGTACTAGAGACTTAAGTATAATGTGAAATTTATTTTATATTATATGTACCGAACGTTCCTTTTTCGGATAAGGACTCGGTGTCCGAAAACGGTGCGTTACAGTCACTGACACTGACGTTGATGTTCAAAAACTAAAGTCACCGTCACTAACGTTTACGTTATAAAAGTGTCACTACTTAGTAACGTCAGTCCACTGACGTTGATATCAAATAGGAACATCAGTGATGCTGACGTGTGGTGCTGGAAGTAAAAACAAGAATATATGTGTGGTGCCGCAAGTGGAAAAAGATAATCAAAAAAGGATGCCGATAGTAAAAATGAGATGCAAATAGAACCCCTATATAGATTAGTGTTTCTTTTCCGGACCCAAACCCTCAACTCAATGTACATTCGCCCGTCTTCATACATGAGTATATATAATACAGTAAAACCTCGATAAATAAATACCCTCTGGATCGAAAAAATATTCGTTTAGCGATTTTATTCATTTATCGAACATTATTTTAAGCCCATTTGCTCAAGTCGGGACTGGAGAAAATTATTCATTTGGCGAAGTTATTCATTTATCCAATATTCATTTATCGAGGTTTAACCGTACGTCGTAAAGGGATTTTAGATTATTAAGATATATTACATTTTATTTTCCTGTAACATTTTTTCCACAAGCAGAGGATAAAATACAGGATATTGTTGAAACATATATATATGTATACATGGATGGATCAGAAATTGATAAGAGCCAATTGTTGAATATTCATCGGGTAAGAATCGGAAGGGGGCCCCGAAAACGCCCTTTGAGCAAGGATAGCATTAACAGCTTGAGTTGGATGGAATGCGTCCCAAAATACATACTGATTTCTGTTAAGGCAAGGGGCAGCGTATGGAAGACAAGTTATCTGCCCTTGGTTCCTACCTAATCCACAACATCCACTGTTCCATACAGTGAAACCTGCAACAGTAGGCATATGCAATAATTAAGATACGCGACCAAAAAAAAAAAAAAACAAAAGAATAACCCATGTGTAAGTGTAATGCCCCAGACTCTGCAACAGTAGGCGTGATCAGGGGCGGTTTCAGGAATTTGATGATACGAGTCGGAAATTTGTCATATTTTATAATTAATAAACTTAGTCTTATATGTTATAGTTCAATACAGATCAATACGGGTGAATATATAAAAATAAGCGAATTGGCGTTATATATATATATATATATATATATATATATATATATATATATATATATATATATATATATATATATAAAACCCCTTATGTAAATGCTATAAGGTGGAGCCACCTCAGGCATGATGCAATAATTAAATGAGTGCATTAATTATCCGGTAATTCGATAGATAGGGGCTAAATGAGTTATTAATTATCCTCGTCTTAGTCTAAAAGGAAATTAATCCGAGTTGAAAAAACGTTTATGTCTCACACTTATATGAGGATGATCATTTATTAACTTTATCAATATGGGACTTTACACCCTAGAACCTGGGAAAGTCATTATCAATGAATTCCCGAGTAATTTTCAAACAACCTATGCGATTCACGCGGAAATATAATGTAATGTGTATGTATATATACATGTATATATATAAGATAAGTATATAGGTGTGGCAGTACCATATTTCGCTTGGTTGTTTAGAATGTCACCAACAATAGTGTAGCTATTTCCATAGACAAACAACGAACCAGGATGAGTGCCATTATTCATAACATCAACAAGCCTTATTAACCATTGATTAAACGAACCGATCATCTGGTTTACTGAATCGACACACCTCCCGGGTGCGGCCTGACCCGTTGCTAACTGGTTAGGGATACATCCGAGTGGCCCTACACCGGCGATCACAAACTTTCGTAGCCCTACGCTGTATAGCGTCACTAGCTGCCTTGCGTAATGATTAACAAGAAGGTTCGCGAAATCTGACGGGTTGTAGTTGTAGCTTGTAGTGTATAATGTTGGCAAAAGATAGTTGTTAATGTAGTCATTACTACCAATGACTAAAACTGCTAATGATTTCGATAGGTATCGGCTTAGATTTTCAGGGGTTGTCATCTTTCGTAATTCACTTAGTGTGGCTTCGAAATTTATCACTTGTTGGCTTAGCGGATATCGATCTCCCTGCACCGTATGTCGTATATGTATATGAATGTATTGAAATAATAATAATAATAATAATAATAATAATAATAATAATAAATATTCCTTCCGTTCCATAATAACTGAGGCAGTTGTCAAAAAAATTTGTTTCAAAATAACTGAGGCAGAACATTTTCCAAAACAGCATTTATTGCATATTTTCCTACTTTACCCTTATTTAATATTAGGAAGGAAGATAAAATGAATACTGCATTAATTGTATCATAGGGGTTTTTTAGTCATTGCATCCGAAAATCATAGCATTAAATCATATTCTTAATAAACGTGTTTTTGGCAACTGGTGCTTCAGATAATTTGAAACGGAGGGAGTAATAATAATAATAATAATTAATTAATTAATTACATAATGTCGACCGGTCTCGTCAAGGATTCCGGCAGCTGCAGAGGCATAATTAACTCCTCCGACAAGCCTTGCTCCTGTAGTTGATCTGTCTGCAAATGGAGGTGGTGGTGGGATCCCCAGCAGATCCACTGTATAATAAATACATTCAAATTCAGGAATATATTATTCTTTTTAGGTAATTTGGTTAAATATTATTACTACCAAATTTTTGAGGATATATAAATGTTTTTAGTCCCTCTATTTACAATCAATTGTTAGTCATAAAAAAACATTGATGTAGTAAAACTCCAGGAACAAACTAATAAAACATAAAAATGACATTCTTTTTACATCTAAAAATCTTCTTCCAGTTTTACCATTTAATTTATTCATTTTTTCATTCTGACTCAATTTTAGGCTAGAAATTGATTAGTTTATTGATCGAATTTTAATCGTAAGTATCAAATATGTTTTCTCATCGATATTGAGCCTAGAAAATACTCAATATCCTGACTCAAATTGAGTTATGTTAAAAAATTATATCCAGACTCAAATTCGGTTAGGATAACACAGACGTACCTAGAAAGTCAATGAGTGTTTTCCCATTGCAAAATCTACCGGAAGCGCCTCCATTGAAATCAATACCATAGGGATAGTAATTAGATCTGGCAATAGAGTTGAGGAAGTTGTTGTTCCCATCATCAACAAGTGAATCTCCAAACACAAACATGGCTGGCACTTGTGCTTGTGCTTGTGCTGCAATTGCATCATGATCCCCTTGCACCATTTTTACACATCCTAGTATTATTACCATTGTCTTTATACCAAAAAACATCAAAACCAACCACAAAGAATCGTTCCCAAATAGTCTAATATTCATGGCCATCTCAAAACCCTCACTACTCTCTCTCTCTCTCTCTCTAATTTTCTAAGTTCAAAATTCTACCTTGTATAAGGAATATTTAGAAGATATACATAAATATATGTCTCAAATCCGTTGTCTCATGCATCTACAATACATCACATGATAATGGAAAGATGTTTATTTATAGTAATCTTAAAGTTGAAGCTGCCAAAATAAGAAACGGACTGTATATGATGTAAGCAAAGCACGCAGATTGTGGGGTTTACTCCAACGAGTTTCTTTCTTTCTTAGGTCTGTTAAGGCCACTTTTTTGCGGTTGTTTTGCTTGATTTATGGCTGCTACAAAATTAAAAATGGTGACGAAAAATTTATCCTGGTCCAGTCATAGATATGACATGATGGACGATCCAATAAAATTTAAGAATGATGACATGGATCCCTTCTTTATGGTAAAACTTATCTCAATTTTAATGATATGATTAAATGTTCATTGACTTCCATTTTTCATTTTCTTGCTTAACATTGGTATTTTAAGTTGGCGGAGTATCACAAACTTTTTGATATTCCAGATGATATTTTTTTCATTTTTTCTTTTAACCTTATCTTGAACATGAGACTCAAGAGGCTTATAACTTATATATATTGAAAATATAGTTGATTTTAGGGCCCTAGAATAGTAAATGTGTAAATTCTTCATTAAATGTGTGTTGTAAAATTTGTACGTCAATAAAATTTGGATTTTTTTACATATGTTTATTTAATTAAAAAAAATTGTTACCGAATTGAAAGGGCCTCGTCTGAAGAATTGGTCTTGGGCCATGAATCCCACTGGGCGGCTCTTGATGACATGGTATGTCTGGATCCCTTCTTTGTGGTAAAATTTATCTCAATTTTAAAATATTGCCCTCATTTTTATACAGTGGACTAATTATGACATGGTGTGTCGATCCCTTCTTTGTAGTATACCTTTAATTTTTTTTTTTAAGGTAAAAACATTTTATTAAGCACAAACATGAGTACAAGCAGAAACATCCAAAGGAGGGTATGAACCACATTCGACAAAGGAGGAAATGGCTAGACCATGTTTAGCGAGAACGTGGGCCGAGACATTTCCCAAACGTCTAATAAAAGAAAAAGAATCAGAATTGAACCGAGATAGGGATTCCCTTCAAGCATCCGTGATCTGACCAAAGCTTGATAGGTCCTCACCTTGAGATTGGAGGTGATTAACTATAAGAAAAACACTCATTTGCTACACTAGCTTTTGTCACACATACAAAAAATGTTGCTATATACTTACTTTAGCCACAATAGCATAGCAAATGAGTCTAACTATGTATATATTAGCCATACTTTTTTGTGTGTGTGACAAAAGCTAGTGTAGCTAAATGGTGTATTTCTTGTAGGTACCACTGTTTTGGAATCACTTTCATAATGAGATTTCTATATCCATAAGCAAAGGCAAAAGCAAATCCATGGAAGACGGCTAAGCCTTCACCAAAATCAACCGAGTAAGCACGACCCAAATTCAATGAAAAGCAATTTAAAATAGAGCTAAGGAGTCTCGAAAAATACCACCAATCGATAATTGATTGTACTCTTTTAAGGTAGCATCAAAGTTACATTTAATACTCCCTGCTGGTGGGGGTGTCCATAAAGCCAAATTATCCGTGTCAGCGGGTTGGTTCAGAGATGTAGTATTTTTACTTGCGTGATGTGATCTGCAAGAGCCGTTGCCTGCATAATGAGGGAAGAGATATTTCTCGGTGTATTTTCAAAGATCCAAGAGCATCTAGCTTTCCATATGTACCAGAAAAGATAGAAGACTCTAATATGAGAATATTCATCGTCCCAATCAAGCAGAAAATTTATCACATTAAAAAGATTTGTGAGTCGCAAGTTTTTCCATCATTTGCTAATTTTTTTCTCTGTCCCAAACAGGTTTAGCAATGGTACAATCAAATAAACAATGGTTTATAGTTTCTTTCTCCGATACCACAAAGAGAGCATATAGCTTAACCACACCCTCTTTTAGCTAAATTAGTTCCAACTGGCAAACGGTTTGAAATGGTTCTCCAAAGAAAGTGAATAATGCGTGGCTATACTCTTTGACCCCAAATATGATTCCAAAAAGAATTTTCCTTTGAAGCAGAAGCATGATTTTCACGATTGGATTTTTCCAAATTGCTCACCGCCAAGTGATATCCACTTTTAACAGAGTAAACACCGTTAGTTGTGTGATGCCATATAATTTTATCCTCACCTGCAATTGGACCCAAGGGGATCTGTAAGATCAAATTTGCAACTTGTGTAAAGAAGTTATCTCAAATAAGAGTGTCCTTCCATTGCCTTCTGCTTGGGTCGATAAGAGTGTTCACCAAGGTATCAATAGGTTGAGTTGCATGTAAAGGTGAAATAATGAAATCACTCATGCCAACAAGACATGGGTTTCCATGGATTCGTACTGAACTGCCGTTACCAATCCTCCATCGTAGGCCCGTCAATAAGTGGTCCCGGCATGTCAAGATAGACCGCCACATGAACGACGCATTGTGAGTGTTAGAACCGTGCGCAATTAAAATAAATAAACGAAAATTAAATCAACAATTTTATTTGATATATTTAAATAACTATATTACAATAGTAATTGAAATAAAAATACGATGCAATACAAAACCGAGACGAGTCGAAAACTCTGTCCTTAAGACAATTTTGGCCCGGTATGACGTACCCCGGTTGTTACCAATTGTCTCCCAGGATAACTCGGTTATACCTGTTTAAGTAGAGGTACTTCAGACTTGAACCACAGCGAACTGTGACAATGCCCAGAATCTCTTCACTTGATGCAAGAACAGTATGTATGTATGCAATTCTGGTGTTGTATTTCTGTATTTGTGTGTTTTTCTTCCCATTCATGTAGCTCGTTTATATAGCAGAGGACATGGAAAAAGTGATGGAAATGAACAGCCTCATATGGAATTTAATGTCATAAATATCAGCATTATGTTGGAACTTGGAAAGCTGAAAGCCTCAGCTTTAATCACGACTTAAAGTTGGATAGGAACATGAACAGTCTCACGATCGAGCCTCACTTCAATGAGAGACTTTTCACGATCGAGCCTCACTCGGCAACTTCGATTCAGCAGATCGAAAAATAACTCACTCAAAGAACTTGATTCATTCGGACTTTTCACGATCGAGCCTCACTTCAAAGAACTTTAGTTCAGCAGATTGAAAAAATAAATTAACAGCAAAACCGACTTTTCACGATTGAGCCTCAAATTCGTGATTGAAAAATAAATTAACAAAGAAACCGAACTCACGATCGTGAACCTTCAAATCGAAATTGCATTCGTAATATGCGCGGACATGCGGGCATGCACAAGCCCAAGGGTAAATCCGGATTGGATTTGCACCCCCCCTGCGCCCGCGTAGAGAACGGTGTATAATGTTGGTTTCTTATTCCAACAACACTAAAACAATATCATATAAATATTGCTTCTTTTTCCTTCTTCCAACCAATGTGGGATAGAAGTTTCTTCCCATTTTTCCTTTTCATAACACACACTTAAGCTCAATAGGCCCAATATGACATATCATCAACAAACCGACTTTAAGCGTTAATTTCTCATTCACTCGTTATCCGAATTGAATGATTCCAAATCCTGAATTCATCTACGACTCACGTAGTTTTCAGAATTAATAAAACATTACATATATTCTATACAAGAATATATCCGAAATACGCTTACAAAGTCACTGAATAAAATGATTATAAAATCATTTTTAATTCATTTTTAATTCAATTCCACATTTTCTCCAACAGTGAGTACATGAGGATGCTAGAAATGACACGCGGGGGAAATATTTAGCTTTAAGAAGCCTGCTAGAAATAGAGTCCAGGTTTGAAAAAATCTGCCACGCCTGTTTGCCTAGCATGGAGAGGTTGAAACAACCAATATCTCGAAATCCCAATCCCCCTAGGTTTTTGGCCTTTTTCCAAACATCCCAAGACTTCCAATGAATTTTTTTCAAACCGTCCTACGACCCCCAAAAGAAACGTCTAATCATAATTTCAATGTCATTCAGAAGATACCCTGGCAAGAGAAAGCACCCCATGCCGTAGGTAGGAAGGGCTTGAATTACACTCCTTATAAGAATTTCTTTTCTGGCATTCGAGAGGAACTTCTCTTCCATCCACTTAATTTCTTTCAAATTCGATCTTTAATGAAACGAAAATTTGCCTTCTTAGATCGGCCTATAATGTAAGGAAAGCCAAGATATATATCGACCTCCCTCGCTTTCATTAATCTCCAACTCGGTAATGATAGATAAATGAGTAGCTTGAGGTACCTTTCGTCCAAAATAAATAGAGGACTTATCATAATTTACCGGCTGTCCTGAGAGTTGTTCATAATTGGTAAGGACCTCATTTATATTTGTTGTGACGTCGCTTGATGCCTCAAGAAAGAAGATGCTATCGTCTGCAAAAAGTAGGTGGTTGAGTTGCAACCATTTTCCTCTAAACGTGACCCCTTTTAGAAGATGCTCGGATTCAAATTTTTGAAGCAAGGCAGATAGACCCTCGGCACATAAAATGAAAATGAACAGAGGCAAGCCTTTAATTAAGACAATTATTTTTCCCTATAATTTGTCTTTGTTCATATATAGTTATTTGTTATAAATGTTGTGTATTGTGGATGTCCATTAGATGTAATATATATGTCTTCTGTGTAAAGTAATAGCCCACAACTAGTTTACTTAATAACCAAGTCTTGTTGGAAGCACGACATAGCAGATAAGTATCGACGCAAGCATGACTAAGCAACTTCTGATGAAACAAGATGCTGACAAGCAGCTGGAATAGTGTTGTTAACGAACACAACCGTTTGTGAACAAACTCGTGTTCGGCTTGTTAGTGTTCGTGATCGTTTGTTCGTTTAATGTAACGAGCCGAGCACAAACATGATTGTAGGCTCGTTTGCTTAACGAACAAACATGAGCTTGGTTCGCGAACGTTCGATTATGTTCGCGAACGTGTTTATATAAATACATCAATGTATAGTAACCCTAATTTAATAGAGGATAAGTCATTCAATCATCTAATAAATATTATAGATTGATTTTATATAATATTTAAATATTTTTATAATAATTTTTGTTATGTGATGTATATAATATTAATTTATAATTTGTTATTTTTGCATTTACACTTTATGTTTAATACCTTAACGAACCAAATGTTTATGCACTTACACTTTATGTGATGTAAAATTTTATTTTGTTAATATGGTGATATTATTTTGGTGAGCATGATGATGCAATACCATTCCTTGGAGTGAATGTGTATAAACTATTTAACGTGACTAAACTATATAATTAAGATGTGTCGATTGACACACGTCCATTCCTCGGAGTGAATGCGACCAAATGAAATATTTGAGATGTATCAGATCATAAATGTCAATCCCTAGAAGTGGAAGCGACTAAACTCAAAATTTATGATGTGTCATATTAGACATATGTGTTCTTGGAAGTGAACGTGAACAATTAAATATTCTAGATGTGTTGAGATACACAAGTCTGTTCCCAGAAGTGAACGTGACAGAATCTAGATAGTGTATTCCGATATTTAAATATGTATCAAATCACATCAGTCAATTCCGTGAAGTGAACGTGACATATATGAGACTGTGATTTTAAAATCGTCATAATAAATCTCACCAGAAGTGAGTTGATGACGCTCTTGTGAAATTGATACATCCGTACAACCCGGTATACTATAGAAAGGATCATTTGTTCTTGTGGACAAATTTGATCAAAATATTTTGATCACCTAAAGATGACCATTCTTTTAAAAGTATACATAGATGGACTTGGAGTTCATTGGGAGCACTTGTATACTCATAGAAGTGAATCTGAAATTCACAAGAAATAAATATGGACTCGGAGTCCATATGAAAGGAAATGATGTTCCAATGAATGACCATACCTACTTGATCTAGTCAATTCCCCGAAATGATTGTCACTAGATTCAAAAAAATGGTATGAATTCTAAGATCAATATGTTATGAATTATGTCTACATCTTATTTGTTTGTTGTTTAAATGAAGGCGAATATGGTTAAAATGAAATAAAAATTTTAAATTCCGGTGCATTCCCGTATTAATTTCTTAACACATTTAGTACATCACATTGTCCATAACCCATAACCCATAACCCGGTTTGTTTACCTGAGCTGGCGACCTAATACCCTTCCCTAACCCTAGTCCCTTGTTGAGTCAACCATCTTACCGAGGGTTTTTACCCTGTGAGGTCTATTGGTTTGTGTCTGACTAAGAGTCTATTGAATCAATGATGGTCATACCATGTCTAAAGTTTAGTTTAAATCCGAACAATGGGCTTCTTTTGATATGGTTTGACAAGTCCATGGTCGACCTTCATTTCTAGGTCAACTCTCTGAACCAAAGCATGTCTTAGATCACTATCCTACCTCTGTTTGTGCTTGCCTTGGTTTTTGGTTGGATTTTGGTTTGTTCGGATCCCATATGGATCATTCAGGTTTGCTAAGAATTATGGCTCAATACAGTATGTGTGTTTTGGTTCTGTAAATAGTATTTAAAAACAATCATTGAGCAATCCTACACCACATTCTTTCACAAAGACTTTTCTGTTTTCTAAGAAGTTGTGTTTTCTGTGTCCATCTTGGCATTCAACTGAGTGGCCAAGTTATCTGCTCTACCTATTCACATCTGGCCTGGTTGCATTTGGTCAATAGACTGGGATCAGAGGTCTTAGTTTTCCGGTGTTCTTGACAAAGGTACACAGTAAATCAGTTTGCATTACGTTGTGATATGTACTTTGCTCTACTTGTGTTGCACATAAACAGTAGTCTTTTTTGAAACCGGTTTATGTGTTTGATTGAGTGTGACGTGTTCTTATATGTGTGAGTTCCCATATAAGGTGTCAATCACTTAAACACTTGGTCTGAAGTGCCAAAGGTGATCTGCCTAATTGTAGGCTTGTGAATTGCACCTTGACTGTAAGTGGCTTGTCAAAAGGACATTAAGTTCTTGAATTCTATGTGTCGGTATTTTTGCAGTATTCTTTGTGACTCTAGTCTGCCTGTCAGTTGTGTGAAACAATTTGATTTATTGTCTGTTTGACTGATCCTTGCAAGAACTTGTCACGAGATATTCTGGTCTTAAGTTCCATAAGTATATGCTTAAGTTTTAGGCATGTGGACTTGTTCTTGGCTATAAGTGGCTTAGTCAAAGTGACACTTAGATCATCTTGTGTTCACTGTCTGTGTTACAATCTCCCACTCTCTGTTAGTGTATTTGAAATTCAGTTCTTGCAACTGAAGATCGCTTACAGTAACACCATGTTACTGAGTATGTGTCTCTGTGCCTGCTCCCTGTTGTTTTACTTCTTATGTGAATCCTTGTGGAACCAGGCCTGATAATCAAACCTTTTTGGTGTGACTATCATTTCTGGAGTTCAGCTGCAAGTTTAGCTTAGCCTATTGGCCATCTGAGTTGTTTGGTCAGCTGAGTGTTTGTTTGGTCTGCTGAACAATATACTGCTATAGATATATCTATTGCTCAGTTTATATAATCAGTGTCTGCTGAGTTTGCTATCTTCATTGTTCATCTAACTTGTAGAAACCAGCTTTGTAGTGAAAACTGTTTTGATAATCTTTTATCAAGTTATTTCATAACTTGCTTTGTCATTAATTAACCAAGATAAAATCAATCATACGTGATATATCTTGATCACTTGGTTTTTAACTTGTTATCCACACAATCTAATTAAAATAAGCTTCCGGTTTCAATTAAGATTGATTAACTTGTTTGTTGAACTCAAAATTTGTGCTTAAAGTGCCTTAATTGTTTTAAGTGGATTAAAAGCTTTAAAATACACCCCTAAAAAAAGCTTTAAAATCCCTAGTGATCCATTTAAACCCCTTTTGGATCACTGTTTGGACTTTTCTAGTTTCAAGATCCCCATAAATGTACCAGATCAATTGTAGCCTAGCAAAGATGAGCGAGGTCGTATCCGCAGGGACATGGGTAATATGATAAGTGTCTGCATTCTTCTGGTTCAAGTCAACAAAGACAAATAAGTCTTATGCTACTCTACTCAGACATAATTAAACCTAACTACTTCAAGATAAGGAATTATTCAAGAAATTATCTTTACGGGTGTCTTGAGAATGATAAAACATGGATGGTTACATCTTGTGTGTGTTAATGGAGCAAACCGCTCAGATAGTAGTCAAGCCCTTAATGCCGGTACTCTTTTATTACTATGTTTATTCACTAGCCTACTTAGCAGGCCGACACTGTTGTCAATGGTTTGATTTTAACTATCAAACAAGTGTATAAACATGATTAAGATCTATAGTTGCACAGATAAATCTTGAAACCGCACTTAGTAGACTGGCACCACGTCACCAGCTCAATTTTAACTATTGGTTGTCTTACCCCTTTTCCCAACACGGATATTACCAGGTAAGTCTCAATTTGTGTGTGTGTGTGTTCATATTAATTGATAAATTTAACATGGACAAGCCACAATGCTTAAGTAAGACAAATTAACTACACAAGGGTTATCCATCTCAATCCAATATAAATATGAAATGCTATGAATAAAACATTATATTGATATGCAAAGTTTAGCCATCACAATTATACGATTCAAATGTCACATTAAGAATCTCACTAAAATGAATAATACCTAAAAGGGATACAAGAGGTTACCCACAACATTACAACCAAGAAATTCGAAGTTGTATTTGCTAGAATTACTCAATTCCATTAGACTTACTTTATCTTATTTTAGCAGGTCTTAGGCAAAGCCATGTACGCTCTTAATATGCCATTACCATTGCATGTGGTGGAGGTATTTGATGATCAGCTGAGTGACTCAGCTGAGCAAAGCAGCATAAATATTCCAGATGCATTTGAGGCCTTCAGTGGAGAATCAGTCCCGGTAAGCCAAGCATATGAACTTGTTCAGTTGAGGAGATCAACAATAACCAGGAAGGCACCAAACTTTTATCAAGGAGGTGTCAACAAGTCCAACAGACCCCACATCTACTGAGTGAGGTAATGAGTCTAGACAGACTCTCAGCTGAGTATGCTAAATATGTATGTGCCATTGATGTTGTCACAGAACCAAAGACATACAATCAAGCATGATGAGTGGAAAGAAGCAATGCACAAAAAGATTGATGCATTACAGAACACTCACACATGGTAAATTGTTGATTTTCCACCTAGAAAGAAACTTATTGGGTGCAATTGGTTGTACAAGATTAAGTATGACCCTGATGGATCTGTGGAAAGATATACGGCCAAATTAATAGCAAAAGACTATACTTATACATATGGCATTGATTATCAAGAGACCTTCTCACCAGCAACAACAAACAATTGGCATCTTCATCAAATGGATGTCAATAAAATCTTTTTGCACGGAGATCTTCATAAAGAAGTTTATATACAACTTCCTCAAGGATTCATGACTAACAAGCCATCTGCAGATTGACCAAATCCCTATATGGATTTAAACAAGCCAGTAGACAATGAAATTGTAAGTTGATAGAGTCATTAGAAACACAAGGGTTTGTTCAATCTAAGAATGATCACAGTTTGTTAACAAAAAGGTCATGAAAGTCCTTTACTTATTATTTGGTTTATGTATATGACATAATAGCAGCCAGTCCAGATGTTCAGTTGATCCAGCAAGTTAAATACCATTTACAGAAACAGTTTACCATCAAAGATCTTGGTAAGTTGGGATATTTTTTGGGCATTGAAGATTCTAGAACACCGGAGGGTATTTCCATCTCCTAAAGGAAGTACAAATTAAATCTCTTACAAGAGTATGAGTTTTTTGGAGACCAAGCCCGACGGAACACCTTTGGAATCTAAGCAGACCTCACAACATGGAGATTCAGCTATGTCGGATGACAATATTGCATACATACCATTAGTTGGAAAGATGATTTATCTCACTTTCACCAAACCTGGCATAGCTTTTGCACTTCAGCAGCTGAATCAGTTTCTAGACACACCTATAGAAAATCATATGAAGGCTATTGAGGTATTTAAAGGCCAATCCAGGCCAATGCATTTTCTTTCCAGCTGAGAACAATCCTGTTTTGACAAGATTCACTGATAGTGATAGGGCTATATGTCCTGAAACAAGGAGATCTGTTTCAGGTTATATGATGTTTCTGGGAGATGCCTCTATATCATGGAAAGCTAAGAAGCAAACAACTAATGCCAGAAGTTTTTCTAAAGCTAAGTATAGGGCTATGGCCAATGCTACTTGTGAAATTCAGTGGCTTATTTACATTTTGAAAGATTTGAAGATACATGTTCAGCTACCTACTATATTATTTGGTGACAATGACAGTTCCATGCATATTTTTCACAACCTTGTTTTCCATGAAAGTACTAAACACATTGAGATTGATTGTCATGTTGTCAGAGACAAAGTCAGATCTTTTTTGATCAACTCATGCTTATACACACCAAGGAGCAGATTGCTGACATTCTTACCAAGGCTTTGGATGCACCAATATTTTCTTACTTTTTGGACAAGCTAGGCATTTCCAAGATATTTCAACCAAGTTCCAGTGGATAAAGGAGTGTTGATGCCAAGAGGATGTGCAAGATGATTCATATGTCACTCTCAGATTGAGACGGTGTTACAGTATATAGATAAAGGAATGTTCATGCAAGAGGATGTACACAGCTGAACAACTCTGCTTATCAGCTCAGAATCAGCTCAGCTCTAATGGGGTAGTCATCTCTATTGAGGCAGTCAGCTCAGTTCTACCAAGGCACTCAGCTCAACTGAACACAGTAATCAACTGGATAGTATTGCAAGGCGGTCATTCTGTTATTATAGTCTTGTAACCTCCTTTTAACTAATTCATGAGATCATAGCTCAGGTCGGAGCAAGGTTCCATCGGACGTTCAACAAGCAATCTCACGATCGGGCACTCATGCTCGAAAATTTTCATTGTATGCTCCGCGGGTCGGAAGGCGGCGGGGGCTGTAAGGAATTCAAGACTTTGAAAGGAATCAGATAAAAGGACCGAGAACTACATATGGTCTCGAGACTCACTTCCTTGAAAAGAGGAGACAAAGTTATGTAGGCGGCGACCATTCAAGAAATGTAGCGGTTGCTCGACCCTAAAAAAAAGGAAATGAACGAAGTGAAGCAATGCAGCGAAGGGGATCCCCATACGTGACAGGGGAGGCCCGAGCGGGCTAGCATAGTTTTAAATAGTATATACTATAAATACCTCATGATCAGCAACATTGTAACTCAACCTACTTCAATATTCTAAGCAATAGTACTTCCACATTATATTTTGTGTTATGTTTTCAATTTCACAATTTTAACACAGGTCTTGCCGGAAGATCTTGGTGTTCTCTTATTCATCATTTTCATCCATCTGAGAAGTTGGTATAATCTCTAAACACCATTTTACATTAGCGGTATATTATTCGATAAATACAAGTTTAGCTTTTTGATTTTCGAGTTGCTATTGTTTCCGCTGCCAAAACTTGAGCCGTGTGTTCTGAAATTTGATGGATAGCTTCAATCTTTGATCCCCAAAATTAGGGGTGTACACGGATACGGATAATCCGAAAACCGAACCGTTTCAAAGCATTTGGTTCGGTTCGGTTGGTTAATTACTCTTCTCGGTTCGGTTTCGGTTTATACCATGCAAAAACCGAAAATTTCGGTTCGGTTGCGGTTAGTTCTAAAAAATATCCGAAATTGAACCGAAGACCGAACCGAATAACTATCCAAAACATTATCTGATTAATTGAACCGTTTTAACATGATTAAACCCGAACTGAAATCAAAGCCAGAATATCCTCTGTTTTCAATAAGTAACTTTAATATTATCGGTTGTAGGCTACTAGGCTTGTAGCATCTCCCATTAATTAATATATTTTTTGTTAAAAGTTATTTACTAAGTTCAAGAAAAAAACTGAAAAGTCATGTACAAATACATTGTTTTCTCTTGTTAAGTCACAAAAGTTCTTCCCTTTCTTTTTTATTGTCTGTTTTCACGGGTTCATCTTCTCAAATAAAAATCCTTCGACTACTTTTCATTAGGGACCTTTAATTACTTCGACTCAAAATTTAACAGTCTTATCTTATTTATTCGGTGGTGTGGATTATGACTTGTTTAAGTCTTATGTATTTTGATCAAACTTTTAATATTAAAAAGTTGTTTTTAATATATGTTTTATTTTAATTCGTTTTTCAGTTAACCGTTCATTTCAGTTCGATGTTGATTAAAATCTTAACATTAAATTTTTTCTAATATTATTATTTTGATTACATTTTTCGGTTAACCATCCGAATTGAACCGTTATATTCGGTTCGGTATGGTTCGGATATTTTTTTAGAACGGTTCGGTTACGGTTTCGATTTCATACTAACCGAATGTTTCGGTTCGGTTTCGGTTACGGCATTAACCGTGCCGATCCGAACCGTGTACACACCTACTCAAAATCTCCGTAAGATTTGCCTGATAAACTTCCCATCGTGTTTAGCTGCTAGTTGTGGGATTTAATTTTTCTTCTCTTCCTACGTATCACAAGTGGCACACTACACAAGATTATTCCAAAACAAAAAACAAAAGAGCATACGTGTTAAGCTTTGTCCAATACTCCGGAGGTGTGATAGATCTTCGGCATCAGAAGATTTATTATTTATAACCATTAGTGAATCGCCTTCGAAGATGATATTTGAGTAATTAACCCCAGCAGATGGCGTAAGAAAATTGTATGATACATAGCCAATGCCTCCCCAATATTTGCATAATAATTGCCCTCCAGTTTCCTTGAAAACGATGCAAAATAGTTCCATTATTGTCTCGTGCTAGACCTCCTACAACAGCCAACTAATTCTTTACCTCTGCATCGACATTTATTTTTACAGTCCCCAAAGGAGGAGTTTTCCAGGTAGATTCGTGAGGAGACACAAGTGGAGCTTTCAGATGTGTAGTAGTAATTACATTGAAATGTTCCCAAACTTAAATATCCGCCAGTTGAATCAAATAAGTAACGGAAATATCCTTTGGCGTAAAAAAACATAAGAACACCGCGCTTTCTAGATGTGCCATAGGGTGCACAAAATATTAGCAACACCTAATCCATCTTCTTTAGCCACTAGAATATCCATGAAACCGTGAAAAGATGAAACCAGCTGCAATTTCTGCCAATAAATTTTTCTCGGTTTTTCCTGCCAAACAGCCGTTGGAATGAGACATTCAAACAAACAATGCCATGAGGTTTCAATCTTGGTGTTGCAAACTCTACAGAGCCCATTTCCCAAACCTCGAGAGTTGAGACACCAAACCTGCTTCCGTTGGTAAAGCATTTTGAATAAGTTTCCAAATAAAGAGGATAATCCGGGGTTTTGTTTTCAGACTCCATATTCCATTCCAAAACCCTTTCATAGAAATTGAGGATGATGCAAAGTAGCTATATGGTTCATCATACTTCATATGCGATTGTGAAGCAACATAATAACCAGAAGGGACGGAATATATCCCGTTTGAAGAGTGGTGCAATATGAGCTTGTCATCAGGATTTCTTGGCGATAGAGGAATAGCTAAAAAACTCCGCTTCGAAGAGATTAAAACAATTTCGGATAACATCATTTTTCCAAAGCCTTGTGGACTGATAATAAATGAACCCACTTTTTCTCCCAGCTGATCCACATTTATGGGGTGAACTCAAAATTTTGGGAAAGAAGGAATAGCCATGGATCATCTAAATTATTTATAGTCTCCCCTTCCTACTCTCCATCGAATCCCTCCCGTCCTTTAAGAATACCCCTCATATAAAAGATGGACATTCAGATAATTTCGCATCAAGAAAATCTAGTGAGTTAAAATATTTTTCCTTCAAAATTTGTGAGGAAATGGCCCCCCGGCTTAATTTTCCAAGCTTGCTTTGCTAAAATGGCTATGTTAAAAACATTCTAAATCTTGAAAGCCCATACCCTCTTCAGATTTACGTTTACAACAATGCTTCCAAGATTTCCAATGTATATTGTGTTCGACATCTTTACCACCCTAGAAAAATCTCGTAGACATTGCCTCGCGCGACATCGCTAATGAGGTATTCAGGCAATAGGAAAAATTTCATTACATACTAAGGCAGTGCTTGAATAATATAATTGATTAGGATCTCCTTAGCTGCTTAAGATAAAAATTTACCCTTTTCCATCCTCTTAGTTCCTTTGAGACCCTATCTTTTATATAGCCAAAACATTTCCTTCTTTGATCGACCAACAACACATGGCAATCCAAGATATTTCCCTTTGTCCGATCCGAAGGGTATATTTAAGATTGAAGAGAGCTCCTGCCTTTGGTCCACTGAAATATCCTTACTAAAAAATCATACAATCATCTGCAAATAGGAGATTTCTTAATTAATTCAAAAGTACCCCTGCCAAAGCTTACTCCATTGACCTTCTGATGCTTTTGTGAGTGACGGATCAAAGCAAAAAGACCTTCGGCGCAAACTGATAAATAAAAAAAGAGAGGAGATAATGGGTTTCCTTGACAGATTCCATGCGAAATAGTGATGACAGAACACGGGGATGCCCATTAATTAAGATTTGATAAGACACTGTGCTGGGGCAGGCTTTGATAATGTTCACTATATGAGGAGGAAAGTTCATTGCTTGCATAACTTTCTCCAAAAAAATCTATTCGACACGGTCAAAATCTTTCATCATATCAAGTTTCGCTACCATATATATATGTGATGAACACCCAAACACTCCTCCCTTCATTGAGTGGAAGGCTTCAAAAGAAGCAATCACATTATCTGTGATCAATCTCCCCACGATAAAAGTTGATTGTGAACCCGAAATGACTCAATTTATTACTTGTTTAAGCCTATTGACCAGAGTCATTGACAATAATTGGTCGGAAATCCGTCATGTGCATGGGGTTCTTTATTTTTTCGGTAGTAAGGCAATATAGGTTCTATTTAATATGCGGAAATCTTTACCTTCATTGAGGCAGGAGAGGATGACATCGCCAACTTGCTGACCAATATCCTTCCAAGAATTCTGCAAAAAAATCCATGTGTGAATGGCGGCTAAATTACAATTTTGGTCCTCTAACTAGACACGTTTTTCGATTTTGGTCCTGGTTTTTCTCCGGCGACAATTTTAGTCCTGTAAGTGGTCTTTTTTTGCAAAAATAGTCCTGAACGCCGGAAAGACCACTTACAGGATTAAAATCGGTCTTTTCCGGCGACAATTTTAGTCCTGTAAGTGGTCTTTCCGGCGTTTAGGACTATTTTGGCAAAAAAGACCACTTACAGGACTAAAATTATCGCCGGAAAAAAATCAGGACCAAAATCGAAAAACGTGTCTAGTTAGAGGACCAAAATTGTAATTTAGCCTGTGAATGGCTTATTAGACAATTGCTGAAAATCTTCCTCCCTGATGTGGTTGAATTCTAGGCATTCATTAAAGTTAACATTTGCAGCAATAGCTTTTTAAATGCTTCAAAAATATTCTGCCCCCACCTTCTTTTAAGGCATTTAAATTAGTATGCACCAGGTTTCCACGTATGTCGAATTAGAGTTGACAAATATATGGTGTTGCGCTATTTTCTTGAGTTGCCTTCTAATGGAAATAATATGTATTTAGGTCCATGGATGTTAGCCATTCCAACTTTCCTCTGATTCTCCAATGTTCTTCTTCTAAGATCAGTGTTCTTTCAATTTCCGTCAGAATGTTCCTTTCCATTTCTGCATCATACTGCTCACTATTAACCCCATCAGCCAACTCTTTGTTTAAGGATTCAATCTTGGCTGCAAAATACCCAAACTTTTCCTCAGACCACAATCTCAGCTCTCCACTGGTATATATAACTTTGTTATACAATTCATCCACGTTGAAGCTCTTAATAGAATTCCATTTTGATCAAAATGTTCCGAAAATCCCCCTTCCCTCAACCAAATTGAATCGTACCTGGGGATGGGCAAAATTAGGATTTTAGTCCTCTAACTTAGCCTATTTTGGATTTTAGTCCTGCTCCTGCTCCGGTGAGGAAAATGGTCCTCTAAGTTTGTTTTTTTTTTTTTAGTCCTATCCGCCGGAAATAGTTGATTGGGCACGAAATTTTTAAAATAGTCCTCTAACTAGGTCACACACGTAAGCTTTTTTTAAAGATTCCGGTGCCCAATCACTATTTCCAAATGGATAGACTAAAATCCAAAAAAAAAAAGCCAACTTAGAGGACCATTTTCCTCACCGGAGCAGGAACAGGACTTAAATCCAAAATAGGCCAAGTTAGAGGACTAAAATCCTAATTTTGCCCCTGGGGACATGTCTCCATTTCTGCCAGTACGAATACTTCCTTTATCTGAGATTAAAATCAGTGTGTGGTCTGAATGAAATGTGGATAAATGAAAAACTTGATACAGAGGAAATAGTTGTTTCCATTTAATGATGGACACCCCTTTGTCCAGTCATTTTTCCCCCATGTGAATGGGGCCTTTGAAACCTAGATCAAAAAGTTCACAATCTCGCAGAACATTTGCGAAAGCTTGCATTGCTGAGTAGGATCGGTCATTTTCCTCCCTTTTTCTTTCAAGAAGATAGAGTATCTTGTTGAAATCTCCCCCACCAACCTGGTTAGTTGATATAGGTCATTCAATGTCCGCAATAGCTACCATGATTGTGCTCGTTGAGAGGATTTTGGGTTCCTATAGAACCCTATGAATCTCAACTGTGGCTTACCGGTCTGATCAACACGTACCGTCAATATGGCCAGAAGAACAATTAATCAAAGTTACATTGACATCCCCACTCCAAAGAATAGCTAGACCCCACTTCTTCCATTTGATTCCTTGATTAAGCACGAGGGATAATCGATTAATACACGAATTCCATCCATTTTCTACTTATTGGATTTTGTTTCCTATAAAAAAATTATTTGAGGTCGATGGGCATTTACCAGACTTTTTACGGCTTCATTTGCTATGGGTTTACCCAACCCTCTACAATTCCATAGAAGGATTTTCATGACTGACCTGAAGGCGATGGGGTAATTCTTGTGTGGTGTCTCCACACGGTGTGTGGAGACACCGTGTGGCTAAATACACACCATACAGTTTTATTCTGTATTTAAACTGTGTGATTCTGATCGTTTCACCCGTCACTTCACCTCAAATTCCCTCACCACACAAGTATTTTCTAAGGCGATGAGTGGTAGCACGTTCTATGGAAAGATTTCCCTCTCAGTGTACAGAGGATAGCTGCAGTGCAGCGAGAAAAGCCCTTACATGGATGGAGCAGACCCGAATTGATCAGAGCTGAGCCGTGACGAAACTGGATTTTGTCGGGTATTAAAATTGGGACAAAACAATCCGAAGACAATAATCAAGATCTAAAAGCTTAGGTACGATATATTTGGGTGCTAGGTTTAGACTGAGTCTGAGAGTTTGCTCTCAAATTGCGTACTTATCCAACATGTCTATTGGAATCAAGTATTTTATAGTTTCTTAAGAATTGCTTATATAGGGGGTGTCTCACCCGTTTACTTGTCCCACAAGTAGTAGGATTCTTAACCCCTAAGGATTAATTAGCGTATATCCCGAATTATAGGGATAAATACTGTTATGACTAATTATTCAAATCAGAGTCTTAATGACCTGGGATTCTTTTCATAATTATCTGATTTGGCTACTTCGTAACTCAAGGAAAGTTCAGTCCGACCTGTGTCGAGCTCTTTGGACCTGCTCGGTCCATACTTAATTATCTTGGAGCCGTGTCTTGACCAAACCGACCTGCGGTGGTCGGTTCGGGCTCCCATATCGGACTTCCCACATGGGGCTCTAATCCGTATTCCCTAAGTATTGTATGAACGACATGTCGCATGTTCTGCTTCAGACATCGTCATAAGCCCCCCAGATTTGACTGACTTTGTTAGGTCAGCTCAGATCTGCTAAAGGTGGAGTTTGAGCCACGACCTTTATACTTGAAAGATTATTTACCCATTGAGTCAGCCACATGGCCTCTCTAGTCATGATTACGTCACATTGTGCGAAATTCGAGGTGTTTTCGCCCATCTATTCGCCCTTGAACAGTTATCAATGCATTGGGTGGCTTTCGAGGCGTCGTCTGAGGTTATTACCCCCTTATCCTGTCACATCAACCATTTTACTTATTCATTATATTGGAAGCTTGAGGCTTTACTCCGCATGTTCCTCTATCTTCTTCCACTCCTTACCTCTATAAGTAAGCATCTTTCTTTTTCTTCATTTCCATTTTACTTTAATTGGTTATTGAGGGCAGCTCCTACTACCAGTAGTTCCGTTGAGAGATAGTTTATTTCTGTGTCTGAGTCGGATTCTGAGTATGGCCAGTTGGATTTTAGGCTTTTATCACATAATCCAGCCCCCCAACATTTCCAGGTCGAATGGGTTTAGAGCATTTGATTATAGACCATCGTTTCACTCCATTAGCATCCGTTCCTAGGTCTCCGTCCGAAACCTCTCCCTTCGTGTTATCCCTCAAAGCCTATATGGCCACCAAAGCGGCTATCGGTAGTCATGGTGTCAAGTCTACTATGACCCAATCCGAATTAGATAGTGCCTGTGACACCTCTGGCATAAACGTCCAGAGATATGCTCCTAGACTTCCATTTTCCCCTCACCTTTATGCTTACAACCCTCCTGAGGGGTTCTATACTGTGTACTTGTAACATTTTTGCCATAGGATTCAGACTCCCATTCTGTCCGGCCCACCTTGCCGTGCTACGCAATTACGGCCTAGGAAGTGCCCAAATCACCCCAAACGGTCTTAGAGCCATTTTAGGGTTTGCGATCTGGTGTCGCCTTCTGGGTACACAGTTCACAGTTCCTTAATTTAGATCTTTTTTTCAACATAAGAAGGTAAAAGACCTGAACAGGTGGTATTACTTCCCTCGTCGTTCTGGTCCGTTAAAAGATGTATATATCATGCCTAAGGGAGATTCTTCTATTAAGCAATGGAAAGACAAGTTTTTCTTTGTCCGACACGAAGGCCTATCTGCATTAGGCAAGTGGAAAATGACCGAGCTTGGGAAGGATGTTTGTCCCAAGGACGTTAGCTTGAAGCTGTAAAAGGATATCCACAAGTCGGGTATAAGCATAGATGTGAAGAAATTATCTATAGAAATTATCACCGCAGCTCAATTTGAGGATGCTGGGCCGAATCCTTATGTAGAGTTCGAGGAGGATGAGTGGAATGCTTGTAGGATTTTACTTTTTCCTCTTTTTGTACTCCTTCCTCTTATTTAACTATGATATAACATGTTTTCTTTCCTTTTTGCAGTGGCCGATCTGTTCTCACTTATAGCTGATGCTTACGAGGAAGTTGAGGAGGTTGGGGATGGTCAAGCCGATCCTCATGAAAGCACGGAGAGGAACCAAAGCCTGGATCCTCTTACAAACAAGCCGGATGATGCATCTTTAAGTGCTGCTGGAGCTCGGGCACCGGCCAAGCACGATGAGGTTTTATTCCCTGCCTTTTATGCTGGTCAAGAGGATTGGCATGATCGTATTAACCTGGATGAACCCGGCCCCGAGGAACAGGATCATCATGAGCTGGTACGAAGGCCCCGATCTGAGGCCAGCTCGCAGGAACGGCCAGCCAAGAGGGGGGACTTGATGAGGGTGTTGAAGGTTCGGGGAAGCGCATTCTCCCTGCTGCTGGAATCGAGGAAGATTTTACCGAGTTCACCGACCTGCAATTGGATGAGGTGGGCATTGCCACCATGGAAAGTGTGAGTTCTCTACTTCTCTTCATTGCCTTCCCTCCTTTACTTACAGTTTCTACATCGGCTCTGTTTTCCCCGCAGGGTACCCGGATTGGGTAGGTAGTTTTTGAGAGGTTGGCTAAGTCAACTGCCATCCAAACCAAGTTGGAGGAGGGGGTCTCTGCGCTGTCTGATAGTCGTGACAAGCACAAGGGGTTAGCCCAGGCCTGCGAGAAAGAAATAGAAGAGCTGATGAGACAGCTTTTAGCCAAGAAGTCCGAACTAGAGAGTTCTAAGACTCAAAGTGACAACCTTCGAGCAGAAAATGATAAACTGATTGAAGTTAAGGCTAGGTTGGAGAAGATTTTGAAGCAGCTCCGAGCAAAAAATGCAGATCAGGCTGCTGTTGTTCCCGGCCAGATTACCCAAGTTATCCAAGGGTACAAAGCCTCCGAGGACTACACAGCAGCTTTGAAGTTGCTGATGACCCATGTTTTGTGCCATGGCTTTACTTTGGGGGTTGATGCTGCGAAGATCCAGTTTGCCGATCTCGACATTGTGACCCTGCCCAACAAGGCGAAGTACAAAGTGGGCTATGGTGCGCTTTATGAAAAGCATTTGAGGGAGTTCCAGGAGGGAAAAGACATAATGGCTTTATATCCCCGTCCAACTGGAACTGCTAGGTCCGCCCCTTATGCTGCTGCAGCTACTCCTTTAGTTATTCCGCCATCCGAGCAGCAGACTCCAGCTTCAGATGCTTAGGATAATTCCTTTTCCTTTACTTTTTTTTTTGAAAAATCCCTTCAAAAGGGTTTTTATCTTTGTATGACTTATATTAAGCCTACCCCTTTGGGTATAACTACTGTTTTCTTCAGTATTTTGTCCGTATTTATGTGCTTGTCCAGGGTATATTACCCCCAGTGTGGCATATGAGACTTTTATTAGTTCTCATGTGGCATACTTATGCCTATTATTGGTTTTATGTCTTTGAATGCCGACCTGCGGGCTTCAATTTATTTTGAGTTTAGCCAAGTCTTTATTATATCCGACCTGCGGTATGTTATCTATAGTATTCAAGATATTCAGCTAGAGTCTCTCTTGAAGACTTGTCACTTTTTGAAGACTCATTGTTTTTTTTATCCGCCCTGCGGAGTTCGGCTAGAGTCTGACTAACCTTTTAATTTTATCCGTCCAATGGAGTTCAGCTAGAGTCTTTCTTGAAGACTAACCTTTTAATTTGATCCACCCTGCGGAGTTCGGCTAGAGTCTTTCTTGAAGACTAACCTTTTAATATGATCCGTTCTGCGGAGTTCGGCTCAGCTAGAGTCTTTCTTGAAGACTAACCTTTTATTTTAATCCGCTCTGCGGAGTTTGGCTAGATTCTTTCTTGAAGACTAACCTTATAATTTAATCCTCCCTACGGAGTTCGGCTAGAGTCTTTCTTGAAGACTAACCTTTTAATTAATTTGAAGCATGTGGGCTCAATAGCCCATTTGTCGGTCCGTACATCGGACGGTGCGAGCTGATTTTACGACTTTAATTAAAGCATGCACATTGCCAAATATGAAAATTTCATTCAATGTCACAAATTGTGACTTATTCGAAACAAAAAATAAAATAAAACGTGGAAATAATTAAAATGAGTTCGGAACATGTCCTAGGCATAGAACCTACGTAGGTTATCATCATTCCAACTTTGAGGAATTTGTTGGTCCCTTGAAAAAGCTTTGGTTAAGTTTGGGGGGGTGAATAAACTTAACACTTAAAACTTTTGGAGTTAACAAACTCAGCAAGGTCAGTAGCCTGCTGACCACTCAGTAGTCTGCTGACTTTTGATGCAACTGAATTTGTTGCAGTGGAATATATTTAGTTTAAGCCTTATTACTTGTTGTTAAAAGAATGATACTAAGTATTGGATACTCAGTAGTGTAAGTGTGTGATTCAGTTGCTAGTTTCAGTAGGTTGATGTGATCAGTATACTAAATAACAGAAAGTAAATGCAGAAAGTAAGTCCACTATTCTCTTGTGATGTTGGAGGAAATTCACTAGAGATCTTTGAGGTTGCAGTTAAAAAAATCCCTAAGCTGATTGTTCTTCACCAATGACTATGGCTTCACAAACTGAACACTTGAAACAGGTAGGATTGCTGCTCCAAAGTATTCCACTGGTCCTTGAAGGGTAGGATTGCCTCTTCACCAGCTCCACCACAAACAACAATTCTTGACACCTAAGTGCTTCTCTATCTTCAGCAGGTTTCTTGTAAAAGAAAGATTGAATCAACTAAATGATTCAGTTATCAGCAGCTTGATCAGGATAAAATGATCAGCAGCTTGATGTCTTCGAGTGTGTATACTTGATGTAACTTGATAACATATTACACTTGAAGAAATTTCTTGATCAGTCAGTTAAAGCTCAATGTATGTCAGCAGGGTAATTTTCTTGACATATCTGAATAGATTATTTTTGCCTCTTAATTTCTTATTTTTATCTTCATCACTTGTATCTGAATCAGGAGTCTTCTATTTATAGGTGAGAATCATGTGACTTATGTTTGAATTTCAAACATAGCCGTTTCAGACTTGTCTCCATCTTGACTTGCTTTTTGTCTCTGTTCATAGTACTGACACTGTCAGTCAGCTTTTGTCAGTTTTCAGACTGTCCACCATTTGACTTGTATCCATTGGATAAAGCTCTGAATCTTTCCAACGTTCGTTTTATCTTGACCATTGATTTGTTGACAAAATCAAGGCTAGTAATCCATCCTTATCCTTTTAATCTTCCATGTAACCTTTGATTAAATCAAGAATTATACTCAGCAAATGTCTGAAGTATATCAGCCAGCTGATGTACCTATCTGTCAGCAGGTTTAAGTCTGCTGTGTTTTAATAACACTTCAGCCGACTTCTTCTCATCTAACTTTTTATTGTGAAGTTAGAGTACACCATTTTGAACATAACTAAGTTCCAATCACCACTTATCATGTGAAACTTAGACCTTGTACACAAGGTATATGTAATCAGTTTAGGACATCACAGAGTTCCCTAAATTCTGATTCCATATCCTTGACTTTAAATACTAAGTTTGATCCATTTGCCTTCAATAACTGAGTTTGAACCCTCGGCCTTCAGTCTTCAGCAGGTCCCTAGTAAGTCTACTAACCTAGACACTCTACTGACCTAGACAGGTCTGCTGATAAAGTCAGCTGATCTTTTTACAGTGATTGTTTGATCAAACCTATACAAAGATCAAACTCTAATAAACCTATACATTTGATCTAGACATCTTTTTACCTTTGCTCTATAACAGCTAGTCTGACACTCATCATTAAAACTTAAAATATGTCCAACAGAATTGTTCTTCCATTTGAATCTGCTAGCTGATAAGATCCATTGCCATGGACATTTACCACCTTGTACGGGCCTTCCCAGTTCGGGTCTTGCCTACTAACTTCATTCTTGCACAACACCAAATCCCCTTCTCTAAAATAAGAGTGCTTGACACGGGAATTGTAGTACTTAGATACTCATTGCTTATACTTGGCCATTCTGATGAAATCCACCTCTCGAGCTTCCTCTAGGTCGTCTTTCACGTGCCTGAGCTCGGTTTCCTATTCATCTGGTGAATAAAGCTCGGTTCGAGGTGAATGGAGTCCAACCTCAGTTGGTATAACTGATTCGCATCCATATGACAGAGAAAAATGTGTTTCTCCTGTCGATGTATTTGGCGTAGTTCGGTAGGCCCATAGTATGTTGGGTAGATGTTCAACCCAATTTGAGTCCTCTTCTTCAAGTCTTTTCTTTAGGCCAACTTTAATTTGCCTATTTCTTTGTTCGACTTGGCCATTAACTTGGGGATGACCAGCATAAGTGAAGTGTTGCGCGATTTGCAGTTCGGCACACCATTCTGTTACCGTCCAATCTTCAAAATGTGTGCCGTTGTCTGAGACCAGTATCTTTATGTTGGGAACATTTTGTTATGTTTTGATGATGGCCATACTAGCTGTTATAGCAAGCCTGAAATAAGTTAGAACTCTCTGTATAAGTCTTTACTTAGAGTCTGACATGTTGTATAAGTTGAGTCAGACAAGTATTGTACTAGTTGGTAGATCAGCTATGTAAGAGCAGATATTCAGTAGAGTGAAGCCAGTCAAGTACCAGCAGAGAAGAATGAAGACATTATGGTCTGACTTATAGCCAAGGAAGTCTGTGACGACCTTGGATAAGTCTAAGCTACATTCCAAGAGATAAAACTTAATGTTTAAATATGGTATACACTGATCTCACATATATCATGGATTAGTGAAATACAAAGATTCTCCTGAACCTAAAAGAGTGAAGGAAACAGTGAATCGGCAAAGTGAACTTACTATCGGCTAAGTAAAGACAAAGCAGTGAAGGAAGATCTAAACGGAAAAGTCGGGCAGTCACTTAACTGTTCAGCGAACGGCCAAGTAAACCTTACTTGATCAGATTTTGAAGTAGGAAGAAGGTACAGAGGATCAAGCATTAAATGCACAATCAATTGATGATCAATGAAGAACGGATTTTCTAGTAAACGTTTGAAGAAAAATCCGATCACTGAAATCAAGGAGAATATAATTAAGGAGGAATCAAGAATGAAATCAAGGATTATTTCCCTCATTAATATAGCCAACGGAGAGAATTTCAAATCAAGGATTATCAAGGCTATAAATAGAAGGCATTGACAGACAAAAAGACACAAATAGAAGACGGAAAAATCTGGGCAAAAACTCTGTCAAAGTGCAAAGCCTTCAATCTGTGCTGAAAGAAAGAAACATCTAGTGATCAACTCAACACTCAGAACTCCAATTCCAACATCAAGCATTGAGTCCGATCAATAAGTTTTGTGAATCCAATTCACTTCAATCAAGCAACAGAATCAGAGCCATCTGAGAAAGAGTTGTGTTTGTGATAGCTGCTGAAGGATTTGTTCCCAAGGAGCAATGAAAGAGACTGAGTCACTGAAGCTGTTGAAGCCAGGGAGTGATAGTCTTGAAGATTGTGAAGCTTGTGTAGTCAAGGACAATCAGGCTATTGTATCTGTGAAAACAATAGTGAAATTACTCCAATCATCACAGGGGAAGAGTGGATTAAGGGATTACACCACCCTGAACCACTATAAACCTTTGTCTCAATTTACTTTCATCAATTTACCTTACTACATTTATTTAATTGCTTATATTATATCATATATCTGTGATTGCATAATCTACTTTGAAACAACATATTAAGGAGGGACTTGTCCGCTGCCCAAAAGCTTTTAATTACAAGAAAAGTTTTTGAAACTCCACTATAGTCATTCACCCCCCTCTGACTATAGTTTTACCCTTCTCTGGTACCAACAATTGGTATCGGAGCAGTGTTCCTAGTATTAGAACCTGTTTAGATCTAATTTCTGGTAACAAGGAGATCACATATTTTCAAAGTAGTTTTCAAATTTGTGCTTTACACACACACACACACACACACACACACACACACACACACACACATATATATATATATATATATATATATGTATATATATATTCCTATATATATTTATATATATATATATATTATTTGGATTCCTCAAATTTTATGTCAATGTTAATAATTTTGATTAATACAAAATAAGAATGTTGTCTCATCTTGCAGCAACTCATAAGGAGATGCTAGATGTAATTAATGTAGTAGCCACAGGAGCAGATCAAGGGAAAGTAATAGAAAAACTCAAGAAAGATTGGACCAATGATGACAGGAGAAGAGCAAATCTCGATTTTGTTGCAAAAGACATGATTTTGATGACTCTGGACAGTAACATGTTCATGAGGATCAAAGATTGCAAAACAGCAAATGAGATATGGGACAAATTGGCACTGATCAATGAAGGATCATAAGCAGTCAAAGAAAACAAATTGTCTGTTGCAAAACAGAAATTCGAGAACTTCAAAATGAAGACTGGTGAAACCATTGATCAAATGGACAACAGATTCTCAAGCATCATCAGTGAACTACCACAACTTGGACACACATATCCACAGAAAGAAGTGTGCCTGAAGATCTTGAGAGGCCTACCTGAAAGATGGAAGATCATTACAATAGTAATTAGAGGGACAACAAATCTTACAACCACTGATACCTTAACTCTAATGTCTCAACTAAAGGTTCATGAATTTGAGTTGAACGGTGAAGACAGTGCACCAGCAGAGGCAATAAGGCCAGTGCACTGGTTGCACCCAGCAAAGTCAAGCAGCTGATGCAAACAGCAAAGAGACACATGAGCTGAAGGAACATTTGCTTTACTAGTAAAACATTTTGACAGGTTTAGCAAGAAGAATCAATTCAAATGAGGTTCATCATCATTCAAGAAGTCTAGCACAAGCAAAGACATGAAGAAAAAGGATGATGAATACAGATACTTCATTTGCAGGAAGAAAGGTCATTTCAAAGCTGAATGCCCTGAAGTAAAAGATAAAGATGAGGACAAGAGGAAGTACAAGACAACTGGAAAGAGAAAAAGCTAGAAAGCACTCAAAGATGAATTTAGCAGAGAAAAGAATGAAGAATCATCTGAAAATGATTCTGATGATGATGAAGCTGATAGCTCAAACAATGAGAAAGCCTATCTATGCTTTATGGCTAAAGAATCTAACGAAACTGAGGTAACTTCTAGCCCATACTCATCATCAAGTGCATTCACATTTGACACTGCACAATCTTCTATTCTTCCACTAGACTCTGCAAACCTAATTCAAAATCTCATGAGTAAATTTGATGAAATTGAGTTGAATCATGAAATTCTAGAACAGGAGTGTGAGAATCTAAGAAAGGAGAATAAAAGATTAAAGAAAGAACTGGACAAAGTAAAAGCTAAAAAAAACTGGTAAGGAGATTCATTCAACTGATCAACAAGCAGTAGATGATCACTCATCCAATGTTGAAAGATCAGCTAAGAAAATTTCCCTACCAGTCAAGTTCACCAATGCACCAGCTTACAAACCCTCAAAAAGGTTTGGATCCAGATCTGGTCTTGGCTACAACAGTCAGGATGAGAATAGAAACAATGGACAACACAATTCTGAATCTAGGACCAAGAATGGACCAAAGTTCAGATAAGGATAGACCATAGTTTCAACCACTCATCCTACAACGGTGAAGTCAAAACCCAGTGTAGTGAAACAGCAGACCAACCCATCAATTCAGTCAACCAAAAACAAAGGTTTTCTGAAAGGTAAAGGAAGACTTTACCCTTCAGAAGATGATTGGAATGTTGCACCTCCAAAATACAAGAAGAAACCATTTCATGCCATGCATCATGTGTTTAAGAAAAAACAATCAAGGTTTGTTCCTAGACACATGAAGCAACATAGGTTTCCTACTGCATATTGGAAAGTGAAAAAGGATGCAAATGCACCAAAAAATGGAGAAAAGTATCATAATACATTCAGTAGAAATATTAAAAGCTATTCTGCCACGCCTTATACATATGAAGTTGATGACTTTAATTATCCAAAAAGAAGATCATTTGGATATACACTTGGAGTAGGAGGCATGACTGCTAACAGGTATGGACCCAAACAGTGTTGGGTACCTAAACATACTTAATTTATTTTGTAGGATGTCTGGTACATAGACAGTGGATGTTCCAGACACATGATAGGAAACAAAGGATGGCTCACTGACTTTAAAGCTTTTGATGGACCCAAAGTCACCTTTGGAGGCAAAGAAAACCCTGGTAAAATTAAGGGGGAAGGCATAATGCTCCAAAACAACTTGAAGATTCAAAATGTGGCCTATGTTAAAGGACTGAACTTTAACCTACAGAGTATTAGTCAATTCTGTGACAAAGGCTACAATGTGCACTCAACAAGGAAGGATGCAAAGTGATTCACAACCAAACCAACACAGTTGTACTTGCAGGAAGAAGAGAAGACAACATGTATGTAGTAGACTGGAAGACAGCAAAAGCATAAACATGTTTGCTTGTCAAAAATAAACAGTCAGTTAGCTTGATTTGGCATAGAAGTGTTAGGAAATCTACGCGGGAACGCAACGGAATTCAAAATTTTGATTTTCTTTTACCTAAGATCGACTTCATTTAAGCAATAAACAAATAAGCTAAAGACGGTGGTTACCTTGCTTGATCTAAAAGATCGACGCTTTGACCGTCTAAGGAGAGTAGTTCTGCATAGAGCCACCCAAGTGTTCGGACTCTACACGCTAGTCCACACGAACAGCCCGCCGGAATCCCATCATGAATTGCTATTGGAAAACTCCGGTTGCTAGACCGGCCCTTTTCCCCTCTCTCCAACTCTCTATAGGATGCTCTCTATTTTACACAAGAACTATTAGCTCTTGGAATTGTGATGTACCAAATAGCTTGACACCCACCTTTTATTTATAGTAGAAGGTGGCGCCCCATATGTGTGGAGGAGAAGAAAACATTTTCCCAATAAAATAAGTAAAATATTATTGATTGATTTATCTCATTAATATTCAATATCCCATATTAAATATATTTCCAAGATATATATTGACAATATCTTATATTGAATATATCTTTATCTTATTACTATAAATCAACTTACACATGTGTTCAAATCTATAATCATTAATATCTAATATTAATATATGGTAATCTTATTAATTAAATTGCACAATCCAAGTGTATCATAATACACTATTATTGGCGCCACTCTTAGCCTTTAATTGGCTTCCGGAATATTCTTTAATTAATATAATACTATGATTAATTAATTTGTAAAATACATGTATGTCACATATATACATAATTTCGACATACACATCATATATGTATATTTAATTAATCAACACAATTAATATCTTGCATTTTATTTATTCACAATAAATAAATACCACCATATTAATTTACCACTATAACCTTTATAGTCGTGAGATAAACTTTCCTTATTTGGTTATCATCTATAACCATATTTTAATCCGGCTATATGTTCTTATGTATTTGACCCGATAGGCTTCCGAATATGTTGGCCATAGACACAAAGTGCAAATTATGAAAATGCCCTTCATGCCTAACGATCACTGGATAGCGTCTAGCAACACACCGTGATCCCCAATCATCGTAAGAGTCAAATGCAATGATTACTACCTTTCATGTGAAACAGTTACCGTGTAACTTACAATCCTATCGCTGTTATAATATCCATACGGTCGTACGTCGAGTGTCAAACATTAACGACCGTATCTTATAATCTAGATATCAATCTCTCTTGAAGTAACTTATTAACTTCCACTTTGCAAAGATTCATGAGAGTAAGACATTCCTTATAAGAAGGCCCTTTCGGATATTCACCCCTACTGATAGGGTACGCGATTCTCAGACAACCAAACATGTATACTCCGCATGCTTCAGTATCACACCCAATCACTACCGTATGATCGTCCCGTGGCTAGAGGAAACCTCAATAGTGTCAAAGCATGACAATCCACACCGTGATGCCATGTAAACTCCGGTCCAAAGGATAATTACACAACCGTCACATAGTGTGACACTTATCCGTGTAAGTGGGTCAGTCTAACGTATGTATTATCTAATACACGTCCACGTACAGTCCAAGTGTCTCTACACTTCTATAGAAGAGATTTATCCCTGCCCTAAAGTTAGAATACATCTAATACGTGCTAGCTTGTTCATACTATCAATGCCCTGTTTAATAGTACATCAGCCTAGAGACATTTAAGTATCAAACTTATTAAAGTGATTACAGATCTCATCAACCATAATCGTCTATCATGGTTTCTCTATCACAGTTTAATACTAAGGACATTATCATATAACAATTCATAATTGGTTCTTTAAAAGAACATATATATGACAACAGAAAAGCCATTTAATATATGTATAAACATAAAGAAATAGTAGAAGTGATCCGACCCGGTCGAATCCGGTCCAACCCGATTGGGTTTAGGACACTATTTCAACAAGAAGATTAAATCACCTAAACTTTAAGACCATCAACACAGTATCAAAGAACAAGTTAGTTTAAGGCCTGCCAGAGATCACATTCAAGAAGGAAAGTCTCTGTGATGCATTTCAGAAAGGAAAACAAATCAAAAGCTCCTTCAAATCAATGTCCTACCAATCAACAACATGAATTCTGCATCTTCTGCACATGGATCTTTTTGGACCTGTTACACCAGTCAGTATAAGTAGAAAGAAATACACTCTAGTAGTGGTGGGTGACTTCTCCAAATACACCTGGACTATATTCATGAACAAAAAGAGAGAGACACTCAAGAAGTTGCCAGACTTGCTAAGAAGAATTCAAAATGAGAAGGAACTGAAGATCATCAAGATCAGATCAGATAGAGGCACAAAGTTTCTAAATGAAATTATCAGAACCTACTGTGAAGAGAATGGATACATCAACTATCAGCAGCAGGAACTCCACAGCAAAATGGTGTAGTAGAAATAAGAAACAGAACTCTCAAAGAAGCAGTCAGAACAATGATTGCAGAAGCATGTTTGCCAAAGATATTTTGGGCTGAAGCAGCAAATACTGCATGCTATACTCAAAACAGATCAATCATCAATAAACATCATGGAAAAACTCCATATGAAATATGGAATGGAAGAAAACCTAATATCTCATATTTGCATATGTTTGGATCTAAATGTTTTGTGTTGAACAGGAATCAGTTACACACTTTTGATGAAAAAGATGATGAAGCAATCATTATGGGATACTCAGACACCAGCAAAGCATTCAGAGTACTCAACAAAAGGACCTGATTGCGGTCTGATCAGGTTATAAATTTATTTTACTTGACCACCAAATACTAGCAATAGCACTAGGTACATCATAGCATAGCGATGGTGAATCAAGGTCGATCCCTCAGGGAATCAAAATGTGGACCATAGGTTTAAATAATTAACTCACCTAATTCGTTATTGAACAACGGTCTAAGACCAACATAAAAGACAAAATAAAATAAACAAACTCAAACCTAAAAAGACACACACGTAATTAACCTTCCAATTACCAACGTTATCGTTTGGACCAAGACAACTTGTATAAGATAACCTAACTCACTAACTGTCAATCTGGCTGTATTCATATTTAATTGGCTACGGGAGTCATCCCCTTAACTTGACTTAGCACCGGTTAGGTTACTAGATCACTGTGGTATTGTTACGTGACTTCACCTTTTGGGTTTCCATCTCATATAAATCACACGCTCATTACTCTAAGGATGCCGATATTAACCCTACACCTCGCTTAGGCAACATTCCTATGGTTAGGCGTACTTCCTAAACGATCGCTCAAGCCCTCGTCCTATTAACAATTACTTGGTAAGTCTCTTGTTAATCTACGATTTACGTATGACTAGGTGTCGACAATTCCCTAATACAAAACTAACCTAGATCTTGCTGAAAGTCCCGAAAGATCGTTCATGAGCCGAACTAGACGTCTTATATTGGTATTTCCTAATAACACGCTGATGAAAAATGGACGAGCGACGTAGCCGTAGCCATACCTACTGAGAAAGTAAATTCAACTAGGTTAGACTCACCATAAAGACGTGGCAGACTTAACTGACAAAATTAGGGCTCGGTCGACCGAGTGAAGGGGCTCGGTCGACCGAACGACTCTGTTCGCTCACCCGGACGAATTCAACCCTAATTACATCCTAGAAATTACCTCTCAGCGTTTCCTTATACAGAACAGATTAAACAGCAATTCGTACATCACTTATATAAACTATCATAGATACACATTAATTAAATCACATAGAGTCATGAATAAATCTAGATTATGACGTAGGTCATGGGATCCTCATTGACAAGGTGTCACCACCACCTAACGTCATAGCCGAGAATCACATCATCTAGCTATGTTTAATTAATTCAAACGATAAGAACGTAATTGGAAGAATTAATTACTTGAAAATAAAACATGAAGATTAAGGGCTTACATTGTTGCAAATTTAACTAACTTTGAAAAAAACTCTCAATTTGTTGTGCTCTTTTATGAATGATTAAATCAATGTATGAATTGAATACATAATACTAATGACAATGTGTTTATATAGAGCTCAAAACCGACTTAGAAACCGACTAAGGATCGGATTCCCTAAACCCTAACCGACTTAAGTAATATCTTTGGACTTTCTTTGGGCTTTAAGTCCACTCGGTCGACCGAATAGCTGGGCTCGGTCGACCGAGCCTTCACTGCTTCTGGGCTCTGTCTTCTATCTTCTGTTGGGCTCTGCATTGTCCTGGATCTTTAATTCCTTCTTCGTAGTCCGTCCCTCATGCTCACTGTATTTATCATACAAAAACATAGTTTGTAATACCAAATACTTAATAAATTACCGAAATGCATAATAATAAATCGTAACACGGGGTATATCTAAATTAGGCACTTAACGACTTATTATCACTCTCTTAAGGTTATTTCACATTAAAATCAAGGGTAAAGATTGCAGAATAATGGGTACAAATCGACCGTCATCAACTGCCCCCCACTTAGCATTTGATCATCCCGATCAAAGTATTAATAAGTTATTCCCCCTATGATCATTTTCCAGTGGTCACACCATACTCACACAAGAAACCCGAATCAACTCATACTATATATGCTAATAAGATATCCATTATTCACTACTCGGTATGAATCGAAGTGATGTGTGCACATGCATTGGTTTTATAAATGTGGCATGATTAATGGTTATGCCCACTTTGAATTCTCAAGTCCCACCATCATCAAGACATTCCTCTGCTTAAGCCTCATGAATGGGTAAAACACTAGAACAATAAGCAAGAATATATCTATACGGTTTTGGACTTGGAGACCGAGTACTACTCAAAGCCTCTTAAGAGTTGAATTTTTCAATTCTTCACATTTTTCAAATACTACAAATCTCAAGGAAGAAAACTTTTAAAGTATCCCCTATCTTAGATCAAATATAGCAATGAATATTACCACAAGCGCAAGGCTACTTTGGTAATTGACTACAAGCCCAGTGTTTCGCTCATTGGTAAAACACAGATATATCTCAAGCTTATTATTCCGCTTTTGTAGCTAGAAGATTAAGAATACATCAGACGATAAGTATTGATTACCAGGCAGGCACAATTCATTATCTATGCAATGTACACATATATTTCCATTTTTTTGATAAGCGTGGTAAACGTTGATTCATATTTTGAGTAATCGAATAATAAATAACTACTTGCAACTTATAATATGAATATCTTTAAGCTTACTGAAATTATATCGCAAGAGTATAACATGACCACGTACTAACGAAATATGGTTCCTACCTTATTAAATACAAAATTCGGGAATTCACAAAAGATAAGTGTGATTTTAAGTGTAAAAGTTTTAAATATACTCCTTATTTGATATACAAACTTATTCAAGTATGCTAAATGAGCTAAGTGACTCATACCCCCCACTTAAACTATGCATTGTCCTCAATGTATAAAAATAAGAACAAGGAACTTAGCTCTGGAATAAGTGCGGAAGTTGAACAAGTCTTGATGAACTCCGGAGAATTTTAACAGACAAATACAGTTACCAACTGCAATAAAATGCAACCCCTGCAACATACATCTTTAACAAAAACTTGGAACTCGTTACAGGGTTAGTCCAGAAAAACATAATCATATCAAATGGACTGTAAAAGGTATAATAATTGCCTTAAACATATTTAAGCCCATACTTACTAATTATAGCGAAAATAATGCACAAATATCAAACACATTAAATAAGACAAATTTTATTCATTAGGGAAATTCAAAACGAACTCCATACAACACGACTTAACTTATTGGTACACCGAAATCAAAAATAAAAACACATTGATAAAGAGAAATTAATAGATTAACATGATGCTTAGTCCGAAGGTATATCGTTCGGATCAACGAAGGCTAATGGAAGAACATTGGGATTCGCTTGGAAAATCTTGGAATTGCGCATCGTCATCACCTGGACCGTGATCATCGGGTTGCACAAGAGGTGGTGCAGCGAGAATCCAAAGATAGGATAGGCATGGGCCTAACATAGAGTCACCGCCTAGCACCGGGCACTCGGCCGCCTCACATAATGAAGTGATCAACGAACCATAAGGCAAAGATGTGTCTAGGCTTGCGGGCATCGGCGATCATCTCGAGCGCATCAGTGCCCCAATATTAACAGGCCATCCTCTGCTCAACCAATACATCAGCGTAGCATGTGCATAATAAACTGTAGACACATGCTTGGCCGGAATAATGTTAGAACGGATAAGCCTATGTAAACACTTATCTTCCCACCGCCTAAAGTATGGCTCCTCAAAAGTGCGAGCAACTTCCCCTATTGTCCATGCTACCCCGAGATGGGCACCAACCTCCTCCAACCATGCATCAGACTCATCAAACGTGACAGTGTACTCTGGCTCCTCCTCCGGGGTATCAAGACCATAATAATTATTAAGCGTCCCCGGAGTAATAACAATGGATTTGCCACGAACCTGGACTAAATTCGTGTGTGGGTGCACGCGTAAATAAGAATAAAACTCTCTTACCCAGTCGACATTAACTTGGCCAGGTGGCGCAACAACCTCTTGCCACTGATAATACTCCACTAGATCGAACAGCTCTTGACCACAGTTGGTCAAATCTAATCCTCGAGCCCGGTGTACCGGCGAATTGTTGAAGAAATTCCGATAAACCGAAAATACTTCTTGGCTAGCGAATTGCGGTACCCCGTTGATCAAGGGTATGGCATCGTCGACTGCTACAAACTGTGCGGAGGATCGGCGTCTTGGTGGCATAATTGCGAATCTGGAGCGAACAGCAACGCCGATGTATAGATGCAAAAGATATAAAGCTCTCGGTCGACCGAGAGAGTGGCCTCGGTTGACCGAGCAGAAGGGTTCGGTTGACCGAACTGATGAAAGTTCTGCTGCTGAGGTTCAGGTCTTCCCTGTGACAGCGTGGATCGGATAATCCTTCAGAGATCATAGATATGAGCAGGTACAACTTGTGATATTGGAGGGGATCATTTAGATTACTATCCCCAATCTTGGGTTGATGGAAGTTATGAGAAAGATTGGAAATGGGAATTAATGGAGAGAAGAGGAAGAAGAAAATTGGGGATTTGGAGAAGATGAAGATTTTGTGGTGTGGAAATGATGAAGAGAAAAAGGAGGTTTAAATAGAAAGATGTGGAAAGTGAAAGGATTGAAATGGTGGAAGGTGATTGGTGGAGATAGAAAGGCAAGGATTGAGGAGTGTAATGGTTTTGTTGGAGGAATAAATTAATGGGGAAAATGAAAAGGTGTATTGGGAAATGAAAAATGGGGATGTGTAAAAATAAATGATAGTTGACCTCCTCAATTTGATACACACGAAATTTTCAAGTTAGAACACATAAGTCTATCAAAATTATCATGTCACAAGTTGAAAAATCCTCACCTCAAAAATCGAATAATCCAACCACAATCCATTAACATATAAATCTTCACTTTTTCCAAATAATACAAATTTGAAACTAAGCATCTTTTCACCAAATTCTCATCATCAATACATTTTATAATGATTTCTCTTCCTACTCTACTTCACGTTAAAATGATTCGAGTAAAAAAAAACTTTTTGCACATCTGTAACCTAATGGTCATTGGAACACGGCAAAAATAAAAAAAAGCTCTCGTCATTCTACGTTACTCTTATTAAAAATAAAGATGAAATAAAATAAAATAAATGAAACGAAAGAATTCTAAATTTTTGAGTCTATAGCTCGACTTCCAAAATCATCACTCCTAAACACTGCCCTTGACTTGCCAGGCTTTCACCCGGCCAGCTTTCACCGAAAAAGTTTTACCGTCCTTTTCTACGAGTGCCCTTCCTTTGGATTTTAATCCAATGAAAAGACAGCCGAATTGACCATCCAGACAAGCGCCGACTTTTGGATTCATCTCTGATTTCGATGAGCTTTTGTTACGAACTCTCCTAGTTCGTTTCTTCGCTCTGGTCCTCCTATCCTTAGGTAGGTCTACAGCTTCAATAATGGTCGAGTACGTGCGGTGAAATCGACCTATTCGACTTAGAATAGTAAGGACTTCCTTCTCATCTTTATCATCGACATTATCATCGACATCCTTTCCTAGACCTTGAGTGGCATCAAGCTTCTCCGAACCAACTACTTCTAACACATTCACACTTACCAAGACAGGGGAATTTGGATTTGTTATCCCATAACACTCGTAAACCCTTGGCGTCAAACAATACTATCTCATGTCCGGTCATCCGTATGAAGGCTCTAGCGGTGTTGATAAACGATCTACCCAAAATGATTGGGCATTCGTGGATGTTCCTCGATTTCCATTACCACTATGTCTATCTTAAACCGTAATTGCCCCACACCAATAATCATGTTGTTCAGTCTCCCAGTCATGATTGTCCTAGTTCCATCCGCTAATCTAACTTGGAGCGGGGTGTTAGTGGGTGTTGAAATGAAATTCCTATCACAAAGGCTTTTAGGAAAGATATTAAGGCTCGAACCGGAATCAATCAAGGCTAAACCTAAGTGGGTTTGTTCTAGGGTTACTCCAACCATAAAAGCTCCTGGGTCTGCTAACTTTTGCATCAGTCGAGACTCGTCTTTAATCAATATTTCATCTCTAGAACAGATGACAATAGGGCTCTCCATAGTTGCGCTACCCTCTGATTCAGATTCTATCTCGGACATGTAATCATCATAATCTAAAGCTGAATCGGAATCCGAAGAAATTTCCTCTGGATTCAAAATAGACATACCTCTTTGCCAATAGGCTTCTTTAGCCTCCCTCGATTTCCTTGCCTCTCGGATTTTCGCTTTCATCTTTTCTATCCTTTCCATGAGCTTTGGTGTTAACGGCTTTTTAGGTGTAGTTTTGGTTCGTAAAACCTTAACTTCTTCTTTGGCTTCAAGAAAATTGGTTGATGACATTTTACTGATCTTGAGCAGGTTAAGTGAGTGATTTACTTCGAATTATCTACAATATTTGAAAAACAATAAACAATTAGTAAATTGACAAACAGTATGATTGCTCATACTGTTGGCAAACTTACAACCTACAAACAGGGGGAAACAGAACACTGGGGAAACAACACTGTATATAAAATTAAAGCTGGAAGAGGCTCGGTCGACCGAGTGAATACGTTCGGTCGACCGAACGAATATCTTCCCCATTCCTGCTTTAATCCTTTAACAGCATACAAGTACAGATAATTCGTCATAAGAAAAATAAATAATGCAACTAAAAACAATAAAGAAAGAACGAAGTAGATAAAAATAATTATTTAAACAATCATTGGGCCATTGATTCCCCGGCAACGGCGCCAAAAACTTGATTGCGGTCGATCGATCAAATAAATTTATTTTACTTGACCACCAAATACTAGCAATAGCACTAGGTACATCATAGCATAGCGATGGTGAATCAAGGTCGATCCCTCAGGGAATCAAAATGTGGACCCTAGGTTTAAATAATTAACTCACCTAATTCGTTATTGAACAACGGTCTAAGACCAACATAAAAGACAAAATAAAATAAACAAACTCAAACCTAAAAAGACACACACGTAATTAACCTTCCAATTACCAACGTTATCGTTTGGACCAAGACAACTTATATAAGATAACCTAACTCACTAACTGTCAATCTGGCTGTATTCATATTTAATTGGCTACGGGAGTCATCCCCTTAACTTGACTTAGCACCGGTTAGGTTACTAGATCACTGTGGTATTGTTACGTGACTTCACCTTTTGGGTTTCCATCTCATATAACTCACACGCTCATTACTCTAAGGATGCCGATATTAACCGTACACCTCGCTTAGGCAACATTCCTATGGTTAGGCGTACTTCCTAAACGATCGCTCAAGCCCTCGTCCTATTAACAATTACTTGGTAAGTCTCTTGTTAATCTACGATTTACGTATGACTAGGTGTCGACAATTCCCTAATACAAAACTAACCTAGATCTTGCTGAAAGTCCCGAAAGATCGTTCATGAGCCGAACTAGACGTCTTATATTGGTATTTCCTAATAACACGCCGATGAAAAACGCGACGAGCGACGTGGCCGTAGCCATACCTCTTGAGAAAGTAAATTCAACTAGGTTAGACTCACCATAAAGGCGTGGCGGACTTAATCGACAAAATTAGGGCTCGGTCGACCGAGTGAAGGGCTCTCGATCGACCAAACGACTGTTCGGTCACCCGGACGAATTCAACCCTAATTACATCCTAGAAATTACCTCTCGCGTTTCCTTATACGAATGCATTAAACGACAATTGCATACATCACTTATATAAACTATCATAGATACACAGTAATTAAATCACATAGAGTCATGAATAAATCTAGATTATGACGTAGGTCATGGGATCCTCATTGACAAGGTGTCACCACCACCTAACGTCATAGCCGAGAATCACATCATCTAGCTATGTTTAATTAATTCAAACGATAAGAACGTAATTGGAAGAATTAATTACTTGAAAATAAAACATGAAGATTAAGGGCTTACATTGTTGCAGCCCTAACTTGCTGAAAAACTCTCAATTTGTTGTGCTCTTTTATGAATGATTAAATCAATGTATGAATTGAATACATAATACTAATGACAATGTGTTTATATAGAGCTCAAAACCGACTTAGAAACCGACTAAGGATCGGATTCCCTAAACCCTAACCGACTTAAGTAATATGATGGACTTTCTTTGGGCTTCCAAGTCCACTCGGTAGATCGAATAGGTGGGCTCGGTCGACCGAGCCTTCACCTTCTACTATCGGGCTCTGTCTTCTATCTTCTTCTTGGGCTCATGCATTGTCCTAGATCTTTAATTCCTTCTTAAATCGTAGTCCGTCCATCATGCTCACTCTCTTATTTATCATACAAAAACATAGTTTGTAATACCAAATACTTAATAAATTACCATTTGAAATGCATAATAATAAATCGTAACACGGGTATATCTAAATTAGGCACTTAACGACTTATTATCACTCTCTTAAGGTTATTTCACATTAAAATCAAGGGTAAAGATTGCGAAGAATAATGGGTACAAATCGAATATATCCGTCGGTTTTGGACTTGGAGACCGTCATCAATTCTTCACATTTTTCAAATACTACAAATCTCAAGACCACAAGCGCCAAGGCTACTGGTGATTGAAGAATCAATTCATGGTCTTTGATGAGTCAAACACAAATGGTGAAAACCTTCAAGAACTTGAAGAAGCGCTTCTTGAAATTATATCGCAAGAGTATAACATGACCACGTCTAACGACCAAGACAAGTCTACATGAATACAACAATACCAAAATTCTGAGGTTAGTCCAAAAAAACATAATCACTATTCTAAATCACAACTATATCGTTCGGAAATCAAGATGAACCACCACGCTCAATACAAACACATGCTTGGCGAATAATGTTAGAACGGATAAGCCTATGTAAACACACTAAGATGTACCAACACAAGAGCATGACCATAATAATTATTAAGCGTCCCGAGTAATAACAATGGATTTGCCACGAACCTGGACTATACACAACCACGGTTGGTCAAATCTAATCCTCGTGTACGCGAATTGTTGAAGAAATTACGAAGTTGTGGATCAAGCACCAAGTCAAGAACAACTTCAACCAGATCTCAACTGGCTAAGAGATCATCCTGTAGATCAAGTCATTGGAGATATTCACAAAGGAGTCGGAACCAGAAGACAACTGGAGCATATGCTAACATGTTTTCTATCTCAAGTAGAGCCCAAAACAATAGTTGATGCAATCCAAGATACTGATTGGATTACAGCTATGCAAGAAGAACTAAATGAGTTTGAAAGAAATGAGGTATGGGAACTTGTTGACAGACCAGACATAGCCAACATTATTGGAACAAAATGGGTATTCAGAAACAAGATGGATGAAGAAGGAACAGTTGTCTGAAACAAAGCGAGGCTAGTTACTAAAGGCTACTCTCAAGTAGAAGGAATAGATTATGATGAGACCTTTGCCCCAATAGCAAGACTGGAAGCAATCAGACTCTTTCTAGCTTTTGCAGCCCACAAAGACTTCAAAGTTTACCAAATGGATGTCAAGAGTGCATTTCTGAATGGACTTTTGGAAGAAGAAGTATATGTGGAACAACATCCTGGTTTTCAACTTAAAGGGAAAGAAGAAGGTATACAAGCTCAAAAAGGCACTGTATGGACTTAAACAGGCACCCAGAGCTTGGTATGAGACACTATCACAATTCTTGATCAAGAATGGATTCAACAAGGGAACTATAGATAAGACTCTTTTCAAATTAGAGGAAGGAACAAACACCATGTTAGTACAAATCTATGTTGATGACATTATCTTTGGATCAGAGGATGAAAAGTTGTGTGAGAAATTTACAAACCTAATGAAGAGCAAATTTCAGATGAGCATGATGGGAGAGTTGAATTACTTTCTTGGGCTACAAGTAAAACAGATGAAAGATGGCATTTTTATCAATCAAGCCAAATACACTAAAGACCTAATTCACAAGTATGGTATGGATACAAGTGGGACAACAGATACACCTATGTGTGCAAGAGTCATTCTTGGAAAAGATGAAGCTGGAAAAGATATTGATCAAAAAATGTATAGAGGAATCATTGGATCCCTACTATATCTAACTGCAAGCAGACCTGACATAGCATTTGCAGTAGGAGTATGTGCAAGATTTCAAGCTCAACCTAAAGAATCACACCTACTAGCAGCCAAAAGAATAATCAAATACTTGAAGAACACCATCAACGTTGGAATTTGCTATCCAAAAGATGAAGGATTCAAATTGATATCATATTCAGACTCTGACCATGTTGGATGCAAGATAGATAGAAGAAGCACCTCTGGAACATGTCAAATGCTAGGCAACAGACTGGTATCATGGTTTAGTAAGAAGCAAAACTCTATATCCACATCAACAGCTGAAGCAGAATATATAGCAGCAGGCAGTTGTTGCGCACAAGTACTATGGATCAGACAACAGCTAACGGATTATGGAATGGAGGAGAAGACAACTCCAATTATGTGTGACGACATAAGTGCCATATCTATTACTGAAAATCCAGTATTACACTCAAGAACCAAACATATTAATGTAAGACATCATTTCATCAGAGATCATGTTGAGAAATGAGATGTCATACTAAGATACATACCTACTGAAGATCAATTGGCTGACATCTTCATAAAACCACTCAGTCATGAAAGATTTAGTAAGCTGAAAACTGAGTTAGGAATGATAGAAATTGACTAAAGAGCGGCTAACTGGAGTAATCAGCTAAGTGACTTCACCAGCTGATTAAACCTTTGCCGTTACAGGAGATGTAACAGGTAAGGCACTGGTACTCAGTGAAGTCAACTTCACTGATTGTTAGGAACGGTTATATACAGCAGCTCAGTGAAAAAGACACTACACCGGCTTAGTGACCAACCAAGTCACTCCACCGAAGAATATATTGGAATCAACGGCAAAATAAAGTGTGAACTAAATCAAATTTATAAACATGTGAAATCAAGAAGTAATGGAGGATTTTACTATGGAAGATAACACACGTGGAAATCAATTTATAATCATGGAGGTAACTGAATTATTTTTTTTATTACAAACGCCTCGATTCCCGGGATCTATCATTACTTACCTCAATCCACTCCCCCACTATACTCAAATACCGTGATTTATATACATAAAATCACACCATTACGTCACAAAATCCTTCCATATTCAACCACATTCACACTACTCAAATCATCATATATAAACCACACTTAGAGAATTTTCAGAATTCTTTACGCTTTTTTGCAAATCATAAACCCTACTTCCCCTTGAAAAATCAAAGCTTTTTCAAATATTCATCACATTCAACAAATGGCTTCATCTTCTTCAATATCTCCCACAGAACGATTTTTTGAAAAATCGATCATCACTGGATCGTTCTTTAGGCCTGAACATTATCTTTATTTCTGTGATAATGAAGTACAAGCCCAACGATTAGTTGATGGCTGTACAAATCCGGGGTTAATGACCTTCCTAAACCCCTCCAATAACTGGAATACGCTATGAGAACCTGATTGTATTTTGGAAAAATACAAAGTTTGTGCCCAGCGCAAAGCAGAGTGATCATGACTGTATAAAAAGTTCAATCTTTCTGAAAGAAGTGGTCATCACACCTGGTCTTCTCAACATATTCTTACACCTACCCATGATTGGTCCGGTAAATGTGAAGCTTGTGTAGATTGACATCAACAACTTCTGGGCTGAGATAGCCAAAAGTCCAAAAAAGAACAGAAAAACCTACAACCTACCCAGATTAGTACTCAAACTTCCACTTGCTGAGTTTGCACCAGTTATCACCAAGAACATTGAAGGCAGAATGGAAAATTTGACCGAGTTACGGGTCAAGTTAATGGCAATTATCTATCAAGGTATTCCCTTTGACTGGTCAACATTTGTGTTCAACAGGTTAAAAGATCAAATCCAGAAGGAAATTGATCTGACAATTACGGCACCGAACAAGGGTGTGCAGAAGAAAGATGATTTCTGGGAGAGAAAATCATATGGGTTCCCTCTCCAACACTTGTTTGATACATTGAAAGTGAAATCCATCAATCTGCAGCCTCCACACAAGTCCAATGTAATATTCACCTACATAAAGGCATCCCTGAAACCCAAACCCTCTACCGGACGTAAAAGGAAAGCACCAGAAAGAAGTAGATCAGGGATGAGAAGACGAACCAGATCCTAAAAGGCACAAGAGGACACTCATATGCTCAATACCAGCAATCAAGATAACCCTATGGTCATCAGTGACGATGCAGCGGCTGAGGGAGAGAAACAAGAAGAAGTGACATATCTGGAAGAAGGTGAAGAAGGATACCGTCTTACCTCATCTGATGAAGAAGAGATTGAAGGTGAAGACGACGCTATTGACAGTGAGGCAGACAAAGACTAAATAGAGCCAGAGGAAGAAAACCATCTTTAAGAAGATCAAAAAAAGATGGAGATTTATGATGATGACCTAACTCTTCAAGAAGTGATTTTCAAGAGCCTCAGCAAAGTTGACAAACAGCCGAGTGAGCCAGCTGATCAAGCTCACTCTGCTGAAATTGCCAACACCCCACTATTGCCAAAGAAGGAACATCAGCAGAAGCAATCAAATCTCCGGCACATGGAACAGGAAGTCAGTTGTTCCGGGGCCAGTCAAGTGCAAGTATCTATCAGCAACCTCTCACTGAACCTGAGAATACTGAGAAAAAGAAAGAAAATAAAGAGGAAGAGAAGGAAGAAGACACAGCAGAAAATGAAGATGATAAAGAGAAGAAGATGAAGATATGATAAGGATGTTGAAGTGGCACCAGAAGAAATTGATCCAGAAAGACTTTTCAATTTGGATATTCAACCTTTAATTGTAGACATGGAAAAGCAATATCACAACAGGCAAAACATGAAAGTTGCCTTAAGGAGTGATGCAACCTCCTTAAATCACAAAATTTAAGCCTTCATCAGTCACATTAAGGTTCAAGATGAGGTCATGGAGAAACAGGGCAACTTGCTTTGCAACCTGCAACATCTCATCCCCTACCATGTCCAGACCAATCTTGAGTTTCATTCTAACAAGATTGATAGCAGTCTCAAACCATTGGTGGATACTTTAAATGCTCACACTCATCAACTTCACCATCTGGATAAGGTTATGGAATATTCTGGCTAGCAACTCGAAACCCTGATAAATATGGCCAACAACAAGATTTTGAAGAAAAGGTATGGTCCTCTCCCTGATCTGAAGAAGCAAATGCAACTCTTGAAGAACGATTTGGTGCTGCCAAAAAGGGGGAAGAAAGCTCAAAGCCTGAGAGCACCAGTGGAAAGAAGGCAAGCCCAACAGATAAGGGTAAGGGCATAAAAGGCAAAGGCATCAGGTTCTAAGAAAAGAAGCAGTAGTAGCCCTTTCTATATTGATTTATTTACTGATATAAATGCCCTTGAATAATTATGATGCAATACCTTATTGCCCTTAAATGGATGAATAAAATTGTTGAGTTTTATTCCAGTGTTTATTATGAAAATTTTTAGTATACTTATGTTGAGGCTTATGAGGGTTTTGGCAACATCAAAAAGGGGAAAATTGTTGGGAACATTTTGTTATGTTTTTATGAAGGCCATACTAGCTGTTATAGCAAGCCTGAAATAAGTTAGAATTCTCTGTATAAGTCTTTACTTAGAGTTTGACATGTTGTATAAGTTGAGTCAGACAAGTATTGTACTGGTTGGTAGGTCAGCTAAGTAAGAGCAGATATTTGGCAGAGTGAAGCCTGTCAAGTACCAGCAGAGAAGCATGAAGACATTATGGTCTGACTTATAACCAAGGAAGTCTGTGATGACCTTGGATAAGCCTAAGCTACATTCCAAGAGATAAAACTTAATGTTTAAATATGGTGTACACTGATCTCACATATATCAAGGATCAGTGAAGTACATAGATTCTCCTGAACCTAAAAGAGTGAAGGAAACAGTGAATCGGCAAAGTGAACTTACTATCGGCTAAGTAAAGACAAAGCAGTGAAGGAAGATCTAAACGGCAAAGTCCGGCAGTCACTTAACTGTTCAGCGAACGGCCAAGTAAACCTTACTTGATCAGATTTTGAAGTAGGAAGAAGATACAGAGGATCAAGCATTAAATGCACAATCAATTGAGGATCAATCAAGAACAAATTTTTTGGTAAATGTTTGAAGAAAAATCCGATCACTGAAATCAAGAAGAATATAATTATGGGGAAATCTAGAATAAAATCAAGGATTATTCCCCTCAATAATATAGCCAACAGACAGAAATTCAAATCAAGGATTATCAAGGCTATAAATAGAAGGCATTGACAGACAAAAAGACACAATTAGAAGACGGAAAAATCTAGGCAAAAACTATGTCAAAGTGCAAAGCTTTCTATCTATGCTGAAAGAAAGAAACATCTAGGGATCAACTCAACACTCAGAACTTCAATTCCAACATCAAGCATTGAGTCTGATCAACAAGTTTTGTGAATCCAATTCACTTCAATCAAGCAACAGAATCAGAGCCATCTGAGAAGGAGTTGTGTTTCCCAAGGAGCAGTAAAAGAGACTGAGTCACTGAAACTGTTGAAGCCAGGGAGTGATAGTCTTGAAGATTGTGAAGCTTGTGTAGTCAAAGACAATCAGGCTATTGTATCTGTGAAAACAATAGTGAAATTCCTCCAATCATCACATGAGAAGAGTGGATTAAGGGATTACTGTAATATTCCGATTTTCGGGAAAGGGCAGACGTGTCTTTTTGCGAAAACGAAATATTAGGTTCGGTTTCCTTTTTATTCGGAGTTAATTATTTGGACATATTTATATGTATAATTTCAAGTTTTATATGTATAATTAAAAGGGGAAATCAGTTTTGTGATCAAGGGCAATTAAGGAAAAGAATTAACCCTCTTTAAGACCTGACTTAAACCAGGGATTTTCGATTTTTCATTCAGCCTTTTCCCCTTCACTTATGCGATTGAGAAAGAGAGAGAGAGAGGTTTGAAAGTTCTTCACTTTTGCTAAGGTAAAGTTGATCGCTTTCGAACGGATTCAAGAATTAGACTCGGTGTAAAGAGCGCAACATTTTTGGCATCGATTACGTGGGATTGCAAAGAGATTTTCAGAGCGCTTTGATCGCTTTGGGGCTGCAAATAGGTAAGAGAAATGTCCTATGAATTCCATCATTAGTTATAAGGAATTGATCATGTTTTACGGCTTCTTGGTGTTAGAAATATGAATCTTTATTTTGGTTAATGACTATAGTTGTTATAGTAACGCGTCTAGATGTGGATTCTCGTGTTGTTGTGTTGGTTATCTCACTGGTTTTGGTTGAAATACGACCTGGAAATCGAATGAGGATGATGTTAGGGTTCCAGTCGAACCCAGGTGGACGGGCGTCCGGTATTCTGGACGGGCGTCCAGCCTTGGTCATTTCTCAGACGGGCGTCTGGTTTATCTGGACGGGCGTCTGAGGGGTAATTTTACATTCAGGATTGAAATGGTCTTCAGTGGACGGGCGTCTGAGTTTAATGGACGGGCGTCCATCTTTGGACGGGCGTCCAGTAGGGTTCAGACGGGCGCCCAGGTCTTAAACGGGCGTCTAGCTTGTTTTGCCTCTTCTTTCTTTGTGGGTTGTTGTTCACCTTATAAACATGATTTATCTTTATGAAACCTTTATACATGATATGTTAAAATGGTATAAACTTAGGCAAGCCTGAATTGAGCTTCTGATTCGTTCAGTTAAAACACCGAATGTACTCTTCAAGGGAGTTGAAGTTCGGATCCGTCGGAAGAGCATGATAGGCTTGTGCTTTGATGAATTAGGATTCATCAATGTCTGTGTATGTGCTAGGACTTGTCCGTGTCTAGTGGTCTAGGAAGAGAGTAGTATTTGTGAGGAGATTATTTGAAAACACTTAGGTCAAGAGTTAATAACTTAATAAACAACGTATGTGACTAGTAAAAGATTAAACAACATGACTCTCTTGGCTAGGCACCAGGCTAAATCGCGATGCATGTGCTACCTCTGAAGGTGGAGGAACTTCGTAGGTCAAAAGACCCTAAGTACGGAGGGACTCTGCTGAGGTGTGCGTGCTATCGGAGTCTACCTTTTCTAGACTTCGTGGGTATTGGTGTGATCCACTAATATGTTGCAAAAGAGTGTCCCCGAGGTAGAAGAACTCTGTAGGTCAAAGACCCTAAGTGAGAGGGGACTCTGCGAGGCGGATGCGCGTAGTGCCCTTGAGTGCGGTTGTAACATAGATAGGCTAAGTTAGAAACAGTTAGTCACAACGTGTTGATGAGCACGAAGTGAACCCTAGATGGAGTTGGTCTCATTTAATCAACTAATTAAATAATTAACTTTTCGTTATAACTATGATTGCTTTCATAGCTTCTCTTTCTTTCTAAGTACGTTGTACTTACCTCGAATGCATATTTTTTTCTATGTGTTTGGGGACGAGAAGACGAACAGGTTTACGAGGAAGAATTTGACAACGACGTTTGACGCCGCTCGTTGAAGAATCAAGATGTTTCTTTTCTGCTTTTCTTTGGTTGTACTTTCCTTACTTTTGAGGTAGACCACCGGTTTTGACGATTTGTCGTATTCTGTCTTTTGGGATTTTCGTACTTTTCCAAATGTAATAATTTACATTTCTACCCTTAGATTTCTTTTCTACTCTTTAATTTTTGGGAAAAATTTTATATACCCGAGTTTTGCTTCCGTTTTGCCTTTGATTTGATACGACGTAGTAGAGGCTTACGTATAAAATGAATTTACTTTTATTTTATACGTGCCGAACGTTTTTTTTCCGGATAAGGACTCGGTGTCCGGGAACGGGGCGTTACAGTTGGTATCAGAGAGAAGCGTTCTTTAGAATTCCTTTCTTTAAGATAAGTTTCTTTAGATCTTTAGTAACGTCTGGTTTTCTTGATCTTTCAGCATGGTAACGACAAGGAGAGGCGTTCGTGGGCCGGAGCTCGTGGGTTAGTTAGTCAAGGGCGAGGAGCCCAAAGCCCGTAGTAGGGGCGGATTTGTGAGGCGTAATCCTTCACCTCGCTTGAGTCTTTCACCACCACCCCATACAGCCACGCCTACACCACGGACTCAACAGATGTGTCACCGAGGCCGCATCGAAATCTTCCACCCGACCACCGCCAAGATATAACTACATTTATGGAGAGCCTGGACAAGCACCTATTCGTGTCACCAGTAGTAGGCGACATTCCACCGATTAGTGCGCCACCACCAAAGTGACCAATGTGTATCCACCACCATCTAGTGCTTATCCTCCAGGTGTATCCTCAAGCGGCAGCAGTCTTCTACCCTCCTCCTCGTAGGTCATGTTCCTCAACCTACGATTACCACCTTCACCACACTTTGACCACCAAAGAGGCGTTGGTCATCCACCCTTTGGTTTTCAAAGACCTCAACAACGATCATTCTTATCGAAGTACTATCCGTGTCGAGAATGAGCCTCAAGTAATCCCACCTTATCCTCAACATCAAGCAGTGATCGGCCGCATGTATCTTTTGGTTACCCTCCGGTTCACCCACCAGTTAGACCGACTTTCGAGCAAGCACCAGCGGTGGATTGGTATACAAGATTGAGGAGAAATCGAGTTGAGAACTTCTTTGGTAATGTGGAGCATTCTAAAGCGAGAGGAATGGATAAGAGGATTCGAGAAAGCTTGTAGGAACATACATGTTCTGAGACAGAAGATGGCACAACTAGCGATCGCTTTTATGTTGGGAGCAGCAGAAGCATGGATTGATGCCATTCAAAGCAGCAACGGTAAGGTAACGGATTGGGAAGGGTTCAAGACGATGTTTTATAATGAGTACTTCCCGGTTACAGTTCAAGCGGATAAAGCAAGTCAATTCCTGAAGCACAAGCAAGGTAATAATCGACAAAGGTCCCAAAGACACTAATAAATTCAATGAGTTAGGAAGGTTCTATCCGGAATTGATGAAGGTGGAAGAGAGAAAGATGGCCCTCTATAAGGATGGGTTGGCCTACGAGATTCAGTCGGGCATGCTAGGTTTCACGGCAAGGAATATGGCAGAGTTGATGAATAAAGCCTTGGAAGTCGAGACTTTCAGGAAGAGAGCTACAGTGGTTGTCAATAATAAGAGAAATTTTGGGACAAGTCAAGGCGCTTATAGGGGCGCCACAAAGAAGCGACCAAGAAGACTACGGCTCCTACAAAGCAGCTAAGGCCCCGAACAATACACCACTTTGCCCCAAGTGCAACAGAAATCATACAGGAGAGTGCAGGCAGAGTAGTAACGGTTGTTACGTTTGTGGTGAGCAAGGACACTTTTCTAGAGCGTGTCCAAACAGAGGAAACAAGAGTGGTTCGAGCCAAGGTAAGCGGGAGAGGCCCGAGCCGACCGGTTCGAGTTTTTGCAAATGGATGCTAATTTTGTGGAACCAGAGGATGACGTTATTTCAGGTACCATGTTCTGTTTCATTCCTTTATTAAAATATTTTATGCCATGTTTATTCATGTTGTGATGTATTATGAATGAATGAATGTGCATCTTAGGTACGATAATGTTAGGAAACTTAGTGGTGAAGGCTTTGTTTGATACGGGAGCGTCAAATACTTTTGTGTCAACCAAGGTAGCTAAGAGGTTGAACTTACCTTCAGAACCTTTAAGGAATACTTTGGAAATAACTACACCTTTAGGGAAGGTAACAAGGGTAACTAGAATGATACCTCAAGTGGAAGTTCGAGTCGGACCTTATCGATGTAAGAGTGACTTTACAGTTTTGGACTTCTCGGATTTTGATGTAATCCTCGGAATAGATTGGCTATCCGAGAATTATGTACACCGGATCAGAAAGAGAAGAAAGTAACTTTTAAAGTACACGGGAAATCGACAAGACGTATCGTGGGAATGTGTACAAGCCGAGTAAGAAGAAACATCCGATCATATCGTTAAGTTAAAGCGGTAAGGGCTTTTCGAAGGGTTGTGAAGGCTACTTGTTGTATGCAATGGACGTGGAACAAGTGAAGCCTAAGTTCGAGAGACTCCCATAGTGAGGAATATCCCGAGGTGTTTCCAAGAGCTACCGGGAAACATGCCGGACGAGAGAGATAGAGTTTGAGATTCGATTGATACCGGGAGCGGCACCGGTTGCTAAGGCACCTTACGAGAATGGCACCGGCTGAATTAAAGGAGTTGAAAGCTCAACTTAAAGATATGCTTGAAAGGAACATAATTCAGCCCAAGACTCGCGCCTGGGGAGCCCCTGCTTTGTTTGTGAAGAAGAAAGATGGCAACATGAGAATGTGTATCGACTACAGAGCAATCGAACAACCTTACCATCAAGAATAAGTATCCTCTACCAAGGATAGATGATCTGCTTAATCGCCTTGCAAGGTAAGAAGGTGTTTTCCAAGATCGACTGAGGTCCGGATATCATCAATTGAAGGTTAAGATAGCGTATATACCAAGACGGCTTTCGATCTGAGATTTGGACATTATGAGTTCCTTGTCATGCCTTTTGGACTCACTAATGCTCCATCGGCATTTATGGATTTGATGCAATGAGTTTTCATGCCGTACTTGGATAAGTTCGTGATAGTGTTCATAGACGATATCCTAGTTTACTCTAAGGATGAGAAAGAACACGAGGAACACTTAAAGATAGTGTTGGACACACCGAGGAAGAATCGATTGTATGCAAAGTTTTCTAAGTGTGACTTTTGGTTGGATCGAGTGAGTTTCTTGGGTCATGTCATTTCTCGGAGATGGCATACAAGTTGATCCGGCAAAGATCGAGGCGATTGAGAATTGGCCTAAACCTACCACGCCAGAGGTAAGAAGTTTTCTTGGGTTGGTCGGTTTACTACCGGAAGTTCGTGCAAGACTTTTCAAGATAGCTACTCCACTCACCATGTGACACGAAGAATGTGAAATTTGAATGGACTAACGAGTGTGATAGGGCTTTTCATACCTTGAAGAGTAAGGCGACTACGGCACCAAAGTGTTAGCGATTCGGAGATTTTTGATAACTACGATGTCTACGGATGCTTCGGGACGGGAGGTTTGGGTTGTGTGTTGATGCAAGGAGGAAAAGTGATAGCTTATGCGTCTAGGCGATTGAAGGTGCATGAGAATAATTACCCGACACATGATCTAGAGTTGGCGCGTGTAGTATTTGCCTTAAAGACTTGGAGGCATTACTTATATGGAGTTAAAGCAAGGATCTTCACTGACCATAAGAGTTTAAAGTATTTCTTCACACAAGAGAACCTGAATATGAGACAGAGGCGATGGTTAGAGTTCGTTAAGGACTATGATTTGGATATTCAAGACCATCCGGGTAAAGCGAATGTAGTGGCAGATGCTCTGAGCAGGAAACCAGTGTTTGCAGCTTCCAGTGTTGAGGTAGTGGCAGAAAGGTTAGATGGGCTGGAAATCAGAAACTTTGATCAGATTGAAGACCGGCAGTTTGTGGCACCGTTGTTAGCAAGGTCAGAGTTGATGGATGATATACGGGGAAAGCAAGACGAAGACCCGGTTTTGTTGGACTTGAAGCGTGTTGCTAGAGAGATGCCTACGGTTGGTTACGTGTTGGATAAGAGTGGAAATCAGTGGTATCGGGATCGGCTATGTGTGCCTAATGTTGGCGACTTGAGACAAAGAATTATGGAAGAAGCACATAGGATAGCTTTTGCGGTTCATCCGGGTGCTACTAAAATGTACAGGGACTTGAAGGAAAGATTTTGGTGGCCCTCGATGAAAGTGGAAATAGCCAAGTTTGTGGCCGAGTGTGATGTATGTCAGAAGGTTAAGGCGGAGCATAGAAGACCCGGTGGAATGCTTAAGCCATTGGATATCCCGAAATGGAAGTGGGATAAGATCACAATGGACTACATCACCGGATTACCTAAGACAAGAGGCGGACACGACGCAATTGGGGTAATTGTGGATAGATTGACCAAATCTGCCCATTTCTTACCGTACAAGGTTGATATGCCATTGAAGAAGATGACGACACTATATCTGGACAATATAGTGAAGCTACATGGAGTTCCAATCTCGATAGTTTCAGACCGTGATTCGAGATTTTTAAGTCGGTTTTGGAAGAGCTTGCAAGAAGCCTTCGGGACCAAGTTGGATTTGAGCACGGCTTTTCATCCTCGCATGATGGACAATCTGAGAGGACCATCCGCACACTCGAGGACATGTTGAGAGCTTGCGTTTTGGAGGTAGGCGGATCATGGGATGATTACCTATCGGTAGCGGAGTTTGCCTACAACAACAGCTTTCATGCAAGTATAGGCATGCCGCCGTTTGAAGCGTTGTATGGGAGAAGATGTCGCACGCCACTGTTTTGGGATGAAGTCGGGGAGAGACAGATTACAGGGCCAGAGATGGTTGAACAAGCAAAGGAAAGGGTTCAGTTGGTCAAGAAGAATCTGAAGGCAGCTCAAGACAGGCAGAAGAGTTGGGCTGATGTTAGAAGAAGACCTCTTGAGTTTGAAGTCGGCGATAGAGTTTACCTCCGGGCTTCACCGATGAAAGGAGTGAAACGCTTTGGACAAAAAGGAAAGCTAAGACCAAGGTATGTTGGACCTTTTGAGATTTTGGAAAGAGTTGGGACGTTAGCTTATAAGCTTCAGTTGCCAGAATCAATGTCGAGGGTCCATAATGTGTTTCACGTTTCTATGTTGAAAAAGTGTCTGACGAGGAATGATGTGGAAACTACGGTTGACCCAGAAATCTTACAAGATAACCTTGCTTACGACGAAAGACCGATCAAGATTCTAGACCGGAAGGAAAAGATGATTAAGAGACGGATGATTCCCTTGGTGTTAGTTCAGTGGAGCAACCATTCACCCGAGGAAGCAACTTGGGAAGTGGAAAGCGACATGATCAATGAATTCCGAGAGTTTGTTGATTTACCAGGTATGTTCTAGTTTCGAGGACGAAACTCCTTTTAAGGGGGGGAGAATGTAATATTCCGATTTTCGGGAAAGGGCAGACGTGTCTTTTTGCGAAAACGAAATATTAGGTTCGGTTTCCTTTTTATTCGGAGTTAATTATTTGGACATATTTATATGTATAATTTCGAGTTTTATATGTATAATTAAAAGGAAAATCAGTTTTGTGATCAAGGGCAATTAAGGAAAAGAATTAACCCTCTTTAAGACCTGACTTAAACCAGGGATTTTCAGTTTTCATTCAGCCTTTTCCCCCTTCACTTATGCGATTGAGAGAAAGAGAGAAGAGAGGTTTGAAAGTTCTTCACTTTTGCTAAGGGAAAGTTGATCGTTTTCAGAACGGATTCAAGAATTAGACTCGGTGTAAAGAGCGCAGCATTTTTGGCATCAGTTCTGTGGGATTGCAGCAGATTTTCAGAGCAGTTTTGATCAGTTTTGGGGCTGCAAATAGGTAAGAGAAACAGTCCTATGAATTCCATCATTAGTTATAAGGAATTGATCATGTTTTACGGCTTCTTGGTGTTAGAAATATGAATCTTTATTTTGGTTAATGACTATAGTTGTTATAGTACGTCTAGATGTGGATTCTCGTGTTGTTGTGTTGGATATCTGCTGGTTTTTGGTTGAAATACGACCTGGAAATCGAATGAGGATGATGTTAGGGTTCCAGTCGAACCCAGGTGGACGGGCGTCCGGTATTCTGGACGGGCGTCCAGCCTTGGTCATTTCTCAGACGGGCGTCTGGTTTATCCGGACGGGCGTCTGAGGGGTAATTTTACATTCAGGATTGAAATGGTCTTCAGTGGACGGGCGTCTGAGTTTAATGGACGGGCGTCCATCTTTGGACGGGCGTCCAGTAGGGTTCAGACGGGCGTCCAGGGTCTTAAACGGGCGTCTAGCTTGTTTTGCCCTTCTTTCTTTGTGGGTTGTTGTTCAGCCTTATAAACATGATTTATCTTTATGAAACCTTTATACATGATATGTTAAAATGGTATAAACTTAGGCAAGCCTGAATTGAGCTTCTGATTCGTTCAGTTAAAACACCGAATGTACTCTTCAAGGGAGTTGAAGTTCGGATCCGTCGGAAGAGCATGATAGGCTTGTGCTTTGATGAATTAGGATTCATCAATGTCTGTGTATGTGCTAGGACTTGTCCGTGTCTAGTGGTCTAGGAAGAGAGTAGTATTTGTGAGGGAGATTATTTGAAAACACTTAGGCTGGCGAGTTAATAACTTAATAAACAACGTATGTGACTAGTAAAAGATTAAACAACATGACTCTCTTGGCTAGGCACCGTGCTAAATCGCGATGCATGTGCTACCTCTCTGAAGGTGGAGGAACTTCGTGAGGTCAAAAGACCCTAAGTGCGGAGGGACTCTGTGAGGTGTGTGCGTGCTATCGGAGTCTACCTTTCTAGACTTCGTGGGTATTGGTGTGATCCACTAATATGTTGCAAAAGAGTGTCCCCGAGGTAGAAGAACTCAGAGGGTCAAAGACCCTAAGTCTGAGAGGGACTCTGCTTTGAGGCGGATCGCCGTAGTGCCCTTGAGTGCGGTTGTAACATAGATAGGCTAAGTTAGAAACAGATTAGTCACAACGTGTTGATGAGCACGAAGTGAACCCTAGATGGAGTTGGTCTCATTTAATCAACTAATTAAATAATTAACTTTTCGTTATAACTATGATTGCTTTCATAGCTTCTCTTTCTTTCTAAGTACGTTGTACTTACCTCGAATGCATATTTTTTTCTATGTGTTTGGGGACGAGAAGACAAACAGGTTTACGAGGAAGAATTTGACAACGACGTTTGACGCCGCTCGTTGAAGAATCAAGATGTTTCTTTTCTGCTTTTCTTTGGTTGTACTTTCCATACTTTTGAGGTAGACCACCGGTTTTGACGATTTGTCGTATTCTGTCTTTTGGGATTTTCGTACTTTTCCAAATGTAATAATTTACATTTCTACCCTTAGATTTCTTTTCTACTCTTTAATTTTTGGGAAAAATTTTATATACCCGAGTTTTGCTTCCGTTTTGCCTTTGATTTGATACGACGTAGTAGAGGCTTACGTATAAAATGAATTTACTTTTATTTTATACGTGCCGAACGTTTCTTTTCCGGATAAGGACTCGGTGTCCGGGAACGGGGCGTTACAATTACACCACCCTGAACCACTATAAACCTTTGTCTCAATTTATGTTCAGCAATTTACCTTACTGCATTTATTTAATTACTTATATATATCTGTGATTTCATAATCTACTTTGAAACAAGATATTAAGAAGGGACTTGTCTGCTGCCCAAAAGCTTTTAAATACAAGAAAAGTTTTTGAAACTCCAATATAGTCATTCACCCCCCCCCCCCTTGACTATAGTTTTACCCTTCTCTGGGACCAACACTTTAAGATGCCATATCTGCAGACAATGTTCTTCCAAATGAACTTTTGTATGTTTTTTAGTTGTAATTGCTATTAAAGGCTCTGCCTCAATCCGCTTGGTAAAGTAATCTCAAACCATTACAAGAAATCTATTACTACCTAGAGCTCGGGTAAGGGTCCGACCAAGTCTACCCCCCACTGATAAAAGGGCCATGGAGATGCAATGGGAACCATAGATTGAGAAGGTTGGTGCAACAGATTGTCATGAACCTGGCATGACTTGCATATTTGCACTAGCTCTTTGGCATTTAATAGCATGCTTGGCCGGTAATAGCCAAATAACCGGCATTTGTGAACTAAGGTTCGAGCCCCTGGGTGATTTCTACATATCCCTTGATGGATTTCCCGGAGGAGATGTGCTGTGAATGATTTTCTATATAAAATGTTGTCCAAAAGTGAGTACCTGGTAGACAATAATCTGAGCTTCCTGGCTAGGAGTTTATCTATAGGTAGAATCCCATCTTTGAGATACGAGGTAATAAGGTCCATCCAGGTAGCCTCTTGTTTGAACGGTAGGACTGCTTGCGCGTCATAACGTAGTTCTTTTAGTAGTTCGACCAACACCTTCTTATCTGACAGAAAAGTGAATGTTAATTTTGAGAGTGAATCAGCTTGCTTGTTTCGAGATCGTGAGATCTGTTATATCTGGACTCTCTTGAACTACCTTAATAATTCTTGTACTTTGGCCAGATACCTTTTTATAGGTTCTTCTTTGGCCTCATATTCGCCTTTGACGTGGTTAACCACCAATTGCGAATCACTGAACACTTGAAAATTTTGTACTCTGAGCTTGGTTGCCAGATTGAGGCCAGTAATTAATGCCTCATATTCGGACTCGTGATTGGTTGCTTGAAAACGAAAACGTATGGCATAAGAGAATTCTTCCCCTTTTGGGCTAATGAGTAGGAATCATGCTCCTACTCCATCCTTGTTAGACGCACCGTCTATGAATAACGACCATTGCTCCGCAGTGCAGTTTGGGTCATTATGGCGGATGGTGATAGCGGTTCCTTCAGCCAGAAAGTCTACCAATGCTTCAGCTTTTATTGTCGTTCATGGTTGAAACTCCAGATCGTACTATGCTAGCTCGACGACAAATTTTGCTAGTCTGCCTGATGTGTCAAGTTGGGCCAATATTTGCCTTAACGGCTGGTCTGTGACCACAATGATCTGATGCGCCTGAAAATAAGGTTTCAATTTTCTTGAGGTATGGACCAATGCCAATGCTTGTTTTTCTGCTGTGGAATATCTTACCTCGGGTCCCTGAAGTGCTTTGCTTACAAAAAATATAGGGCGATGAGTACCATCTTCCTCTTGGACTAACATTGCGCTAACCGCTTCATCACAGACAGAGAGATAGACCAACAATGTGTCCCCTTCCTCAGGAGATGTCAAAGTTGGTAGCTCAGCTAGATAGGCCTTAAGTTCTTCAAAAGCCCTTTGACAGTCCTCATCCCACTGGAATGGAGCCGCTTTCCTTAGGATTCTGATGAAAGGAAGAGCACGTTGTGCTGACCTAGATAAAAATCTGTTCAAAGCGGCCATTCGTCTTGTTAATCTCTATACTTCCTTGACACTTTTCAGGGGAGGCGTAGTCTTCAATGGGTCTATCTTGTCAGGATTCGCCTTGATCCCTTTCTTTGAAATTATGTAACCTAGGAGTTTTCCCGATCTGACCCCAAATGTACACTTCTTGGGATTGAAATTCATTTGGGTCTCCCTGAGTACCCTTATAACTTCCCTGACATCCAACAAGTATTGATCAAAAGATTTGCTTTTAATTAAAAGGTCATCCACGTACACCTTCATACATCGAACGATCTGCGACCTGAAGATCCTGTTGACCGCTCTTTGATATATTGCACCGGTATTCTTAAGGACGAAGGGCATTATGACATAGCAGAACATTCCAAATTCAGTAGTAAAGACCGTCTTTTCCTCGTCCTCAAGAGCCATGGCGATCTGAAGGTACCCTTTGTACACACCCAAAAACGCAAATATTTCAAATTCCACTGTGGAGTCCACAAGTCTATCAATTTTGGGTAATGTGTAAAAATCTTTCAGACAAGCCTTGTTCAGGTCGGTTAAATCTACACACATCCTCCAGGTTCCATCTGGTTTTTTGACTAACACCGGATTTGCTAACCATTGAGGGTACTTTACCTCTCTGATGATCCCTGCTTGGAGTAACTTGGTTACTTCCTTTTCTACTGCATCAATTTGCTCCTAGGCGATGTGACTTTTCTTCTACCGAATAGGCTTCCTACTCGGATCGACGTTCAGCCTGTGAAAAACTAGTTCGGGTGACAGGCCGGGCATATCTTCTGTTCTCCATGCGAACACATCTTTAAACTCCTTCAACAATTCAATAAGTGACGTCTTTAGTTGTTCGGGTATCCTTTTACCCACTGACACTGTGTGATCTTTCTTGCTTTCCTAAAAGCTAAAATCCTCTACCTGGTCTATTGAAGACCATGTTTCTTCGTCTTCGGGGAGCAATTCTTCAATGAAGACTTGTTGAACCCTTATCTTTCCATCTATGGTGGCCGTGTAGCAACTCCTAGCTGCCTCCACGTCCCCTTTTATCTCCACTAATCCTTCCATGGTTGGGAACTTTAAACTGATATGAGCCGGTGATATTATAGCTCCCAGATCAATAAGCACTGGTCGGCCGGTTATGACGTTGTATGCATATGGGGTTATGACAACCACGTAACTAACCATAAGGGTTCGCCCTTTGGTGCTCTTCCAAAAGTGGTGGGTAATCTGATCATCCCCATCGGATGAACTGGGGGTCCGGCAAAACCGAATAGCGGAGTAGAGACGGGGTTAGTTCGAAATCTTTTAACTTCGTCGCGTGAAACACAAAATAGTACAAAACATTCAACGCGCTCCCCGTATCTGCACAGATGAGCATCACGATATGACGATTGATAACCGCCTCGATTACTAAACCTTCATTATTTGTGATCAAGGGAAGTAGGTCTTTTGGACCATAAACTACCTCTCCTGAAAGCTTCTGTCTTTTATTTGTGTCGGTCGTGGTAAGGGACCTACAATTGTGTTGATAGTATTCACAGGGAGATTATCTACGCGACCGTCGGGGTCAGGAGAGGGATCTCTTCGGCGTCGCGGCGCATCTCTCTGGTCTTTGTCTTGATAGAAGTTTCTGTGTTTGAACTCACACCGACCTCAGGGCTCGTTGTTCTGAGATCGGTCGACGACCTCATCAAACTTCCCTTCCATGACCGCTGCGTCAATATCCCTTTGGAGATCTCGGCAATGCTCTGAATCATGACCAATGTCCTTATGATAATTGCAGTATTTGTTAGGCTCTCTTTTTTCACGAGGTCCTCTCATGGGAGGTGGGACGCGTGCTAATCCTTTCATTTCCATTATCGGGAGAACCTGCTCGCATGATCTGTTTAATGGGATGAAGTCTCTTTCCTGTAAGGCTCTTTTTTTGCCGAGCCGATCAGAGATCAGGGTGGTCATGCGATCCCACACCGGCTTCCTTTTCCTATATTTTTCCTCGGGTTTGTCTTTTTTGGATTCTCTTCTGTCCGATTCCAACTTTAGCCGGTTGGCTTCTTCTCCCTGACAATGTTTGTATGCCACGTCTAGACACTCCTCCATAGAACATGGGAGTGTATTGTTTAACTTTGCATACAGCCGTCCCTCTGTGACCAGTAGACGATCATTCGTGTCCCTAACCCGAGCGGATTCTTCATTGAATCTATTGATATACTGCAACACAGTTTCTCCAGATTTTTGCCTTATGGTCATAAGATACGTCGGGTTTCTTTGGAAAGGACGAGCTGTAATGGAAGCGTGTACGAACTTCCTGGTTAGAGTCCCAAAATCAGAGATCGACCTTGGCGGAAGCTTTCTGAACCATTTACAGTGCGGGGAAAGTCTTACACATCATCTCATCCAGTGCATTGAAAAGGTTCATAGGCGTCAGATATTGGTGCATATGATCATGAAGATCCTTGGATCCGTTATGTGGCTCGATCTTCAGAATTTTAAACCCTACGGGCCGCTGAAAGTTGTCTATATGGTCACTGAACGGGGAAGTGCATGAGAACTTGCCTGATTTTTGCCCTAGCATGGCTTCAAGTTGTGACTTAGCCGCATCATATGCTCTAGGGTTAGGATTTGTTCTTCTATGATCAGAGCTTGATGATCTATCCTCCTCTATGGCATCCTTCTAGGGAGGAGCTTTAGTTGCACGGTCGTCAGTGACCTCATCTTCCCGTCCCTTGAAGGCAGCGTTAAGAATGATTTTGAAGGCTGGGTGTCTAGGGCCTTCAGTGCTTCCAACAAAGCCTGTTGTGCTGGATCTAGAAGAGTTATTTCTTCATGCTGCTGTTGTTGGCTGGTGGTAAGGTTTGGCTCCTTTTCCCCGGCCGCCGTTTGACCGGTTTTTTGCGGTTCCACCACCCTGAGCTGTAGTCTTGGACGGTTTTCTTGCCTATGTTTTTTGGCGGTGCCATTGTTGATAACGACAATGATCTTGAGTGAATTGCATGTAGATGGCCCTCCTACTAGCGCCAATTGAAGAAACTGGATCTCGTCGGGTATTAAAATCGGGCCAAAACAATCCAGAGACAATAATCAACATCTAAAAGCTTAGGGACGATATATTTGGGTGTTAAGTTTAGACCAAGCATGAAATTTTGCTATCAAGTTGCCTACATATCCAACAAGTCTATTGGAATCAAGTCTTTCGTAGTTCCTTAGGGATTGCTTATATAGGGGGTGTCTCACCCGTTTACTTGTCCCACGGGTAGTAGGATTCTTAACCCCTACGGATTAATTAGTGTATATCCCAAATTTTTGGGATAAATACGGTTATGACTAATTATTCAAATCAGAGTCTTAATGACCTGGGATTCTTTCCATAATTATCTTGGCTACTTCGTAACTCAAGGAAAGCTCAGTCCGACCTGTGTCGAGCTTTTTGGACCTGCTCGGTCCATACTTAATTATCTTGGAGCCGTGCATTGACCAGACCGACATGCGGTGGTCGGTTCGGGCTCCCACATCGGACTTCCCACCTAGGGCTCCGATCCGTATTCCCTAAGTATTATCAGTGTTCTAAAAGTCGGCCAAGTCGGCCGACTAGGCGCCGCCTAGGCGCTAGTCGGCCCTCCACCGACCCGAGTAGACACTAGTCGGACCAGTCTGGGCGGTCTGGTCTCTTGTCGGTCCCTAGTTGGCCTCTAGGCGGGAAAGTCGGGTTCAAGGCGAGATAGTCGGGCTCAACTCGGGCAACTCGGCCTAGGTGGTCTGTATTATGATTTTGTTTTTAAACTTGAGTGCTTGACTTTGAATGTGTTTATTTTGGACGTGTCACGTATGTTTTTATGTGTTTATTTTGTACGTATCACGTATGTTATGTTAGTACTTAGTATTACAAGAGTAGTAGTATCATTATTTTTGGGGGTTTTAGTAGTATTTTGTTATTTTTGTTTTTGTCAATTCCATTATTATCACTATTAATTAAAAAATCTCAAAGCCGCCTAGTCCCCAACTAGTCCCCCGCCTAGCCGACTAGTCCCAACTCCCCACCCGGCCGCCCGACTAGCGCCTACCGACTTTTAGAACATTGAGTATTATATGAACGACACGTGGCATGTTCTGCTCTGAACATCGTCAATCCGGATTTCCGGAGATTTAGTCCATGAAGGGGAGGAAAGCCCTAGCAGGAGAGTCATTCTCTAGAGCGTTTTCCATTACTGTTGTGGCATCACAGCGAAAGTACTTACCTATTACGATTTGAAAACCCACACATCGGTCAAAGAGATGACTGTCAAGGACAAAGTTAATTTCAATTGTTCCTCCGATTGATGATGGCGACGTGAAAACCCTAATATTTATTTATATTTTTATTTTTACTGCGTTTGATTTGATGGATAATCGGTAATGTGTTTAACATGTTAAATCTTTCTTTTTATAGTACACAATAAACAATAATGCATCAAATTATTCCAACTATTTCTTTTTTTTAATATTGATTTAATGTTAAAACGAACGGTCAATTTTTGTTTTCCTCTCCGGACTCTAGTATTTCTTTGAGAACAAATTATTCACTTACAGTTGAGACCGTTGCAGATGATAGTGTCGGGGCCAACATTGAGTCAGTTGAGACACAGTTGGGAGTGAAGGCATGACCATGAATGCATGTAAACAGTGAATGAATGTTACAATGAATTTGAGTGAATATTCAATACTTGGCTTAGTGAATTTTCTTAGTGAATCAGATTTTTAGGAACCAAAACATAAAAACCGAGAGACAGAGGTAGGACAATGAGCTACATTAATATTTAACAAATCCACTTTGCATAAACACAATTCACTTTCATTTCTCACTGACAAAGAAATCGAAATGATAGATTTATCGTCCACTAAATTAAAGGAAACAGAGCAGTGAATTCGTCCTATTATGAATGTGACTACTAAAACTTGTTGCTATAAACAAGGTTAACAACGACACCATCATTGCATGTAAAAAAGTGAATCACTATTACAGTGAATTGAGTAAATGTTCACTAAGGAAACAATCAAAATGACAAAAATCTTGCCCACTAATTAAAGGGAAACAGAGCAGTGAATTCGTCTTAGCACTCGCTTAGTAATGCGTTCATCAGATTTCTGCTTCGCAGCTACTTTTGATCTGGTTTTCGCCATTTTTGTGCTATTGAACAGGACCGAGGTGTAATTCAATGCAAGAAGTACACATCTTCCCTCCGTTTGTGGAAGATTGATGATGAATGTGAACAATTCAAGCAAAGGTTGAGAGCTAATCCGTTGTACAACTCAATTCTGATCTTCCTACAACCAAGCCAATCGTGTGATCGTCAGTGCTTTTGTCGAGAGGTGGCATCCGGAGACAAACACCTTCCACTTGCCATTCGGTGAGATGACGATCACACTAGACGACGTCCGATATATTACGGGCTTACCGGTTGCAGGAAAGGCCGTCAACTTTGATGTTGAGAAAAATGTTCAGAACCCAGTTACATTTGTTCATAACTTGTTAGGGATTCATACAGATGCAGTGGAAAATGAGTTAGGACATATTGGTGGACTACGGGTGTCCAAAAACTGGTTGAAGAACAACATTGCGGGTAGATGCGGGTTACGTAATGAGGGTGAGGGATCCAGTAGCAGTGAGAGTAGGTCGATCATTACTGTGGATCATGCAGTGCTTGGATACTTGTTGTACATTCTTGCATGTACTTTGATTCAAGACCACAGTGGAGATAAGATAGGCATAGCTACAGGATATGGATAAGGTTGGTGAATGGGCCTGGGGTGCTGCTACATTGGAAAATCTTTACCGGCAACTATCGAAGGCTTCTAGGACAAATACTATTAGGGTTTCTGGATACATGACATTGCTAGAGGTAACACCTGATATTTAGTTTTTTTTATTTGTGTTTAGTGTTTATGACTTACACGACTGACTGTTTTGTAATATCTTTTTTTTACAGGCATGGGTGTACGAACACTTTCCAAAATTCCGACCTCCGATGAACAATAACTTCAATCCAAGGGAGATGGTACGGTCATTGAGGTGGAAACCTGTTACTGGAATTAACGAGCATGTGGCATTCACATCATTGAAGCATATGAGAGAGGACTTAGACTTTATGAAGGCAAGAGATGTAAGTATGAACTTTCGCATTAACTAAGATAATGGGTCGTTCAGTTATATTTAAAGCATTTTCCATCTTGCAGGTTGTTTGGGATGCTTATAAGGATGTGAGAACGGTCCCTAATGACGACGTATGCTGGTTTTATGGTTGCATACAAACACTGGATATTGTAGAGGTGTATCACCCAAACCGTGTTGTCCGTCAGTTTGGACATGTCCAATCCATACCACAGTCTCCGATTCCCCCAAAAGCATGAAATAGAAGTGGGAAGGTGAAGAAATACAACGTCACACACGAGTCACGTGATGATGAATTCATTCATTATGTGAATCATTTAGTGAATAAGGTTCAGAGAATGGGGAAATCGAGATTTTACTGGGAATGCACGGCTGATTACATGAACTGGTATCAAGGTGTTGCCATACGTCGTTTGATTGGAGTGAACAAAAAGAAGCAGCGAGATCCACGGGAGGTTTGACCATATCTATTTACGAATATACAGTTATTTGTTTTATTTCTTTATTGAATGTCATAAACGTTTTTTCTGTACAAGACGCAGTTACGAATGCTACAAAGAAGAGCAAAAAGGACCTATTGAAAGCGCTTGAGATGGCATTGGAGTTCATAACTACGGGTAGTAGTCAAGCCGAAGCTGAAGTCGAAGCCGAAGCCGAAGCCAAAGCCGGAGCCAAGGCCGAGGCCGAGGAATCAACTCAAGTACAAGATCAACGAACAAAGAAGCATGCATAGACCACGAAAAAGAGATAGTTGCATTGAATGAACAATCGGAGTATGATACATCGTATGCACATTTTCTATTTGATACATTGTATGCACATTTGCTATTTGATACATTGTATTTGTTCGTATGTGATTTGGATTGGTTTTTTTATTCCCCGTTGAATTGATATTTGTTCGTATGTGATTTGGATTTTTGTCTTTTGGTATTTGAATTGGTGTGAGTTGGTATTCTTGGCCTATGTTTTTTGAAATGGCACTTGTTGGTTCTGTTTCTTAAAACACCACCCACACTAGCGTTCATGTGCCACTAGGAACGATGGTGGTATTGGAGTTTCCAGTAATAGAGACTTGGAATATGGTATTGGCTCTGTTATGCAAAGCGACACAACTGCTGGCGTTGGTGATAAGACATTAACGTCAGCTGCATTGGCGTTTGGAGAAACGTCAGTTACAGTGGCGTTGGTTATAGACCAACAACGTCCCTATAGCTGGCGTTGTGATGAAACGGAGTGTGCATGACTCTGTTGTTGAAATTTCTTGAAACATCAGTCTCCCTATTATTTCATATACCATAGGAACGTCCCTATGTCTGACGTTTTGAGGTTTTTTTTGGTATAAAGTGTCAAGTAAAATATGATGTTTTTGTTCTTAAAATGTCACCCTGAGTGACGTTGATTCTTCACTAGGAACGCTAGCCATGGTGGCGTTTTGTGTCACAGAACCAACATTTTTCCCTTGGTTAACACAGAATCATATCACAAAATTACACCAATAATCACACATTTCAACAACAAAAATATCGAACTAGAATGTTAAACACACATTTACACCACAAAATAACAACATTACTAGCATACTTCACAAAATGGCCATAATTCATGAACGTAGCTCAAAATACATCACATAAGCTCAAAAGTATGATCTAAAAGTATTACAAAAATAGATCATTGTGCATCCACAAAATGAGTAGCAATACATCATTGGAATTTACAAAACCACGTTCACCTTACTCGTTGGACAAATCAACATGATTCCCCATCCATGGATCCTTACCACATCATGCCATAAACCGATCCTATCCCGTAATTTCTCATACCATTCATTTGCTTCCAACGTCCGAACTTCATGCCAAATCACGTTCACCCTAGGAATTGGACAAGTATCTTTCATAAACAATTGAACAAAATGATTACCATTGCACAAACCCATCCATATATGGTTACATGGCCAAAACGAAGGTTTTTTCTTAGTGGGAAGGAACGTCTGGCTTCCGTGCGTTGATGACAATATGCTTAGGGACACACCATATACATTGCACACAACCCAACCAAGGAAACTGTCATAATACTTGTCCTTCAAGCACCCTCCATCTGCATGCTCAACTGAGGACATGCATTTGTCGTAGACATATTGTTGTCCATCAAATATGGCCATATAATGATCCTTGTTTGCCATCAATTCTTGTTGCACCGCTTTTCTCACCTGTGGCCATGCACTCTCTCCAAGCCCTATTCCGTGTGCTATTACTCTAAAGGCACAATTTCCATCTGGAGCTATATTAACCATTGACGAAATGTGCACATAAACATTTGAAGGAAAATATTTAAGATACCTTTGTAAGTATCCAACGGTAAAACATATTGCCATTGAAACCTTTGCACGTTTGGATGGCGCCCAAGTACTTGGAGATTTTTTTCTTTTTTGAAGAAAAAACACCTTGAGATGAAGGTGGAGTTGGGGTAACACTCGATAATTCTTGCTCAACTCATTCAAACATACTCATCTCCTTTTTAGTTGAGTTGTCCTCCAACTGCCTCTTGTTTCCGGATCCCTTAGGCCGGTCACGACCCGTCTTTTTCGTTTTCGGCTCTTGCAACACCGTATTAATCGGTTGACAAATTTCCTGTATGCCTCCTTGTGTTGTAAACACTGAATGCCGAGTTCATCCATGCCGAGACGAATGCCTCCTTGTGTGCGTTCAACCATGTAGAAGAATTATAACTTATTGTGTCTCCACTAAAAGTCTTCTTACACTCTTCCAATCGCTCATTCAACTCCTCTTCTGAGTTTGCTTGAACAACCTTTGTCCATGATGTCATTAAATCCTCCCAACCTTCGCTCGTAGTCTTTTTCTTCAAATTCGACAAAAGACTTTTCTCGATGTGCCACCGGCATAACAAGTTCCTTGCTTTTGGAAATACAACACGTACTGCGTTCATTAAAGCTTCTTCCCTATATGTCACAACACAACATATTCGCTCGCTTTGGTCACCAATTGCTTGGTGAAGCATAGTCAAAGCCCATGTGTAGTTGTCTTCCCTCTCCAAACATAGCAGTGCAAATCCAACCGAAAATGACATGCCCGTAGACGTAACGCCAACAATCTGCAAAAGGGGCATCTTTTACTTGTTTGTCTTGTATGTACAATCCATAAGCATGACAGAAGGAAAGCACCTTGCAAGGGACAAGCTTTCGTTAAAAAAAATACATCCTTCGGTACGTTTCGTTCATCATACCTACACTCAAGGAATGATGTGCTCTTGTCCACCAAATAGTAAACCTCTTGCATCACTGTACGACCCTCTCATGCGTTCTTCCTTATCTTAGCACGAATGTTATAGATCGCCTTTTGTGACGTACAGTTTTTCCCATCATCCTTTCTCAACATCCGTAGTATATTTTTAGGCAAAATGTCATTTCGAGTCATTGTTGCAACAACATCAACTTGTTCTTTATCAATCCGACAAAGGTATGCATGGCCCTCATCATACTTGACAGTATTGTGATTATGCACACCATTCAAGACTTTCACGGTCCACACGTCCCTAAATGTATCATTCTTGGCTTTCAATACAAACGGACATCCGTATTTCCTTGTGGACGATTCTCTTGGCTTATTCTTTCCGGTAGTGCCAACTTTTTTCTCATACTTTCCTCCTTTGCAATGATCCCTTAGGAATCGACCCCTCTCACATTGGAATTTAATGAACGGTGTCCGCTTTCCGTTAAATTCAGATCTCATCATCACAATGACGACACCATTCGCTCTTGCCAATTCCTTGAGGTGTTTGGTGACGGCTTCTCTTGAATTATATTCCTGTGAACAATATACAAATGTAATGAATACAAAAAAAAAAGTTTAAAGTGCACAAACATAGAAATAGTATAAGTTTTAAGTACATACTTCATCGGTTGTAAAAAGTGACGTCATATCGATTGATAACTCTTTATGTGTCTCATCCCTCAAGGCAAGAGTGGTATCTTGAAGATTCTTAAGATTTTGTTGATCTTCATCAATCATTTCCTCAGTCAAATGCTACAAAAAAAACGTACAATCGTATTCGATAAAGTCATGGTCAATTGGGATGAACATAACATAATAACATATTCAGTTAATGGTTGCTTACCTTTCAATACTCCTCGTCGTCGTCTTCTTGTACTACCCCCGCATCATTGGTCTTGGAATTAATTGGTTCATCACATTGTTTCTGACAAGAACAAGTTAATGGTAGTTCAATGCACTTGAATGGAAAAATGGGAAAATTGATACAGAACGTCGGTGGTGCCGACATTGGTATATGTCTCAAAACGCCTCCGACACTGACGTTTGAAGGTGACTGAGTAGTAGTTACTCAACTAAGCAAACAACACCGGGGCCAGTGTTGGCTCTCCCATACCAACGTTAGCACCACAAGCATTTCTTAAACGTCAGCATGGGGAACGTGTAAATGATGGTTTCAACGTCAGTGGTGTGGTCGTACTGACTATACACCCATGGATTCTTAGGTGAATCAAGACGTTATTATAACCGACGTTCCTAACCCCTTACGGGCGTCCATACAGCTGGCGTTCCCTACGTCTGCCATGGACGCTCGAGAACGTAAAAAAACGGCGGCAAGACGGCTATGATGATCGGAAAACGCAAAATAAGCACAATTTCCTCCATCAATCAATGTATAACATGGTAATATGCATGTTGGAGGTTTACCCATTCACTTAAATCGCACATTGAACATCAAAATAAGATTTTTAGACAAAAAAGTTACCAAGTTTGATGCTATTGTCTTCTTCTCCACTTGGCTAGAAAAGGGGATGTCTTCAAGAGAGATTTCTACATCTTCTTCATTGCAATGTGTGTGTTGATTCATTGGAGTTGATTCAACATGATGATATCTCAATGTTGTGTTTGATAAAGATGAAGCTTCCATGGTTTTTTTCTCAAAACAAGAGAGGTGAAGGCGAAGAAGATGAAGGGAGGGGGTGTGATAATATGAGGTGGTGGTGGAAGTAGATGAGGTGTTTATGAATTGTATTTGTATTGTATTAAGTTAGTATATAAAATAGTTTAATGTATTTTTAGTTTAGATTAGATTAGTAGATTAGATTAGTTGAAGGATAACAATGTTTGATTAATTTTTGGGAGGACTAGTTTGAATTTTTTAAAAGTTGTAGTGCAAGTAGTAGTTTTTGTGGTGTATGAAGTAAGAAAATAATAAAAATATTAACCGTGGTGCCAAAAATATAATTTTGTGGTGCTGTTAATAAGGGGGTGCCGGAAGTAATTAGGGGGTTGTTGGTCCCTTGGAAAGGCTAACACAAGTTTAGAGGGAGGGGTGAATAAACTTGTCACCAAAAACATTTCCCAAACTGGAGAAGCCCGAGAACTGAAGTTTCACAAAACTCAAATCGATACTCAACTCGCTTTTGTTCTGTCCTCCAAACTTGTGCGGAGTTCAGCTAACTCAACTGAGTATAAGTCAATGCTGACTTATATTTAGTCTTGTTAACTGGCAGCGGATAAAACTAGCCTTTAGTGCAATAGATGTGTCAATAAGAGTCTAGACCTTCTATGTATCAGTTCAGTGCTGACTCAGTGTCTAGTGTTTGCTGAGTGATAATAGAACAGACATAATTGAATAAAGTAAATCAACACAAGATTTGTTTATGGAAGTTCCGGGTGGTGTAATCCCGTACGTCTCCCCTTCTCCTGTGATGCGGAGGAAAATTCCACTAGAACTTCTTTGAGATGGCCCGGTTACAAAGAGTCCTAAACTGATAGTCCTTGACTAATCCCTATCTTCACTATCTAAACACTTGTAGAACAGGTAGGATTGCTGCTCTTCAACTGTTTGAACCACTGGTCCCTGGAGGGTAGAATTGCCTCTTCACCAGCTCATCACAAACACAGTCTTCATGACTGCACTCAACTGTCCTTCACACCTTCTTGGTGTTTCACAGTTTAAACCTTTGATAAAATCAAAGTTGAGACTTTGAATCAATAACTATGATTCAACTGTGATTTGAGCTTTTCTTCTGGATAATTAAATTAAGCACGGCTCTGTATTTCTTCAAATGAATAAGCTTGATTAATCTTGAATGCACTTTTTAACACTTGAAGAAATTTCTCAATCTTGCAATTAAGTGCTTAGCAGGTGTTCTTTTGAACTTAGCTTTCCCCCTTAATTAAATTTTTCTTGACTAGATAGATTCTTTTCAGTTTTCCTGCTCCCTTGTAATATGCACACACCCTTATTGACGTTGTAGAGGTGGTCTATTTATAGGGATTCATTCAACGTTCATCCTGCTTGAATCTTGCAAAGGCTATATTTTATGACCGTTCTGATTTGTCAGTAGTTCATCCAATAAAATCACTTCCTTTGTAACGTTCGACTGTACGATTAGTTTAATGGACGACTGACGTATAAAACTGAGTTTCCTTATCAGTTTCATACTGAGTTTATCACTCGTCAGTTTCTTGACTGACTTGGAGCATTAACTGAGATTTTAATCTTCTTCAAATATCGCACCCGCCATCCGATTATAATTGACTTAATCGAGTACACAATGACTCATTATCATCTAAGAATTCATTGTCCTTATGATTCTTAGGTCTTCATACAAGATCCATAAAGTCAGTTCAGGTCACCACAATCTTGCCTGACGTCTAACTTTACAGTCTCGACTTGGTCTTCATAACTGAGTTTGAACCCTCAGTTCTTCAATCTTTAATAACTGAGTTTGTGACCCTCAGTTCTTCAGTCTTCATAGATAAGTGTTAAGGCCATATTTATATGATTATTAAGGGTTATATTTCATTATTATTTCCCCACATTTGCATATTTACATGAGAATTAAGGGTTTAAGTGTAATTATTTAGTAAGGATGATTTTAATATGGTTATTTGCAAAATTGATTATTTTATGTGTTAAATTAATGGAATTATTATTATTTGAGTTTTACTACATTTTGCAATGTTTATTTATCCTTTAGGAGGCTGAATTTCGAGTGCTAAAGAGGATAAATGAAGCTCAAGTCGAATTATTCAAGATAGAGTTGGAATTGGCTTGAAGAGAATGGATAAAGATGAAGAAATCCGATCCCAAGCAATCCAGCCGAGCGTTCAGTCTCCGTCCAGGATGGACGAGCGTCCATAAATTCGAACGGGCGTTCAAAGGCATAAAATCAATACAGAGAGTTCAGCCGCAGTGCGAACGAGCGTTTAATCAGCGTCTGGGAATTCCAGACGAGCGTCCAATTTGACAGACGAGCGTCCGGGGCCGACTTACTCACAGCCGACTTATCCATCTATAAATACAGCAGCCTCGAACCCTAATTTATACACGACTACCACATCATTGAGATCGCACTTTCACACCAAAAAGCTGCGGCCAGAACCCTAATTCTATAGAGATGAATTTCTCCAATCCAACAATCATATTCAACATGATTGTTGGCTAGAAACCTTGCAGTGAGTCGACGGAGGAAGCCCATCATCAACACAACCAACTAGAGAGTTCGATGCTTTATGATTAGTGAGTTTAATTTATAGTTTTTCATCACTTTGGATGCTGTTTTGTATTGTTCATGTTTTGTTTGAATTAACGATTCGATGAAACGATTTATTTTTATCTATGTGCTTGGATCTATGTATGAAAATATATTGGTTTAAATTTTATTTCGTTCATGTGATGCAATTAATTATGTTATAAGAGATTATGCATAGTTGATTGAGTAGGGTTTGGAAACGATCTCGTGATTACGTTTTGATTGCTGTTTAGTTTACTTGAAAAAGATAAACGAAGCCTTAGAACTTGATTAAAGAAATTTAGTCAACTTCGCGATAGATCACTACTAAAAACTATGTCTTTAGATCACCATCTATTTGGGGGATTGTTGGTTGATGGGTGGAATCTAGTTGCCTCGCTGTGTTTTCCTTTAATTGTTTGAATCAAATCGTATAGATTAAGTTTAGTTTAAGTTCTAGTTTTATAAACCCTAATTTCCTGCTGTTTTCCTGCACTTTTCTGCTTCAATTCATAGTCAACGCTCGTCCGCAATAGCAGATGCCCGTCCGTTAGATTAAGCTTTCAGACGCTCGTTCACTTTAGTGAGCGCTAAATCCGCCTTTTCTGCTTTTCTTATTTTCTGCTTGTTTTTATTCCTGTTTTAGTTTTAATTCTTAGGTTTAGGTTTTAGTTTAGTTTCAACCTTAGTTTAGTTAATAATTGTGACATAATCGATATAGATTTATACTTGAATTCGATAAACATTCCATTCCCTTAGGACGATCCGTTAACATCCTATACTACGAACCTTATACTTGGGGTGTTTCGGTTTATAAATTTTAAAACTAGTTTTTACCGAACAATAAGCCAACTGAGTCTGTGTCCTCAAATAACTTATCTTCTTCGCTTGATCTTTGGTATGTTCTATTGTTCGATTTCTAAATCTCGCTTTCTTACTTTCGCCCACCTAAACTATTATACGGTCTTTGTCTGATTTAACTTATACAAATATCGACTCTAATAAATCCTATACATTTATATCTAGACATCTTTTTGCTTTGCACTATAACAGCTAGTTGTGACACTTCATCAGTGGGGTTTAGAATATTAACTGAATAAGCGATGAATCATCATCAAAATATAAATTTTATTTTCAACAGGGGTGCCTTTAGAACCCCATATATATATATATATATATATATATATATATATATATATATATATATATATATATATATATATATTTTTGTTAGGTTTTATTACACACCCTTTTATTATTATTGCTTTATTTTTGATTATTTTTCCGGGTGAAAAAAACGTTGATGTCATTGGTGTTCCTTGTTGAACAACGACACTGATGTTGGTGTTCAACACACCAATGAAAAGTCATGGACTGACTTTTTTTAAAATTTAACACTTTTATAAAGGGAACGTCAGTGCCACTGGTGTTCCTTGTTGAACACCAACATCAGTGACATTGGAGCGTTGGTGTTAAACAAAGAACACCAAATGACATCGACGTTTCTTTATAAAAATCACGTGTGCCAAGTAATTTTTGTAATTCCGAAACAATAGGATCTTAAAGTAAATAGAGGTATAAAAACCTTTTTTTTTTTTTTTTTTTTGGTATCATCCATGTATTCAATTTTTGTGGGGTATTTGCTTAAATAAAAACTTGTGTAAGCAGAAACTTTTTTTTTTTTTTTCCGCTTTGTTGTTTTTGAGCCAAACTAAAACCCTATTTGGATCCATGTATTCAATTTTTTGTGAAGGATCGCGGCAACTTCACTAAAATCCAAAAGGGCGCACCTCTTCTTTACTCATTATCCCATTTTTTGTAAGGGATAATAATGATTAGGACTCATGTTTAACGTTTTGTGAAAATTGATCATTATCTTTTGAAATAACAATTTTAAACCTTATGTTTTTTTTTTTTTTTTTTTTTTTTTTTTTTTTTTTTTTTTTCAGCTTTTAGACAAAATCGAAAATTCCGTCGATTTGCCGTTAACTTTGACAGAATTTTGAATTGTCCTAAAATCGAAAGAAAAAACACAAACATATGTCCCTAAAATGTTATTTCAAAAGATAAGTGTGATTTTGCTTAAACGTTAAAATATGATGTCCTAAAAATCTATCAAAATTCCTTAAAAAGTAGCATTTTAGGGCTACGTGTTTTAACGTGTTGACAAAATTGACTTATCTTTTGAAATAATTTTTTAGACCTTACGTTTGTTTTTTTTTTTTTTTTTTTTTTTTTTTTTTTTTAGATAAATTCAAAATTCGTTAAACTTAACGTTAAATCTGACTAAATTTTTGAATTTTCTAAAACCTAAAAAAAAAAAAAAACACAAACATAAGGTCCCCTAAAATGTTATTTCAAAAATAAGAAATCGATTTCACTAAAACATTAAAACACGGCGCCTAAAACTATTAAAAGCCCCTTCGGTAATTAGAATCATTCATAATATAATCATGGAAATTCTTAATTAATAATCGTTGAATCTTACGTAATCGATTGAAACACGCAACAAAACAACAAATGAAACAATAATTTATGAGATCTAATCTAGTGAAAGATTCCATTTAATGTCTGTTTAGTGCTTGTAATTTGTAAAAATGACCGGACCTGCCATTTTTATTCTTCGACTCCTCTCCACCTTTCTCTCCCACTCAAACTCCATTTCCAGTTCCCTTTTGTACTCATTCCCGTGCAAGAGGGAGAAGATCCTCCGTACCCCTCATGGCTGAAGCCACTTCTACTCAAACGCCCCTTTTGGATGATCAAAGCGACGACATTTTCGATAAGCATTTGATCAAGCTCGAGAACTTTCTTCGGGTTTTTGGGTTTTGCCAGTACTCTTTTCTCAGTACATTGTTTTCATGGCTGGCTTTTTTAGTGATATCAATTGGTCTTCCGATCTTCGCCATTAATTTTTCATATTGTTCCAATTGCGAGCATTACCAGATCAAGAAGTTCGAGTATGAAATCCTGGTTTCTCACGCTACTGTTGCTGCCATCTCACTGTTATGTATTTCCCACAATCTGAGGAAGTATGGCGTTAGGAAGCTCCTCTTTGTAGATCGGTATCATGGGCATGTTGCTCAGTATAGTCATTTATATGTACAGAAGATTCAGGTACCCATTAATCGCTCTTATATTCCCTTCTTTGTTTTTGTTTTTTTTTGAATTTTTTTTTTCCATTGCATGTTGCATATATTGATATATGTAGTTCAAAGATCCTGCCAACTATAATTTTTGGGAATTTTCTTTCATAAATAGGTCTTGACAGAATGATGTTAAGAGAGAAAGAAGTCCCCATAGGAGGGTGACACAAAAGGATTTAGTAATTTGGTTTACCATTTAGTCTAAATGAGGACGATTGGTTGACTCAAGGGTAGTAGGGCCGCTGACCAATATTTGCTATGTTACCAGACGAAAACAAGCGCAACGTTGTGGGACCCACCTCTTGGACCCAATTATGGGGCCACCTTAAAATAACTCTGGTCAGGGCTTCACGAGGATGCCGAATGCTTAGGGGGATGATGTGAAAGTGGGAGAAAAGAAATCTGTATAGGGTCGATACGGCATAATGAGCCTGAGCTTAGTAACTGGGTAACTGTTTTAGGATGATGAACTTAAATGGTCACTGAATCCATTATGCCTTGTATGACTCAAGCAGCGGTAGCGTCAGTAGGACTTGGTTTTTGGCGTTATAGATTATGTGACAAAATAAGTGATTTAAGATCCGGGTCGTCAATATGTGTGTGCAAATACATACACATACACGTATATATGTTTGTGTACTGAATCATTAGGCTTTGTTGTATTATTAGCATGGGTTGTGAAGTTGTCCTTGAGTAAATTTGTTCCCCTATCAGTATTTGGTCACAAAGATTTGGCGTTATGCTGTCAACTTGTCGTTGTCATCATTTTAATTTTTATGCCCTTTGTCTGATTTCTGTTTATGTATAATGTTGGTGAGTAGTGAGTTTTTGAATTTCAACTATCTTTTCTGCAAGAAGCGTTTTTTAGTTTTAAAAATCAATTTCATGTCTTTGTATGCTTTAACTTTCTCTTATGGGATAGAAGTTCAGTATTTATTTTAATCTCCAAAATCTTGTTAAAGGGTCTTCCTTTAAAAAAAAAAGGAGAGAAAAAAGGTCTTTCTTTAATGCCATATACAACTGAGAAAGTTGTAGTTTGAGTGATTTGTTGTCTGTTGTCTGTTCTGATGTTTGCTTGAAATTATGTTTTCATTTGGTTGGAAGTCCAAGTGATGCTGGGAATAGGAGTTGAACTTGAGTTGGTCAAAATTCTCCTATTGCAGATAAATTTGAAGGGTTTATTTTCTGTTATATGCTTTTCCGATACGAATTTTAAACTTGAGGCAGAGTACTTATTTCCAATCTTCCAGCTATATGTTCATGATTGTGGATTTTTCTTCGTGCTGTACTCCATTGGGTGAATTTGAAGATTTTTTTTCCCCAATCTATATTAAAGAATGTAGGTTGGAGTTCTTCATAATAGCAGTCCATATAAATTGGATTCATAAAAAAGATGACAAATCTGTGATTTTTGTGAGACAGAATTCATCAACAGCTGGCAGGCTTATTTAGTTACTTATTTGTTGGAATTAGTTTTTACTGCTCAGTGTTGGTTTTTAACCTCAGATTTTTGGAAAGAGACTGCTATAAAAAATGTAATCATGAGACATGTGCAACATAGAAAATATTTGAGTAATGGGTAGATGAAGGTTAGTTCTTATGAAGCTGTTCCGAAATTGCTATTTTTGTTATTGAAAATAATCGAGTAATGGCTGAAGATTAGATGTTATCAAAGTTGTTTGAAACATGGTTGTTTTTATTTATTTTTATTGAAGCTTTCTATTCTGTATATCATCTTGTTTTGAAGCTCTTTCAAAATTGCTCTTTTTGTTGAAATTCTTTTTGAAGCTTTCTATTTCTGTGTATCATTTGCGTCAGGTGGTGAAAAAGTTCTCTCAGTTTCGCAAAAAACCTTTCTTTATGCCAGCGGTAAATGAAATGATCAATTTGAATTTACACTGAAATGCTAATGTGTGTTTATGGATGCTAATCATCTATTCTACAGTTTCTCTTTACATGCCGTTTGTTTTCATGCTATGGATTCATTTGAATTTCAACTGAGAACATGAAAAGATCTTCTAGCCACGTGCTTTTGGAGTTGAATTTAATCAGCATGTTCTCACTAATGCATAATAAACTAATTTTGAATAAGATGCTACCTCTGTGGGTAGACTAATCAAAACCATCCCATTTAAGTCATGGTGCTCATGGGTTTTTAGCTATCTGTGCTCCCATGGTACAGTTATCTTGTTTAGACTTGATACTTGCATTTTTCAGTTGTAAATTTCCAGTGTTATTAGGGAGCGACAAAAAATATCTTTGACTATGTTACAACAGAATTTTTTTTGAGGATTGAATATGCTGTTTGTAGAAACACAGAAGATAAGTACATTCTAAGCTCGTTTACTTTGTTTAACTATAGTGATATGCTTTATTGATTAGATGCAACACTTAGTTTTGTCTTGGGTAGTTATGTTGGTGGGTGTTAGCTTGTACTTCTTGTTTCGTAAGTCAACCGCCTACATTTAATATTCTAGCTGTTGGTAGCTATCTCCAAGAATTTATATCCATGTTTATTCCTAAATTTGAAACTGTAAAAGGAAAAGATTGTAAACTGAAACAGGCTATTTATTGTCTACAACGATCTCCTAGAACCTGGTTTGGGGGATTCACCAAGGTTATGATTTCCCTTGGTTTTATAGACAAAGCCAAGCGACCATGCTCTGATACCATGCGATAAGATGTCCCTTGAGACTTTTGTTTAAGAAAGGCAATAGGAGGTCGACAAGCATTTCATCAATGAAAAAGTTGATTGTTGTCTCATATGCACTCAGTTCATTCTTACTCATGATCAAGTTGTTGATATCTTAACTAAAGGTCTACTCGGGAAGATATTCAATCCAATAATTTGCAAGCTGAGGATTAAAGATATACATTAATCAACTTAAGGGGGGGCATTAGCAAATGAGTATGATTTGCAGTTAGTTTTTATTTTATTCGTTTTGGCTCTGTTTTGACTTAGTTGTCATATCTGTTAAGTCTAATTAGTTTTTCCGGTAAGCCCAAATGTTTCTAGCCGTTCAGAGTCTGGGCAGCTTTAGTAATTATGTTTTCTTCTACTAGCTGTTAAGTTAAACCTTTTTATCGCCTTGTAATACTGTTAAAAGACAATAGTATCGGAAAAGGAGGAGAGAAATCGTTGCCCTCTCCCTTTTGTTTTTATTCATTTATACAGGGGTTACAAAGAGCAAAATATAGAAACCAGAATCACTAAATCAAACCACACAATCAACCCTAAAATGATTCTAGAATCATCAAATGTCGAATTATCTGCTGTAATTGTCGTGTTATTTAGCAGGGGTAGAAGAGTACTTTTATTCTTTCTTAATGGCAGCGTGTTTTCCCTAGGGAGGAATAGTTTCCTGTTTTAACCTAGGGTTTAGCAAGATGGCTCCTTGATTTCAGAAGTTTGTTTTAAGAGGACTTTGGTTCGGTGGTAATCATCAGATTATTCATCAATAAAAGTTTTTACTCTCTCAATCATTCTACATGGTATTAGAGCATGGTTGCTTGATCCAAAAACAACCATGAACTATAGAGCTGTGATGATGGGAGAACTTAGAAGTTTCTCCTATGGATCATCGGGTTCTGCAACAAGTCCAGCCCTCGAATCAACCGTGATCTCGGTTGATCGACTCGTCGGAGGAGAGACGAGTACCACCACATCTGTGCTGCTCGCCACACAGAAACTTAATGGAAAAAACTATCAGGAATGGTCTCAGACCATTAAACCGGCTATCGATGGCAAATGGAGACTAGGATATCTCACAGGAGAAACAACCAAACCTGCTAATGGTGATCCTAGGTCTGCAACCTGGAGGTCATAGAACTCTATGGTGATAGCCGGACTCATCAACTCGATGGAGCCCTCAATTGCCATGCCACATATGTTCTTGGCCACTGCAAAGGACATGCAGAGTGAAATCAAGGAGATGTACTCAGATCCGGAAAACACATCTCAAATATATGAACTGAAGACAAAGTTGTGGTCCTGCAAGCATGAAGATCGTGATGTTACCCTATATTATAATGAAATGGTTGGACTGTGGCAAGAGTTGGATCTGTCATATGACAATTCTTGGGACTGTCGTAGTGATGGAGTGAAGTTCTAGAAAAGGAAAGAGAATGAGAGGGTATACATAACACCTTCCTGGCTGGCTTGAACCAAGAGTTAGATGAAGTCATGGGAGAATCCTAGGGTGAAACCCCCTACCCTCACTTAGAGAGGTATTCTCAGAGGTGAGAAGGGAGCCAGGAGAAGGGTGATGCATAAAGGGATCTGGAGTGGAGACTTTTGCATTGGTAGTCAACAAGGGTGACAATGACAGAAAGGGTAGAAAACAGAAGGTCTGGTGTGACCAAAGCAAAAAAAAAAAAAAAAGGCCACACCAGAGAGACATGCTGGGCTATCCATGGAAAGCCACCAAACTGGAAAGCCTAGAAATGCTGGGACTGGAACATTAAAAGGGAAACAGGCCAATCGGGTGTGTTCTGATTAGGGAAACAACCCTTTTGTTCTATTGCAGTTCTCTCAGGAGCAATTGGAGCAGCTAAGTAAGCTTCTTAAAGCCCAAACTACCCCATCCTCAGGTGAAGCTTACTGTTTTTCGGTTGAAAAAGGTAGCATGCCGTCTCTCTTTCCTAGGAGTAAATCAATCCGCCTACTAGGTAATAGACTCGGGGGCTACGTACCCCATGTCCAGTTTTTCACACCTTTTCGGTTCCTATGTCCCATATGCTGGTAACCAAAATGTGAAGATAGCAGACGGTTCCTTCTCTACCATTGCTGGGAATGACACCATTGTTATCTCACCAAGGAGACTCGCAATGCTAGGTTGATGGGTGGACCTTACTTCCATGAGGAGGAAAGACAATCCAAGGATGAAGAGAGCCTTAGGAACTTTTGTTTTCAGTCTTCTATTGTTGATAAGAATAATGTCTTGATGTGGCACTTCAGGTTTGGCCACCTCATTTTTCATTACTTAAAAATAATGTTTCCTAGTTTGTTCTTAAATGAAAATCCACCCTTCAAAAAAAAAAAAAAAAATGAAAATCCAGATCTGTTTAAGCGTGAAGTGTGTGAGTTGTCTAAGAATGTCGTGCCACTTTTCCCTCTCGACCTTACAAGCCCACCAAACCATTCACTATGATTCATAGTGACATTTGGGGGCCTACAAGGATGAGTGCTTTAAAGGGGAAACATTGGTTCATCACCTTCATTAATGACCACACAAGAGTCACATAGGTGTATTCGTTAAAACATAAGTCAGATGCAAAACGAGTGTTTGAAGCTTTTTATAACATGATTTTCACTCAATTCCACTCAAAAACTGAAATTTCAGAAGTGACGATGGGACTGGGTACTTCAACTCATTGGAAAGTTTAAAAGAATGGCATGATACACCAAAGTTCCTGTCCAGACACACCCCGGGGCGGCTGAGAGGAAAAATAGGCACATCTTAGAGGTTGTTAGATCTATAATGATGGCCTTCAATTGCCCCAGATACTTGTGGGGTGACGCCGTGTTGACAGTTGTGCACTTAATTAATAGGCTTCCTTAAAGAGTATTAAACTTTCAAAGCCCATCAGGTCAGCTAAGCACCTTGTATCATAGCACCAGACTGATTCAGGACTTAAACTTGGGTGCATTGCCTTCACACATCTCCACGACCAAGGGAAACTTGATCCAAGATCTAAGAAGTATGTGTTCTTTGGGCACTCATCAACTGAGAAAGGGTATAGGCGCCTAGATCCCCTGACACCAAGCGTATGTTACTAGTGATGTCACCTTTTTGAAAAACATTTTTTTTTTTTCAAAGTCGTGTTCAGGGAAGAGTGTCGGTGAACATAAGGATATTTATCAAATGTTGTTAGAGGTTGGTGAACCTGAAGTCCCACCAATAGATGATTACTCTTATCAACCTAAGAAGAGTAGTAGTGACAACACCAATGATTCATCTACTGATGTTGATCCAAGTGGTCAAAATGGTCAGGTAAGTAAATCAGAGGTAAGTCCAAGAACTAGGATACAAAGGTTACCCGGGAAAACTTATTCAAGGAATTGTACTCTTCTTAAGAAGAGCGAGGACACCCATACAGGCACTGGACATGATCTTCCCCCAGGTAATGAATCAGAAGTCACTCTAGAAACATGTAAACTTCATGACTCTGATAATGACTCAAATACCTCTGATGTGAATTCCTCTAATACATCAAATAAAGCTATTCTAAATGACCCTTCCTTAGATGTACCTATTGCCATTAGAAAATCACCTAGAGAATGTACAAAAACTCCTTTGCACCCCCTTAGCAAATATGTGTCCTATAAAAATCTATCACCCCAACATCAAGCCTTTTTATCCAATCTCTACGGTCTACAAATCCCCAAAAACATCCATGAAGCTCTTCTATCTCCTGAGTGGAAGGCATTTGTCTATGAAGATATTGCTGCTCTTGAGAAGAATGAAACATGGGAGGTTGTGAGTCTGCCTGAAGAAAAGACACCTGTGGGGTGTAGATGGGTTTCTACAATGAGTGAAGCATAATTCATATTGGACCTTACATAAGTAGAAAGCTAGACCTGTAGCCAAAGTGTATACTCAGACCTATGGATTGGATTACTCTAAGATCTTCTCAGCAGCGGCAAAACTGAATACATTAAGGATCATTCTATCTGTACATGTTAATCTAAAGTGACCTCTAGAACAATTGGATGTAAACAATGCATTTCTTCATGGAACTTTAAAAGAAGAGGTTTATCACTAAAAAGTCACAACAAGGCAAGCCGACAGTTGTGGTGGTCTATGTGGATGACATCATCCTTACAGGGGATGGTAATGAGGGGATCAATCAGATCAAGAGAAGCCTGGCTAAAGAGTTTGAAATAAAGGGAAATCTGAGATGTTTCTTGGGAATGGAGTTTGCCAAATCAGAGATGGTGTTGGTAGTGTCACGGAGAAAGTATGTACCGAATCTCTTGGAGGCCAGCTAGTACACCTATGGAGGCCAACCTGAAACTGTGGGAAAAGAATGATGAAGTTCAAGTTGATAAAGAAAAGTATCAGAGGATGGTTGGTAAACTGACATATCTTGCACACACTAGGCCTAGTATCTCCTTTGCTATAAGTTGTAATAAGTAGTTTATGCATGTTCCATGTGAACCTCACCTTGAAGCATTGTTTAGGATTCTGAGATATCTAAAGGGGACAACATGAAAAGGTATTTGGTTTAGGAAGTACACAAATTGGAGTGTGGAGGTTTATACATATGCTGATTGGGCAGGATCAGAAGGTAGAAGGCCAACTTCTGGGTATCGCAGTTTTGTTTGGGGAAACTTAATGACAAGTAGATGCAAAAAAAAGAGTTGGGTGGCTAGAAGTACAACTGATTCAGAGTATAATAGGTCTATGACCCAAGGTGTGTGTGGAGAACTCTGGATTAAGAGGTTACTGGAGGACATTCAAGTGTTTGTTACATTACCTATGAAATTGTATTGTGACAAGAAGGCTGCAATTGACATAGCCAATGATCTTGTCTAGCATGACAGGACCAAGCATATTGAAATTGATAGGCATTTTATTCGAGAGAAGTTAGATGGGGGTTGATATGCATTCCTTTTCTGCCCTAAGTTCAACAGACTGCATATGGGTTGACAATGCCACTGATGAGATTTGTGAGCAAGTTGAGTATGTTCAATATCCGTATTCAACTTGAGGGGGAGTCTTGAGTTGTTTTTTGTAATTGTATTGGGAACTTGTTTCTGAAGAATAGATAAAGGGGTATGGCCTAAGCGACAATTCCAGATCATAGAGTGTGCATGTTGTATAGTGGTGGTTGTGTATCAAAGCCGTAGATACCCCTTCTGTAGGAAATTTTTCACACATGAAAAACGAGAATGATCTCCAATGCATGTTGAACATGTCTTTTGAGAGATGTTTCTTCCCACGACAATCGGGAAACTATAAAAAATCTCTCTTGGGATACCATTGAGATTGTTTGATGCAAACGGTGACTCGTTTGATCAGACAAGGGACACTTCGAATATGGACTGATGATGCTTTTGTGAATTATGGACAATGTTTCTATGGCCTTTTACAGGCGAAAACGTGCCTGTCCGAAATGACATAAATCTTCGCGAAACGTTGCAAAGACAATAGACATCACTCTTCGCAAGGTTGGGTCTCTTTGGCTGGTGCTGTTTAGGTTCGGGGGGCGTTGGCCTCGAACCCCCACAATTAGGTGCTGCCCCCTCGACCCCTGCTAAAGAACGTAGCCCCCTCAACCCACCATGACCTGACCGGCCAGGTCGATCCCCATGTTGCAGCAACATTATCTGGACAACAACTCGATTGCAAAAGGTCACTTAAATTATGCAAATTTTGTAACTCACGACCTGTACCGAGTGTCTGCCTCGTCTAGAGATCCTGCAAAACATATGATCCGAGCGAGAAATTACTTAGCAACTTAAATCACGGGTAAATTTACTGAAAGAAAGATGACTAAATGGGAATCTCGATACATGAAGTGCCGGGATTAATTGAACGACGGAAGTTAAAAATTTATCACCAGTATCGGCAATTTGATCTTAGTCCCATTACCTAAAGTGACATGTTTGGTTGAAGATAAAGAATGGCAATTGGAATACAGATGGGACAAAACGGTCAAATGCTCTGCTTCTCCGGAATCAAATATCCATATATTTTGATGAGAGGATAATAAACTTGTGGGTGAATTGTCGACCTGAACGAAGTTAGATGTGGAGACAGAAACTTCTACCGGATTTGGAGCAGCAATGTGGTTGGACCCTTGATCTTGCACATGAACTGTCTGATTCGCTAATGGGTTGGGTTCGAATATAATTTGTCCCGTTGAGTTTGATAGATGTTATAGTAGGGATGGTGTTAGTGGGGAAGAGAATATGTTGTTCATGGAGTTTTCTGGTTTAGACTCCATTGACGGCGGCTATGGCACAGATACATGCCGCATTAGAGAGGGAAGGCATATTATGTTAGGAATTAGATATTTCTAAGTGATTGAATAAGTGTGTGGGTCCCTTACCTCCTTGAGCCAAGAGGTATATAAGGAAAGTGTGTGTTGTATATTGCTCACTTTTGAATGCTAATAAAAATATCTTTCCCGCCTTACTCTCTTTCCTCTGATCTTCCCTCTTCCTTTCCTACTTCCATTTTCTAAACCCTAGTTAGGATACAAACCTAACATCTGGTATCAGAGCTAGTCTATCTTCTGCCTGTAATCAGCGATCATGGCCGCCAAATCGATTGAAGAGCTGCGTTCTTCACATCAGAAGATGAATGAGGAATTCACCGCAAAATTTGAAGAGCTGGATCATAAAATCGTTTCTCAAGGTGAATCTATGCGTCAGATGATGACAGCGTTCTTCGAGAAGGTAGAACAGAAGCTCGAATCAGCGTTACCACCGTCTGCTCCAAAGAAGAACAATAAGAATAATGATCTTAGCGATGGATTGCTACCCACGCCACGTCGTGATGAGCAAGTTCAAGTCGATTCAACTGAAACTTCTTCGAAAGGTGAACAATCAAAGCAATCCTGTAAGATTCCTAAGCTCGATTTTCCTATTTTCATTGGTGAAGCTCCAATGGAATGGATTAGGAGAAGCGAACGATTTTTTCAAATTCATAATACGCCAGAAAATCACAAGGTAGGGTTTGCTGAAATGCACTTGAGAGGATCTGCTGATATTTGGTTTGGAGGTTTGAGATCAACATTTCCTTGCTTAACTTGGCCAATACTCAGAGAAGAAGTGTTGAGCGCTTTGGTTGCAAGTCGATGGAAATGGCAGTAGATGAATTTCATCAGTTGAAACAAATTGGATATGTAGATGATTATCTAGCAGAGTTTGAGGAGTTAAAATGCATGGTGCAATTGCAGTGTCCTAGGCTTTCTGAGTATCATTACGTTTCCTGCTTCATCCGAGGCCTTAAAAATGAGATTAAGGCCATGGTCCGCCTGATGCATCCTGCCACTATGTCAGCGGCAGGAGAAGCTGCTAGATGCCAGGAATGTGTGCTCTTGTCCATGAATCAGAAGCCTCTGCCACGAATTTTGTATTCTGGAGGACAGGTCAAGCAGGTGCCATTAGCCCCTAAGGTGTTCGACAAATTGCCACAGACAGAACACAGACCAATTTTACAGAGGGCTATCACACCAAAGGAGCTCCAAGATAAGAAATCCAGGGGGCTATGCTTTAGATGTGATGAGAAATTCACACCTGGACATAAATGCAAACAGAAACACTTGCATTTTATAGTGGCTGAGGATGAGGATTTTGTGGAAGAGGAAGATTACACCCAAGAGATTCTGGCTGAGAAATCTCCACAACTTTCGCCACACAATGATCAAGGGCGGTGTTTGCAAATACTTTTAAAATCAAGGGAATGCTTAAGAGGAGACCTATTATGATCCTAGTTGACAGTGGTGCTTCCCACTCCTTTTTGGATTTGAAGGTTGCAAAAGATGGTGGTTGCAAATTGGTGCCCAGCCAACCCATGGTAATCACAGTTGCTGATGGAAACACCCTAAAAAGTGAGTTTAAGTGTCCTAGCCTCAGCTGGATCATGCAGGAGTCAACCTTCCAGCATGATATCAGGCTGATACAATTGAGGGGGTGTGACATGGTCCTTGGGGTTGACTGGTTGGGAAAACACAGCCCTGTGACTTTCAATTTTCATACCATGAATATGACTATTCATATAAATGGGAAGCCATTTGTTTTGAGGGACACCCCCACTGATGATGGACAATTGAAGATGATCAGTTGTAGGAAATTGGTTAACAGTTTGAAAAAGGGGACCTATGGTCTTATGGGATGCCTAAACCAGATTCAGGGGGAGATCATGACTACTACCCCCCAGGAATTGATGCCTTTACTGGAAGAGTTTCAGAATGTTTTCCAAGCCCCCACTGGCCTACCCCCCAAGAGAGGGTATGAACATGCCATTCTGTCAAAGGAAGGTATTGATCCTATCAAGCTGAGACCCTACAGATATGCATATAATCAGAAGGATGACATTGAGAATTTGGTGGATGATATGATTAAACAAGGGATAGTTAAGCATAGCAACAGTCCTTTTGCATCACCAATGTTGCTGGTCAAAAAGAAGGATGGCACTTGGAGGGGTTGTGTTGACTACAGAAGGCTGAATGATATGACTGTTAAGGACAGGTATCCCATTCCAATAATTGATGATTTGCTAGATGAGTTGGGAAGGGCCAGGATCTTCAGCAAAATTGACTTAAGATCAGGATTTCATCAAATCCTGATGCAAGAAGGTGACACACAAAAGACTGCATTTGTCACCCATCATGGGCACTTCGAGTTTATGGTGATGCCCTTTGGTCTCACCAATGCCCCAGCCACTTTCCAGAGGAATATGAATGAGCTGTTGAGACCATTCTTGAGAAAGTCAGTGCTTGTGTCTTTTTGATGATATCCTAATATTCAATGCTACTATGGAGGATCATAAACTGCATTTGAGGGCAGTTTTAGAGGTTTTAAGGGCAAATAAGTTCTATGCTAAGATGTCTAAGTGTTCATTTGGACAGGATAGAGTTGAATACTTGGGCCATGTCATCCAACAAGACCAAGTTTTTGCTGATCCATCTAAGATAGAAGCTATGGTGCAGTGGCCTACACCCCAGAATATCACAGAACTGAGGGGGTTTTAAGGTCTCACTGGTTTTTACAGGAGGTTTGTGCCCTCATATGGGGTGCTGTCTAGACCACTCAATGTTTGTTGAAAAAAGAGGGGTTTGTGTGGGATCTCAAAGCCCAGGAAGCCTTTGATAAACTGAAGCAAGCCATGTGCCAGTTTCCGGTTCTTACCTTGCCCAACTTTGAGCTTCCTTTTTGCATTGAAACTGATGCTTGTGGCAAGGGTTTAGGAGCAGTTCTGCAGCAAAACAGGAAGCCTGTGGCCTATTTGAGCAGGGCTTTTAATTCCAAAGAAATGGGGTTATCAATCTATGAGAAGGAACTGCTTGCAGTGCTTATGGCAGTGAACAAGTGGAAGCAGTATATACAGGGGCAACCATTTGTATTCAAAACAGACCAACAAAGCCTGAAGTTCCTATTGGACCAAAAGGCCAATACTACATTGCAACAGAAAGGAGTCACCAAACTTATGGGGCTAGACTTTACTATAGAGTATAAGAAGGGGTGTGAAAATTTAGTTGCTGATGCCCTCTCCAGACAGAACCATGAACAAGATCAGCAAGGGCATGGTCTGTTGTGTGCCATTAGTTCTGTGACTCCCTCTTGGATACAAGATGTGTCTTCCAGTTACAAAAATGATGTGGTTGTGGAGGACAAACTTAGGAGCATGATGATTGCAACAGCTCCTGACCCCCATTACACACTGCACCAGGGGTTACTCAAGTTCAAAGGCAGGATTTACATTGGGGCCAATGGGGACTTAAGACAGAAGTTATTGGAGCAACTTCATTCTAGCCCTATGGGAGGGCATTCTGGGGTGAGGGCTTGTTACAGCAGGATTAAAAAGCTGTTCTATTGGCCTAACCTTCAACAAGATGTAAAAGACATGATCCAAAAATGTATGATCTGCCAGCAATGTAAAAGCTTGCATGACAAACCACAGGGGCTATTACAACCCTTGCCCATTCCTGACAGAGCTTGGTCACAATTAAGCATGGATTTCATTGAGGGACTGCCAAAATAAGAAGGGAAGAAGGTGATCATGGTGATAGTGGACAGGTTAACCAAGTTTGCTCACTTCATAGCCATGGAGAAAGGATATACTGCAGAGACAGATGCTACAGCCTTTTTTGGGGAGGTGTACAGGTTGCATGGACTGCCAGAAAACATTGTGAGTGACAGGGATAAGGTATTCACATCAGAATTCTGGGGACATCTCATGAAGATGGCAGGGGTAAAACTGTCTTACAGCTCTGCCTACCACCCCCAGACAGATGGGCAAACAGAGAGAGTCAATCAATGCATTGAGATGTATCTCAGGTGCATGACCTTCCAGAGACCTAGAAGATGGAAGAAGTGGTTACCCTTGGCTGAGCATTGGTACAATACCAACTTTCACACTGCTATCAAAGTTACTCCATTTGAGGCCCTATATGGTTATGCTCCCCAACCACTTCCATTAGGCAGCTTTGCTCAGGAACAGTTCACTGGTGTGGAAGAATTCATGAAGCAGAAGCAAAACATTCTTAGAGAGCTCAAAAGCCACTTGGGGGAAGCACAGGCCAGAATGAAGCACTATGCAGATTTGCACAGGAAAGAGAGAGTTTATGGTTGGGGAATTTGTTTTCTTAAAGCTCCAACCCTACAGGCAGAGTTCAGTAGCCCTGAGGAAGAACTTAAAGCTCTCTGCTAGATACTTTGGCCCCTTCAAAATTGTGGCCAAAGTCAATGAAGTTGCCTATAAGTTGCAGTTGCCAGAGGGGTCTAAGATACACCCAGTTTTCCATGTGTCTCTACTCAAAATGTGTATCAGGGCCGACATACTACCGTCAGCTTCCTTGCCTACTACCAATCAGCAAGGTGATGTAGTGGTTTACCCTGAAAGGGTGCTGGAGATTAGGCAAGTTAAGAGGTACAACAAGGCAGTTGTTCAGTGGAAAATCAAGTGGGTTAATTTGGCGGAAGAACAAGCTTCTTGGGAAGATGCAGCTTTCATTCGAGGCCAGTTTCCAGAATTTCACCTTCCTTGGGACAAGTAAGGTCTTATGTGGAGGGTGATGTTAGGAATTAGATATTTCTAAGTGATTGAATAAGTGTGTGGGTCCCTTACCTCCTTGAGCCAAGAGGTATATAAGGGAAGTGTGTGTTGTATATTGCTCACTTTTGAATGCTAATAAAAATATCTTTCCCGCCTTACTCTCTCTTTCCTTTGATCTTCCCTCTTTCTTTCCTACTTCCATTTTCTAAACCCTAGTTAGGATCCAAACCAAACATATTACGAGAATTAGATTTAGGCGATGGCTCTGTAATCATGTTAAAAGACAATACTATCATAAAAGGAGGAGAGAATTCGATGCCTCTCCCTTTTGGTTTCTATTCATTTATGTAGAGGTTACAAAGAGCTAAATATAGAAACTAGAATCACTCGATCAAATCACACGATCAATGCTAAAATCATTCTAGTATCATCAATATTCTAGGAACATGATACATTAAAGCTAGCCCTCGTTTTTTTTTTTGTCTTAGTCTTGGTCTTCAACAACTCTCTTCAATAGTTCTTAAAATGTGTAATACAAAATTTTAAAAGCTTTCTTCACTGGAAGAAACCCATTAAATTATACCGTGACAAGAATTCTACAATCAAACGTTGCCCACAATCTCGTGCAACATAATAGAACGAAGCACATTGAAGTGGACATACATTTTATTAAAGAAAAAGATCGATAAAGGCTTGATATGCACACCATTTCTGCCAACGAATTGTCAACTGGCTGATATTTTAACTATAGGATTACCCGTAAGAGTATTCCCAGACGAGCTAAACAGATTCCTAAGAGACCTATGAAACTGTATTGTGATAGCAAGTCAGCTATTACTATTGCTAACAATCCAGTTCGGCATGATTTAACAAAGCATATTAAAATTGATAGGCACTTCTTAGAGGAGAAGCTGGAAAACGGATCATTTGCCTAATAAATGTTCCGACAAAGTACCATACTGCAGACATTTTTTACAAATGGACTACCAATGAGCATGTTTGAGTATTGCAAGGGCAAGCTGTGTTCGAGGAGAAGTGTAGAAAAACTAAAGATAATAACGTTGCATTCTCATTTACTCCGTTTAATTGTATAGTGATATGTTTATATATTACATAAGACATTTAGTGTTGTCTTATATAGTTATACCCGTGGCTGTTAGCTGTACTTCTTTATTTGATAAGTCAGCCGCCTACGTTGCCATTGGTGGCTAGCTCCTTGTATTTATATCCATGTTTATTCATGTTCAAAGTATTATAAATAAGTAATTTTTCTTTCCATTTCCTCTTCGATTAGCAATCTTCTATTCCTGTTTGTTGTATTTTGAGAAGGGCTTATTCCCAATCTTAACAATTTGGGATTTCTGATTCTTCATTGAGGAATAAAGAACAATTAAGCTCCACTATTATAAAGTCCTTGGACTTTTTGTAATTCTTTCTTTGATTCATAATTATAACATTCATCTCTCATTTGTATAAGGGTTGATATCCTTTTCGATAGTCCTAACTAGGTCACCCAAGCTGTTTGCCAAAGGCCATGTCTTGACTAATCTTGTTAGGAAAAATGTGGCCAGGGAAGAATGTAATTCCTGTTGCCTGATTCTGTTTTTTCTCAACGTTCCTTTATTCTGGCTAAGTGACTGAAAACAAGCTGAAAGTTTGTGTATGTTATTAATTTCTTGGTGGTGTTTCAGGTCTTCTATCGCGTGGTGATCACGTGGGTTCTAGTATGCCTTTTGCTTAAGACGGCTCGTGAGGTCATCCGAGTGGTGTATCTACACGATAAGACTTGGTGGCGTCCCATAATTGTTCTGGTTATTTCACTTGTGTCTTGGACATACTCTACAATACTCTTTCTGGTGGGAACTGCGTTGTTCAATTTGGTGGGCAACTTGCAAGTGATACACTTTGAAAACTATGGGAAACTTTTGGAAAAGGATTTGGACATGTCTGCTTACATTGAAGAACACATGCGTCTTACGTATAACCTTTCTAAAATAAGCCATAGATTTCGCATTTTTCTTCTTCTGGAGTTCTTAGTTGTCTCAGCCTGTCAATTTGCTTCCCTACTGCAGACAACTGGGAATATGGGAATAATCAACTTCATTAACGCTGGCGATTTTGCGGTATATGTCAGATTATGGTTAATGGTTACCTTATGAATTAAAAATTGTTGCTAATTCTTTTTGTTTTCTAGTTGTTTTCTTGTGGAGACCGTTTGACTTCCTTTGGACGTTAGGGCATTTGTAGCATAGCCCTATATGGTGCCCTATCTCTAAAATGAAAAAAAAAAAAATGGAGTTTACCCTAACTAGCTCCCATAGTAGAGTCTCTATCCCTATTTATTTTTAGGGATATGAACAGTGCATCCCTACATTTGAGGATGCACTATTCACGTCCTTAAACATATTTAATTATAAAAAATATAGGGATAAGGATAGGGTGAAATAATAAATAATTAATGTGTATGAATAGAGTTGTGAAGTAGAATATATATTATTTAATAGTATTTGAAATGTTATAAGGATAAAGATAGGGATGCTGATGTGAAGTATTTTAAATTGGGATGTTGTAAAATAGGAATATATGTTATTTTATATTATATTAGGGATAAAATATGCGTTTCTGATGTGAATGCCCTTATGCAGGCTTTATGCGTACTTCAACTTGTGGGTATCGTGCTTTGTCTAAGTGCAGCCTCAAAGATATCGCACAGAGCTCAAGCCATTGGATCAGTCGCTAGTAGATGGCACGTGCTAGCCACGTGCAACTCTAGTAGTGAGTCTAACTTAGCTGGCCTTTCAAACAGTGGTGGAAACTTGGAACTACCTATTCAGATTAGTTCATTGCCTTTGAACTACTCAGAGAGTGATCTTGATTCCTCAGAGTATCTTCCTCTGTCTGCAAATATACAGATTAATGCCCAGATGACATCATATCACAAGAGACAAGCGTTTGGTATGTAAAGTCTTAAGTGCCCTTTTGAGTCTTTGACTATCTTTAATTAATGCAATTGTTGGACTCCCTTCGTCCCATTTTAAGTGTCATCTTTCCTTTTTGGGATGTCCCAAAAGAAGTGTCCATTTTGTGCTTTAACTGACATGTCTTGTTAAAATGCCCTTACACCCTGAACCATGTTTAAAGTCCATGTTTAATGTCTCGTTAAAATGCCCTTAACCATGTTTAAAGTCCAAGTGATCTGACTCTAATTCCTGTTAAAACTCTGGCTTTGATGCAGTTCAATATGTGCAGTCGAATGCCGGTGGATTTACAATATTCGGTTGGTTGGTTGACCGCATTCTCATCAACACCATTTTCTTCATTGAGCTCTCACTCGTCTTCTTCGTCCTTGGCAAGACTATTACTATTACTACAAGATAACTAACAAAAACAGTAATCTACCTCTCGCTTTAACGCCACGGAGTTACCTGCCTGCCCCATTTTTCCTACAGGACAGCTAATCAACCTTCTAATCCCATGTTTTATTACTTTTTTTGTGTGTGTGTGTGTGTGTTTTAGTCGGTGTTAAGTTGAAGCTACATAATAACAAACTCACTCATGAATACCAGTCAGATGGTTTCTGAGTTTACACCCTGTCTTATCACAGATGGGCAACAACAGCTAACTCACCACGGTGAAATTGGCTAATATGTATAATACCAGTCAGATGGTTTCTGAGTTTACACCCTCAAATTTAGGCGGAACAAAATGAAATGGATGGATCTGATATCTGCACTTCAGCATGCCATCCGCTTCCCTTTCCAGGGAGGGGGGGTTACAGTAAGATGAGAATTAGGATTGTTTTTTGGCAGGTGAAAGTCATTGACAATGACTTCTCGTGTATAATGAGAGTCACGATGACGTTTCTACCTGGTAGGCTTTAAACATGTAATTTAGCCGTGTCCAAAGCAAAAAATAAAATTGAATTAAACAATCAAAAATGTTGTGTGCAAAAAGTTTATGATGCAATAGAAGTGTACGTCTCATGGAACGAGTTCAAAGCCCATAAAAAAAAATTTTCTCCATAGGCAATTTCGTTTTTTTATTTTATTTTAAACACTATCCCTTCAAAATGGATATTGTTAATGGTACCACAATCGATCTATTCGACACTACACTTTGTGTAAACGGATTTCAACCTATGTGAAGTAAAAATATACGCAGTGTAGCGTTTGAATAGATCGATTGTGGTGCCATTTACAATGCCGTCAAAATCAATGTTAGAGCATAGACAATGATTAATGCAAGGGTTGATGTGTAAAAAATGAAAATAACAAAACCGTAACGTTTAATTTTCGCATACACCACACCACACGTTACACTTCACTTTATACGGTAAAAAAAAAAAAAAAATAAAGTACATGTGTGACTAATGCGAGTTTTTTTATCCTACAAGTGTTGTAAATGTGTAAAATGTTACAAATTATATCCACATTCCTACTCTCCTCACACTTGTTCAATAGTGTGCGAATTTCTGTGTCTAGACTATTATTATTTTATACAAAAAGTGTGATATGGGAAGATGACACATGAGTTTTGTTCTTCATATGGCTTCGATTCTCCTTTGAGGAGCCTGAGTAAGAATTAGACTATGCAGGCACGACCCGGACTGAACTCCGGATTAGTCAGACCAGTTGTTTCCGGATTATCAGAGACTTTAAGCACGAAAAAAGAAAAGAAAAATTTTTAAGGTGTTTATAGAAGCAAGAACATTAATAAGAGTGAATGTTTACTAAGGTGCTGCAAGACTATTATTTGCAAGGAATGTTCACTAAGCATTAGCATCAAACACCCTACATCTTTTTTTTATCTCCGTAATAGGGATAAAATGTAGGGATACAGCCAAAAACAATCTCTATTAGCCTCCCCATCATTTCCCTATAATAGAGATCATGAAAAGTGTCACCTCAAATGTAGGGTGAACTGTAACTCACCATATATATTTTTTATTCATTCTCTCTCTCTCTTTTTCTAACAAAAATTAATTTTAAAAATATTGTTATAGATAATGAATAAATATTTTAATGGTGTAAGGACAGAGATAGAGAAGCTGATGTAGAGTACTCTGAATTTAGTTGCTGTAAAATAGTGGTATGTATTTTTTACTAGTATTTTTGGAATAGAGATAGGGAGACTGATAATAATGCTCTAAGGTGTTTATGTGAGTACACGGTACAACCGCAACCACCACCACCACCCCACACACACAACACACGCTATTCCCTACATTTTCCTTCATTCTACTGCAGCTTAGCCTTCATCTTTGATAGTGAACACCCCTTTTTTGATAACACACACACACACAGTATTCCCTACATTTTTCTTCATTCTACTGGGCTTATTGAACCCATCATCCACTATTCACTGAATTGAATGGATGAATATTTTAATTTTTGTATACAGTAGATAGAAAAAAGATGTAGAATATTCTGGGTTTAATTCTTTGTAAAATAGAGATATGTATTTTTGGGATAGTAGATAGTGAGACCAGGTAATAATGCTCTAAGGTGTTTATGTGAGTACACGGTACCAACCCCCCTCCCCCACACACACACACACACACAACACTTTCCATTCCCTACTTTTTCCTTCATTCTACTGGGGCTTATTTAACCCATCATCTACTACTGTCATGTCTAGAACCACCATAAAATTTGCATCGTTGCAACATTCACTGAATTGAATTTATGTCTCCATATTTTGGCTTAAACCCAACAACTTATGAGTTGAAGATGTTCAAAGAGATGGTAATAATTCAGGGTACAGCCCTCCTTAATCAACCTCCCCCTCTTCCCCTTGTAGGATCAGTTCAGAAGAGGGATTACAAATACCATCACCATCACCATCAACATACTAAACACGCTTTCCTTTGAGGTACAGCAACTAAAACAACAGGATGGACATAGTTACACTCAGAATATAATGATGCAGGCCCATAGAAACAAGAGCCTGATTTATTGGAGTTACAAAATAATCTCAAAACAAGGATTTAGCTGCAAGGGTACTACAAGGATATTAAAGCAGTCCTTGTGAAGGGACTAATATTGGCACATGATTGCATTGCTAAGTTGATAAAAAAAAAAAAAGAGTTATAGAGTACAAGAAAACAAAAGCTTTTACTTTTTCCTTCCCATCATCTGGAAAAGAGAATTACCTCAGGAATCAAGACAAAACAGCAAATGAAATTCTTACCCAAAACAACGCTACAAAACTGGAAACTTTATATCAAATCTGTGATTTACTTTTCAAGAAAGTCTTGAGAACATCCATGACAGCTCCAAAGTTAGCTTCCACATGGACCGGAGGATTCGCCAAACGACAAGCCATGTCTTTAATCTCTTTCGAGTGATAATCAATCTTGGTCTGTGTAAACTTCAACCCATGAGCAGTACTTACTACTACCGTCCTATCGTTAGCACCGATGACGCCACTCTTTCTGAGTTTCATCAATGCCGTCAATGCGACACCAGTATGTGGGCATGTAAACATCCCAGTAGAATCTGCTAACGACATAGCATCCATTAACTCTTCCTCTGTTGCCTCCTCAACAATCCCATTTGAGTTCTTTAGAGCATACACGGCTCGGTCCACAGAAACAGGGTCCCCAATCTGTATAGCAGAAGCAAAAGTGGGACTAGCCTTAACAGCCTGGAAATCTTTCCATCCAGATTTGTAATACAGATACAACGGATTCGCATTTGCAGCTTGTGCACAAACAAGCCTTGGCATTTTATCAACTAAACCCAATTCTTGGCACATCTTGAACCCTTTATAGAAGGCATAGATATTCCCTAAATTCCCACCTGGAACTATGACCCAATCAGGAACTTCCCAATCAAACTGCTGCAATATCTCAATGGCAGCAGTCTTTTGGCCCTCAATCCTCAAACTGTTCAAGGAATTCGCTAAATATATAGGCAACTCAGCTGTTATCTCGCGGATTAACTTCATACAGCCATCAAAATCAGAATCAATACTGACCACAAATGCACCATTAGCTATAGGTTGCACCAACTGTGCCATTGAAATTTTATTAGCAGGAAGAAACACAATGGATGGAATACCTGCAGCTGCACAATAAGCTGATAACGCAGCAGATGTATCGCCGGTTGATGCACATCCCACACCAACTATTGGGCGTTTCAATTTACGCAACCTATTCACTTGGCTAACCAAAACAGTCATTCCCAAATCCTTGAAGCTACCAGTGTGGCTGATTCCACAATGTTTCAACCACAAATCATCCATCTGAAGATGCATTTTTCCGAAACGCTCAGCCCAAAACAGATTCGAATTGCCTTCAAATGCACTGATGATATCATCGTCAGAAATCTCTGGCAATACCCATTCCTTTTTGGACCAGACACCGGACCCATAAGGCCAGGTGGTTTTTCCCACACGAGAATCAAACAAAGATCTCCAATAATGACCATCGAATTGCTTCAAGGCGTCCATATCCTGTTGAACATCGAGAAGGCCTCCAGATCTGCTCCTGTAGACAATTTCATCAAGAGAGTAGGACTCCGTCGAAGGAGAGTTGGTGGCAACAGTGGTGAAGGGGACGTATTTAGCAGAGAATTTGAGAGAAGGCGGAGGTATGACGGGGGTAGGTTGTGGTGGCGAAACGTTAGCGTGCAAAGCCGAGGAGTCTGGAGGAGAAGAAGCAGTGCAGGAAATGGTTGTATTAGGATAACGACGGCGGCGGAGAGGCGGCGCGTTGAGCTTACAACCAATGGATGTGGATGCCGGAGAACAAGCCATTTCGAAGACAGTCGCGGCGTTGCTCGGCGTCTGAAGGGGAAAAGAGATTGCGGCGTAGGTTGATTGATTTAGACACGTACTACTAGTTTGTGGCTTACCTTATAATGCAACTTTTATCGTGTTTGTATATTTTATTCTTATCCCTAATCTACTACGGAGTATTTTATATTCTCATCAAAACCTGAAAATAGAGCCCCTGAAAAAAAAAAAAAAAAAAAAAAAAAAAAAAAAATGGCCAGCTGTCCCACTTTCTCTGTAAATAATATGCCACGTAGCATATGTTAAATTTTTAGAAAGAAATTCACAATTGAGAACGAAAGAGTAATGGTAGAGACACAATCAATCTGATGTAACGGATAACATAACATTATCTCTTACCATTAATTTTTATGATGCTTAATTGATTGTGATGTACATTCATCAAAATCAATGGTGAGAGATTAGAATGTATCGCCCATTGTGTTAAATTATTTACGTCTTCTATCATTGCTCGGATAGAAGAAGGAATAAAACAAGACCCTCTATCCATAACTCATGAAGAAACAAACATACCATTACAATATTCATTACACCGTGTTCTCGGAATCTGTTAATCAGAATGGTGTATTCGATATTTAACTTTTAGAATATATCATAAAACTCAAATAAGACTGACGTCGTAATAGAATAACTAAAATTGCGCGGAAGAAATAAACAATAGAGACGGTAACGAATGCAGAATTTTGAGTAAAGAGGACAATAACATGGGCAATGGAAATTTTAAGATGAAAATGTGGCAAATGAAGCACATAGTACTGGTTTTTTCCGGATTAAGGGGGCAATTGCCCCCTTGTTATATATTGGTCCGCCTATAAATAGAGCTCGAGAAGACGACCCATATGGCTCCGTTTGGTTTCGGACTGACTGGATCCATTTGGATCCAAGAAAGAGAAAGAATTATAAAATATAGTGAAGTAATGATGATAAAGTTGAAAAGTTGTATTGAAATTTGTGTAGTTAAAGTAATGATTGTTGATTTGAAATATTATATTGAAAAATAATGGTTAAATAAAATGTAATGAGTGTATAAAGTGATGGATTAATATTATTTTATTTGTTGATGTTGATTGATTGATGAAAAAATTTATAATAAAATAATAGAATTAATAAAATAAAAAAAAATAAGTTAGTGGGGTGAATAAAATATTGATTTGGGATCCAAATGGATCAACCTAGTCCCAAACCAAACAAGGGCTATGGGTCTTAGAAGTTAGAACAGTTCACGACCACAACTAAATCTTTTAGTAGCCGCAAACTGAATGCACAGCCCCGGTACAGAATCTCCTTAGAAACAACCATTGCTCCCAACTAAGAGTGACCCCAATGATACCCTTCAAACACACACCAAAACACATCGTTTTACATTCTGATTCTGACTTTTTCAACACCTAAAAAATAATTCACTCCAATAAGCAACCTCTATACATCCCTTTAAAAATATTTTATGCTTACAAAGTGATATTTGAATACGTCGCACAACGGTAAAAAAAATAAAAAGATGTCGTATCCGTACACAAAAAGAGTTCAAAATAAAAAAATAAGTATTTGGACAGATTAATTTTTTTATGGAAAAAATAGTATATATAATTTTTTTTTTTCAATGATGTATATCACCGTTGTGATACTTCTCACAGTTTGTCAGTCATTATTCTCGATACATAACACATTATTATATAAATGATAGATGTGTGAAATTAATTTATTAGGTAAAGAGAGATAAATAGATAGATAGAGTGTCTCATCGTTCATTTAGCAGTGCCTTCAAATATGAAGGGAAGCTTAATTTTTTTTTGGGATAAAGAAGGATATAGGGTGTTGTTGTAGCAATGAAGTCTGACAGTCTCCCTATATTATTTTTTGGGGGTGGAAAAAATACCCCATTGGGGTCACTCTAATGTCATACATAAAATTAGGGGTGAATAAAAATTCTAAAAACCAAACCAACTGGCTGAACCAAATTGAACCAAACCGGAAATGTATAAACCATGGTTTTTTGGTCGGTTTTCATATAACTTAAAACCAAACCGTGAATACAATTTGGTTCCAATTTAAGAAAATAAAAACCGTTTAAAACCGGACCAAACCGGATGATATATATACACACACAAACACACACTCACACTCACACACACGCGCACACACACACCTACATCTAATACTTTAAAACATCTATACGCTTTTTACTATCTATCTCAATCTATATTTACTTTTTACGTGTAAATATAGTGCTGCTACATAGTTAATTTCATATCCTACATATTCCAATTTTGTTGATCATTTCACAGAATTGTCTTCAGTCCTTTGAAAGAATCTTGAGTACATTTCGGTTCACAACTCACCACTGCTAACTCGCTCTTCTCTTTATACTTGCTCAACACCAATATTTGAAATATGTGGATGCTCATTTGAATGACTTACTTCTCTCAATGATATTGATGAACTTCATTATGGATATTTGTCGATGCTGATTTGTATGACTTACTTCTCTTAATGATATTGATGAACTGCATAATGTATATATTTTTTTTATCTGGATAAATGCATTTATAAACCTTAGTTTTATATACGATTGTCTTTGATTTGCTTATAATTAGGTTATGTTGGACAATAACATTGTACAAATAATCAATATCAGTGTTTTGGAGATCATAAAATCATGAATATTTTCTTACTAAATAAAGCTCAAATCTGTATCACATGTTTATTCATTTGATATATGTGTGTGTGTGTGTGTTATCTATTTTCCATTTGTCTCTCCTTACTTATGAAACAAATCTATTCCTCTTTCTTCCCTAATCTTACTCAAAATACTATTTTGTGTTATGCATTTTGAGATTTATGTATGTCATTTAATAATATAGTTGTTTGTTCATTAATAGTAGTTTTTTTAAGTTGATGATCGAATTGAAACGAGTAAGATAAGAACCATGTGAAAACCGTAATAAACTGGAACCAAGTCGAACCAAACCGGACCGAATAACATGGTTTACGTCTTCAAACCGTTCTAGTTTGGTTTCAAAAATTTGAAACCGTATAAAATGGTTCGGTTTTAAAAATGATAAAAACCGGCCGAACCGGACCATGTTCACCCCTACATAAAATGAAACAATACTACAATTCCTTAGGATCCAAAAGTCAAAGGAAGGTAATAGTTAACATAAACTTGGCTCACAGGCTGTAATTAAAGGAAACAAAACTAACAACTACCTAAACCAGAATATAACGACAGTCAATCCATCTTATGCCTTCATTTGTTCCTTAAAACCCTGCAAAACTTCTCAACATAAATGGAAGGAGTGAACATTCCGGATTGCCCAGTAAGGAGTTGAAGATAAAAAAAAAAAAAAAAAAAAAAAGAGGAATTCATACCAAAAGCCAGGATGCCGATCATAAATTCTCTTTGTAACATCTCGAATTTTCAGAAAAATGTAAAATAGTAATTGGGTATTTTTACTACGACCTAATTATTATTTAACATATTTTATTTAACTAAAAAGGATTTAATTAAAAGGATATAGTTATTTAATTAAGGAATTTAATTAATGGCTATAAAAAGGAAATATTCCCCAAAATCCCTTATTGGTTTTATACGCAAATTCTGAAGGAAAAAAAAAAGAGATGGAACGGCGGCACCGAAGAAGCAACGCAGAAGAACAGAGGAAAAAGAGAGAACGTAAACTCCAATCGTAGGGCCAATCCGATCATCTTTTTCAAGATGCCGCAATAGAGAAAAGTGATCACCGCGACGAGACGCAACTTTGGTAAACAACATCTCCTTATTTCGTAAGTTTTCAGTTTAGCCCTAGTTTTTTGTAATCGTCAAGTTTGATTCTTCAAAAATTCGTATCTTTCAATCCGTAGCTCTGTTTCGCATCCATGAGTAGTCAAAACGATCATCTTGGAGCATAGATTGTTCTAAAAATAGTTTCACAGCAAGTAATCTAGGTAATCTTCAGTTTTACACATTTTTTCAGTTCGGATTTTTCAAGGAAACTAGGATTTTTAGGGTTTCTTGTTGATCAAATAGGTTTTGGGTTTGAGGATCAAGAGTTGTAACAGCTACTTGGTGGTTTCCTTTGAAGATTGTTTGCAATTAAGGTAAGAGGCTCTTCCTAACGAATAATCTTGGTTTTACAATGTTTAGGATGAGTGTTAGTTGTAGCAAGGAATCATGTTTTATGTTGTAGTTAAAGTGTTGGATGCTATGTGATGTTTAGTTATGTTTAAATCATGTTTTTACTGCTGCTTCTTTGTGATAGTTGATGTTAAACATGTTTGGTTTGGGTTAGAAATCATTAATGTCCTGAAAACTGAGTTTTTGGGAGTTACTGCGCTAGGTGCAAGCGCACCAGAGGCTAGTGCGTGTGCACCAAGAATGCAGAATGTCCGTTTTTGAATTTTGATGCAGAGTGCGGGCGACTTACTCGCTCAAGAAAATATTTGGTGAGCTTGGTCACCCGATCGCGTCTTACCGCCCTGTTTTTGATGAATAACTTGTTTTAAGCCATGAATCTAGTCTTGAATGTTGTTCTTTGATCTTATAACATTAATTAAACCTAAACAACCTTGATTGAGATTCTGATGCATTTAGTTCCGGCACCGAATGTACTCTTCAAGGGAGTTAAAGTCTGGGACCGTCGGAAGGGCATGAAGGGGATTCTGCATTGATGAACTAGAGTTCATCAATGTCTCTGTACTTAATAGGATGTAAAGTCTAGCTGTCTAAGTGATGGAGTAGAGTTGATAAGGTGATCTTTATCCTTGAAAACACTTAGGTGGCCAGTTAATAACAATTAATAAGTACATACTTGCATAGTAATAAGCTTAAACGTCATGTCACTTTTGGTTAGGCACATGTGAACATCGGCTATGTGACTCGTCCGGATAGGTGGATAACCTTGTGACCTTTTAGAGGCCAAATGACAGGGGAGCTTCACCGGACCTGTATGCATACCGGGGAAACCCGGGACTAACAGTGAAAGCCACTGTTGGTTGGCACCCTCTCGTGGTGGACACACCTCGCGTAGTGCCCTTGAGTGCTGACGTAACCAAGATAAGCGAAGCTAGATACGTATAGTCATGACATGTTGATGGAAATGAAGTGAACCCTAGATTGAGTCGGTCTCATAAAGATAACCTAACAATAATAATGAGTACCTTTTTGTTGTAGAACTTAGTTATTCATTAACTTCTCACTTTTACTAAGTTCTTTGTACTTACCTCCTTTGCATTCTCTTTTGTATGCATTATGGGGTGAGAAGACGAACATGTTGACCAAGAGTGGTCGACGGCTTGATGACGTTGATGCTTTGAAAATGCTTTTAGTTTTTTTTTCCTTGTAAAGGTTGTATTAGACTAGTTGTATTTTTTTTTTCTAGATTTGTTGTACCTTCTTTTAGCCTTGTTGTAACTTTTGAAATTCATACTTTGTAAGGATTCGCTGTTGTAAGTCACCTCTTTATATCTTTAGTATGGATATGTATCTATTCTTACTAGCATTTATATTTTTACCCGAGTCTTTTTAGCTTCCGTTTGCGTTTATTTGATACGACGACGTAGAGGCTTGCGTATAATATTAGATTTATTTAATGCTATACGCATCGAACGTTCTATTCCGGATAATTGCTCGGTATCCGGGAGCGGAGCGTTACACTCTTCTTACCGTATTTTAAAGAAAACGGTTCAAGAGATGAAAGCAAATATAACAAAGCACTTTGTAAACCAACCTTTAAAGAAATTTGTTCATAAAGTGTAGCAAAATAACATTACAAACTACCTTTTAATGAACAAAATCAGGATCCCACTTACTTGTTCAGACATTTTCATCTCTTCTTACCTTAACTACTTGCTTATCTTCAAGTTACATTTCTTTACGTATTTTACATTTACAGATAATAACTAACACAAACAGAACATAAAATAATCTATACGCAACGCTCATGGGTCAACGTGCGTATAAAACATAAAGAACTATACTATATATATGCAACACTTGTGGATCAACGTGCATATTAAGCAAATCAGTCTAACCGATTATTGAAGGGTACAACGCCACGGTGAATCTCCACCAGGAGGACATGGCTAAGGTACTCGTAACAGTTCATCGTGTTCCTTATCTAATATCTAACCATGAATAATCGTCATCACATACATAAAATGACATATATGTCGGTTTCATTTACATCTTTCCATTACCTAAGTTATCACATAACGGTTTTGACATGGTGAATCTCCACTAGGAGGACATGGCTAAGGTACTCGTAACAGTTCATCGTGTTCCTTATCTAATATTTAACCATGAATAATCGTCATCACATACATAAAATGACATATAAGTGTGGTGGATTTTTGTAAACGAAACAAAAAGACAAGTAATAAAAATCCGGTTAGTCGCTCCAAGTGCAAAGCTTGTAGTAAAGCGGTTATGCCGGGTCGATCCCACGAGGAACGTGAGGTTGAATGTGTTTTTAAGTTTAGGCTAAAAGTGTCACAAAACTAATAATTTTAGGTTTATCAAATAATGGGGAGAAAAGGCGATTTAACAAGGATCCACAATTCAAGATGACCGCAAAGGCTTCTAACTTCCTACGCATGCAAATCAACTAAGGCCAAGATTAACCTATACTAAACGCAAATTACTAATATCTTAGATAATTTGTTTATCAACTTTTATCAAAGATTGATTCTTCAAGCACGATAGGCATAAATTCTTTCGAACCTATTATCTAGGTTAACAATTTGATAACTTTCGTTTCCAGACAAATTGATTAATCTGATTACTATTGCGGTGATCTAGAATTCATTCAACTATCGTCAAACAAACATCACAGGCTTTATCTATCGATATGAAGCACGAAATAAACGCAATATAAATCTAACCTTTGTCGAAATAAGACGCAGAAAAATAAGAAAAACCAGAACGCCTCTTGAATTGCTTCACCCGTTCGTCCAACCCAAGAGTTTAGCTACTCATATTAACCTTGAAATCAAAAGATTGTTTGGATTGCATTCAAAACCAAAGAGAAAGACAAAAAGCTCATTGTTTATTTATGAAAGTCGATCATAGGTCGTCTGATGATGATTTTAGGGTTTAATACAAGCCGCTATATATAGATGAACTAAGGCGGCTAGGTCAAAACTAAGTCGGTTGTGCTTCAGTCGGCGGTCGGACGCCCGTCTGGTCTTCCTGGACGCTCGTCCGCTCTACAATGAACTTCGAATCGGGCTGAGCCTTCCTTAAACGCCCGTCCATCCTGGCCCCACCCACCTGCGTCCAAACTTGCTTTGAATGTAAAATACCCTCCCGGGCCGCTCGTTCAATGTCTCAAACGCCCGTCCACTGGATTTGGAACACAGACGCTTGATCCAATATGATAATTTCGATTTCTTGATCTTTATCTCTTTTTCCCCATCTTTATCTTGATTTAGCTCAAATTATATCAACATTGATCATCAATTTAGCCTCCAACATGTATCTACATCACACATCAAAAACACCGCAAAGCGTAACATAATTCCAATAACCATAAAATCATAATTAAAACATACAAATCCACCAACTTTACGATTAACTCATTAAAAATGTCATCCGCTCAATATTCCATTTAAACACGTGATTTCCATGCGATTAATACGAATGTCGGGGGAAACATTATAAAATATAACGATATAAAACGTGTAAAAACACCCTTAACAACTCCCCCACACTTAAACTTTGCTCGTCCCGAGCAAAACAAAACAAGATAAAGGCTCGGAAAGAATATAGACATCTCAACACATATACCACATAGTCAATAAATTAGAAGTTCACCCACGTGAGTGTGTGCATAGCCATAACAAACTTCCACTAAATCCAAACTTGAAGAACTCAAAGTAAAACTAGCTAATACCCCCTCGTAGAATAGCAATAAATGACACTCATAAGATGCACCCTACAAACGTGACATATCCCGAAAAGAATGATCGAATGAATCTAGGGCCTTTCTGAAATACTCAGAGGATAACCCCTACAGCATATCTTTCAGTTTCTACTGGGGATAAGATTAACGAAAACTAAGCCTTATATACATTTCATAACACTTCATTAGTTGATTTAACTCTTTCACTTCAAACACACATTAGGATAAGCTTTTGCCCTCATAGCAGAATAGGACATTTCGAGATAATACCCTACCTTACTCCAATCATAAGGCAGCTTTTCCTAACTGTCGTGAGCTTTTAGTCATCATAGTGGTATAGGACTTACGTGGTAAACCCTACCGCACTCAAATCATCGACTAGCTTTCGACACACCCTTTTTAATCAATTTATTAACTTATCCTTTTAATTGACATTAGCCCCGTGTTACTTATCACATTCAAACTTCTAGATATTCACAGTGCATCGTACTCGGAGCTAAATACAGACTATCATAAATCTCAAGGTACGTACGTAGCACTAAGCACATGACTTATAAGAAAATCAAACATCACTAATCAAAAGGGGTATAACTTTATAAATAGCTCATCATTCACTATGGCACGTGAAAAATAAATCTTGGTGAAACAACTAATTCACTAAAAATATGGTATACAACATCAATGGCTATAACAAACCGAACAAAAACGTGTATTGCCTACTCGGGACAAAACAAAATTTTTGAAAATTTAGCTCATTTTAGCATAGAAATAACATCATATACGCAAATGTGTAGATACATACCGACTAATCCCCTCCCCCACACTTAAAAGTGCAACGTGCCCTCATGTTGTGCAGAACGAAAAATAAAAGAACACTTAGCTGATTGCAACCGGTACACGAATCGGCGGTCAGACCGGAGCCTAGGTAGTAACACAATGTAGCCTCGGAAAAACTGCTAAAATAGACCTGCCCAACTTGGAAATACATCAAACAGAGAATGCATAAAAATCTCAACATCACTCAGGCGGAATCGGAGCATCAACCGGAGAAGGATCTGTGGAAGGGACACCAGCTGTAGATGCTGTCTGTGTAGGCTCAGGCTGCGTAGTAGATGCAGTAGCAGGGTCTACTGGAGGCTCATCCTCCTCATCGTCAGACGACTCGGGCTTCTCCTCCATCTTGACCACCTCAGCTATCACCCGCTCTATCTGCTCGGAGAAGACATAATCCATATTACTTGCATTGAATACCCGCCGATCTCTCGGTTTGCGTCCCATCAACGATACACTCTAAAACCGACAAAATATTATCTTGGCCATCCCGGATGTCACTCAACATCGCCCTCAAACTATGAGCCATACTATGCCGAGTAATCTCGGAAGAAGATAATCCAGAAAGAACTGAGGCTCGAGGTGGTGTCGAAGTGGAACCAGGCTCAGTAACGGGAACAGCCTCAGACTCACCCGTAGACGGAGCTTTCTCTCTCTGAATACCTCTCGGGTTCTTAGGCCTATGATCCTGCGTATACTCCGGCACTCCGGCATCCTTGCAGATCTGATGAATCAAATGGGGGACAATCAAACTCCGCTTGTAATTCTTCTGACTGAACACCAACTCATCATAAATTGCTTGGCCAACATCGACATTCAACTTGAAAACCAAAGCATACATCATCCCGAGATCGCCTATGTGAAAGTGTGTCAAATTATTCTTCGGCAATAAACGACTCTGGATGAAACGGCAGTAAACTCTCCAATCTTCAGACCACGCCGTAGTAACAATCTCCTTACGATCACCACCCGGTCTGAGCGTCCAAGCCACATCGGGACAAACTGTCAACCTCAGGTCCTCCAAAGGATCCTGTCCCGAATCCTGCCGTCTTTTAATTTCCTCCTTATAATCCAACCCTTCAAACGCTGCCAACCCATATTTGGCATTAAAAACTTGTGGGGAAATGGGAACCTTAACACCTCGAACCAACACAACCCCCGTTTTCAAGTCGGTTTCCGAAAAATTAGCGTAAAACTCCCTAACCAACGAATCATTCACCGGGGTAGTCGGGATCTTCATCAATTCCTCCCATTTCCTATCTTCCAACACTTTTACAAAAGAGGGGGCCACTTTCGTTTTCAACACCGCTCGCTCAACCAACATGTTTCTCGCAAAGTAATGTTTGGTATAGGCCTCATGTGCTTGAGAGTTGACAAACCGACGAGGCATAGGAATAGGCACAGCTGGTCTCACTTTCTTTCGAGGCGGTTCAGCCCTCGGTTCAACCGGCACATCTTCCCGTGTAGCTTCTACAACCTCCTCAACCCTAGACGAGGCTTGGCCTTTCTGAGCTCTAGGCATCCGTACTAAAGGAACATCGTCGTCCGTCTCAGAGTCTGAGGTAGGTTCATCGCGTAAGGTAGGCCGAGTTTGGGTGGCTCTAGGTGGTTGCTCCCGAATACTTACACCTTGGTTAGGATTAACCGCGGGAGGATCAAACTCTTTCCTCTTCTTCCCGCCTCCGGGCCACTTCCTTACCATGCCGTTTCACGATCGCTTATTATGAACCATATTCAAGCCTAGTCTACACCAAACAATCCCAATACGCACAAAAGACACCCGTTTAACATCCAAATCGGGATTTCAAATCAACCAAACCACAATCACAACCATCCATGATCAATAACCAACCCATTCATCATCAACAACATCAACCAGCAAGAGCCAAGAATCAAAAACGAAAGAAGGAAAACAAATAAGATGATATTCAAGTAAACGAGCCGACCCAAAGATCGAACTCAGAAAAACGTGAACAAAATCGAGAAAAGTTGTTACTAACTTACCGGGTAAGATGAGTAGATGCTGATTGAGATGAAGATTAGTCCAAACAAGTCCAAATGGCCTCCCAAAATCGGATTTTTCCTCTTAAAAGTCGGACCACAATGGGTGCTGATTCTCCAAAAATATAGCGTGTTGGGAGTTTTGGTTATAAAAATCGAAGAGAGGGTATCAAAAGCGGTCTATAGCACTTAGAATCGCTCAAAATGGTGTAGAATGGAGGAATTTAGGGCAAAAGGAGGAAGAGAAACCGTTTTAGCGTTTGAATATTCGAAAAGTGAAGGTTCATTCGCGAAAGGGGTATATATAGCGAGTGCGGGCGCTCGTCCAACTCGGCCGGACGGGCGTCCACTGAAAATCGAGATGAATCGGGCGGGCGTCCGGTTTGGTAAACGCTTCGTCCGAGATTTTAAATCACATACGAGATTGGAGGAGATTATCGGACGACGTCCAAGCTTAGTGAACGTTAAATCTAAAAGTTTAGTCATGCCGGACGGGCGTCCATACTGGTGGACGGGCGTCCAACCAGGCTTAAATGCAAAAATCATACAATTCCATACAACTCAAATTCAAAAGTGCATTTTTCTTATTAACTTAATTGAGGTTTTAAAAATACAACTGTAAATCAACGAAGTACCATTAAAACAAAAATAGATAAGTAACAGTGGGTTGCCTCCCACCCAGCGCTTTCATTTTACGTCGGGGCTCGACGGAGGTAAAACTAACTAAGAGGTCACCGGTGCATGTAGATCTCGTCCCAGTCCACTATGCGAATGAGACGTCGAAGCATGTCGATAGCCGGAGGAAAATCGAACTCATCCTGCAAACACCAATCCTCACCAGCTACCTCAGCACCTCTGAAATGCTCAGCCCGCAGCACCAGTGCCAAATCCGTCAGCATAGGATCATTAAGTATCTTGTACGGACGTCTTATGGTCTCCTGCAACTCCTCAGTCGTGAAATCGCTGCCTCCCGAACAAGGTGGAACAATGATAACGTATGTGATGGTCTTAACCTGAGTACTAATATCAAAATCTACATGAAGAATTATAGTGCCTCCTGGTCCATCATCTACTGTGATCAGCGGGATCCGACTAATGAGTGGAAACTCCTCAGGGCGAACTCCGTAAAGATCCATAACTAGAAAGCAACTACTGACAGATAGAAACATAAAAGCTTAGTAAAACTAACTAAAATAACATACGAAAGCAAAAAGAACTAAGAAAAACTAAAACAAGATTGGATATCTAGGATGCCTCCTAGTTGCGCTTTTTGTTTTATGTCGTTAGCTCGACATTCAATTCAGTCTAACCGGGTCGGGCCACTTTGGCTTTTTGCCGGTCATCTCAAAGAATGTAATTCTTAACAAAATTAGGTCTACAAAAACAAGAAGCTGGACTGGGATTCGTCCCAACCATTTTTCCAGGCTGCTGATCTTCTCGCATCTGATGGGGATCTCTTCCGTACTTTATGCTTCTTCAAATCCACTTCCTTCCAATATTGTTCCATGTCCCAGCTTCCGGCAAAAACTTCAGCTGGTGATTCAGTACTATCATCAGAGAATAGGTCTGGCAGGAGAACTCATCGCAGTCATCGACTCCTGAAGCGATACAACTTAACAAATCAAGGAATTTAACTACCTCGGGTGATTCCTTCGGGTTGGCCAATGTAGTGTTTGCATCGTTGACCATTGACCTTGAAAGGCTGATCACCAATCCCTTAAGTTCCAAAACGCCGCTAGGAAAGACAGACAGGACCTTAAATGGACCGGACCAACGCGTCCTTAGCTTTCCGGGGAAAAGATCACGACTGGAATTGTATAACAATACCAGCTCGCCTGCATGAAACTCCCTTTTCTTGATCTTTTTATCATGAAGGAATTTCATCCTTTCCTTGCTTATCCGTGAACTCTCATAAGCTTGGAGCCTGAACTCGTCTAATTCATGTATCTGCTGGAACCTACGTTCTCCGCAAGCTTGGGAGTCGAAGTTTAGGAACTTAGTTGCCCAATAAGCTCTATGCTCTAATTCTACTGGCAAATGACAGGGCTTTCCATAAACCATTTGGTATGGTGATGTACCCATAGGGTTTTTGTATGCGGTCCTGTAAGCCCACAGTACATCATCCACTTGAGACTCCAATCCTTTCGATGGGAGTTGACCGCTTCTCGAGGATTTTCTTTATACTCACGATTACTACGCTCAACTTGCCCACTCGGTCATAGGGTGATATGGTGTGCCACTCTTATGCTTAACACCATACTTAGCTAACAGGCTATCCAGGGTTTATTAATGAAGTCACGAACCTTCATCATCGATCGATCGAGCTCTAGGGCAGCCAAACCTCGTGAAAATGTTCCTCTTCAGAAATTTCATTACCGTTTTATGATCATTTAGTGGAGTCGCGACAGCTTCTACCCATTTAGATACGTAGTCTACACAGACTAGAATGTATTTATTTCCGCATGAAGATGGAAATGGTCCCATAAAGTCTATGCCCCATCGTCAAACACTTCACATTCCAATATGGGTTGAAGCGGCATATCATACCGCCTGGTCAAAGTACCGGTTCTCTGGCACCTATCGCAGCTTTTGCAGAAGGCTTCCGTATCTTTAAAAATTCTGGGCCAGTAAAAACCACATTGAAAAATTTTGGCAACGGTTTTCCACGGATTGAAATGGCCACCAGTGGGACCACTGTGACATTGCTCAATAATATCCCGTTGCTCGGATTCGAGGACACACCGCGAAGCAACCCATCTTTGCGAGATCTTGAATGGATATGGTTCCTCCCGGACATAGTACTTTAGATCGAGAGAAGAACTTCTTCTTCTCTTGGTAAGAGAATTCAGGGTTCAGATAGCCAGAGTGAAGATAATTAACAATCGAAGCATACCAGGGAGGATCGGGAGTGTGGACATCCATGTTCATAACGCTCTCGAAGGGGTAATAAAGATCAATGTCCTGAGATTCTTCCTCGCCCATCGGCAAAACTCTCGAAATATGGTCCGCTACGGTGTTTTCACAACCCGTATGTCCTTGATGTGAACATCGAATTCTTGTAGTGTAAGAATCCATCTCGCCAGCCTCGGTTTAGCATCCTTCTTGTTCATCAAGTAACGCAGAGCCGCATGATCGATCCCATACAATCACCTTGGCACCAAGCAAATAGGCTGCGAACTTATCCATGGAAAACACAACCGCTACGCCTCCTTTTCCGTAGTGGTGTAATTTGCTTGGGCCGATTCAAGGTATGACTTGCGTCTGAAATAGGTTGGAACTTACCATTAATCCTTTGCCCCAATCAAAGACACCACAGCGTAGTTGGAGGCATCACACATTAGTTCAAATGGCATGTTCCAATCCGGAGAGATCAGGATAGGGGCAGAGGTCAAACGCTGTTTAAGATCTTTGAAGGCAACTTGACAGTCATTATCGAAATTGAAGGTGACGTCATCTTTCAGTAAAGTTGATAAAGGTTTCGATATTTTTGAAAAATCTTTTATAAATCTCCTGTAGAAACCCACATGACCAAGGAAACTTCTTACTTCCTTCGCGTTTCTGGGGTAATTCATCTTTTCAATAGTTTCTACCTTAGCTTTATCAACCTCTATGCCTTTAGCGGAGATCTTGTGACCTAAAACAATCCCTTCGGTTACCATAAGATGGCACTTCTCCCAATTGAGAATCAAGTTCTTCTCCACACACCTTTGCAGTGCTTTGTCTAGATTTTCAAGACAGTCCGTGAACGATGTGCCAAACACCGAGAAGTCGTCCATGAATACCTCCATGCATTTCTCTATAAGTCCATCAAAGATAGCCAACATACATCTTTGAAATGTAGCTGGTGCATTACAAAGTCCAAAGGGCATTCGCCTATAAGCGAAAGTACCATAGGGGCAGGTGAAGGTTGTTTTCTCTTGATCTACTGGGTCAATAGGGATTTGGAAATAACCTGAATAACCGTCCAGAAAACAGTAGAAAGCATGCCCCGCCAAACGTTCCAACATTTGGTCTATGAAGGGGAGAGGGAAATGGTCTTTTAAGGTCACCTCGTTCAGCTTCCTATAGTCTATCTGAGACTGCACTCAACCCGATGACTAATCTGACAGCTACCTCTTCACCTTTGTCATTCTTTTCAATGGTAATACCTCCCTTTTTAGGTACTACCTGAGTGGGGGACACCCAATCGCTATCAGCTATCGCATAAATGATCCCCATATCCAACAGCTTAATGATCTCTTTCTTCACCACTTCCTGCATGTGTGGGTTTAAACGTCTCTGCGGTTGTCTTATACTCTTTGCACCTTCTTCGGTTCTAATCTTATGCATACAGACGTCTGGAGATATTCCTCTTATATCACCTACCTGCCAACCGAAGGCTTTCGCATTTTTCTTTAGAACGTCAATTAACTCAGCTTCTTCGTCTGCTGACAGTGTAGAGGAGATAATCAGAGGTAAGTGCTTACCTTCTCTTAAGAAGATATACTTTAGATGCTGAGGTAGAGGTTTTAGAACAAGGTCCTCAGGAGGTTCCTCTAAACTGGTTTTGGCTTCTCCTCGTTTTAGGTCTTCCTCACTGATAGGGTCAAAAACTCTTGCCTCAAGCAAATCGACTTCTTCTGAGGGGGAAAGAGTTCTTTCGCAGAGCACTGTGTCCTCTTCAACAAGCTCTTCTCCATAAGCAGCCTCTAGCTCGTCCAGAGTGTAGTCTGTGAAATCGTCTGACGTCTCAATCACAAAACTGAGGATTTTCGAAGGTGCTCTGAGAGCTTTAACTACACCAGTAGCGTACTTCCTCGTCTCCAACACGTAAGGTGACAAATCTCGCATCACAATCTATAGTGGCTCTGGCAGAGATAGGAAAGGTCGTCCCAGGAGGAGGGGGGTATCTTCTTCTTTAGTGTCCAAGACGTACCAATCCACAGGAAATGTAAATTTGTCTACTTGGACCAGAAGGTCTCTAAGCACTCCTTCGGCTCTCTTGTAAGATCTATCTGCAAGTTGGATACTTATGGGGGTAGGCTCCAATAGCTGGTCAAGGTGTAGTCTCTTGCGCATGAAAGAGACATCAAACTGATGGATGCTCCTAAATCACACAGAGAATTTGGAAAGCTTAAATCCTTGATTTTCAGAGTTAAGACAAATTTTCCGGGATCGCTGCGCTTTTCAGGAATTCCTCCGTCGGCAATAGCGGAGCATTCCTCTCCCAATTTTTTCTCCATTTCACCCAACTTCTTCTTTGAAGAAACAACATCCTTCACAAACTTGGCGTGCATTTAGGCATTTCAACCAATACCTCGGATAAAGGCAAATTTACTTGGGTGTTTCTTAATAGGTTGAGTACCTTCTCGTACTTTTGTCTTGAGATAAGGAAATTTTTGCTTTCTTGGCGGAAATGGGAGCTTATTCAGCCTCCTCTTCGAGAATACTTTCTGGCGAGGAAGCTCTTATAGCTTTGTCCTCAAGATCCTTCCACCTCACTATCTTTTCTGCTTTTTACTCGTCGTGAATCACCCGCTGAGTGACTTTCTCCGGTTCATCTTGGTTTTCAATCACCCGAGATCTCTTTCCCGCTTCAATCTCATTTTCATCTTTCTCTTTATCCAGGTCGTGGAATCATGATTCTTCCCTCCTACCGAATCGGGGTAGGAGGGTTTACTCGCTTCCTGGTTCTCATGCAGTAACCAGGTGTTGTTGCAATTGCGTGCATCGGACCTCGATTCATAGCATTTGACTCCTCTTGTCCATAGGGGTAATGGGTGCGAGCTCGGCACAGATGGTCTGTTCTTGCTTCACTTGGGCTGCATGATCACTTTTAGGGTTTTTTCAGAAAACTAGGTAGTCGACCTTGGTCTGGCACCAATTGTTCAACTAGGTGTCCTAACTGCCTTTCTAAGTTCTTCATCGTCCTCTGTTGCTCTTCATACTCTCCTGCTGTTGTAGAAGCGTACCATAAGTTGAGAGTCCTGATTAGGCGGTTTTGCTGTGAGTTTTGATTAGTGGCCCAGTTGGATTTGTTTTTGGTTGAGAATTTGAACTTTGACTCGAGTTGGGGTTACGGTAGTAGGCATTGCGAGAGGTATTCTCATCCCGAAATTTTGAGTGCGGTTTTGGTCATAACCTTGATTCTCGAGCATAATTTCTATTCTCGGTTGTAGTTCGACCTTGAGAGTTATTCGGTTTGAAAATCTCTGGTTTCTTTGGCGGAAAGAATTGTTTCTCTCATGTCCACCATTCAAGGGGCATGTTGCGAAAATGTGACCTCTAAGCCCACAGTATAGCGAGTTCACAGAATCATACTGCCTCGTTTGTTGGGCAGCATTGGCTTGAAAGCCGGGGGTAGGAGTGTATTGACAATGGTCACTGATGTGACCAATCTGATAACAATTATCACACGAGAATACTTGTGCATTCTGTTGGAGAGAGGGCTGATTTTGATTTTTAGTCATGGTCAAAGCGAAAAGTTGAGCTGCGGTCGCAATCATTTGACCATGATTACGGTTGTTGACTTCTTCGATTTTAGATGCAGGCAGGACCGTTGGTGATTGATACGTAGGTGCATAGTTATACCTAGCTATATCTTCAAATAACTCCCACCCTTGTCGTGGGTTTTCTTCAAGAAGACTCCTCCAGGATGAGGAGTTGACCATCCCTTTAGTGGACTCATTTAGACCATCAAGAAAAGTATGGACTTTCCTCTGCAAATCCATTCCATGATGGGGGCACTTGTTCAACAAAATTTTGAAACGCTTCCATGCTTCAAAGAAAGATTCATCATTCGAGTTGATGAAAGTTTGAGATCTCGTTAAGACATTGAGTTTGTCTTAGATGGAGGAAAATATTGGGCGAAAATTGACTTTCGAGCTGGGCCCAAGTTTGGATAGATTCAGAAGGAAGAGATTTAAACCATTCCATTGCTTCTCCACGGAGTGAGAATGGAAATAGTTTCAGCTTAATGATGTCTTGACTGACATCCTTAATGCGAGTAGTATCGCATATACCCAGAAATACATAAAGATGCGTATAGGGGTTCTCAGATTGATACCCATAGAAAGTTGATGCATGTTGCACCATCTGGATGAGGGCTGGTCTTATCTCAAATGGGGCTGTATCGGTAGAGATAACCACAGCCGAGCGGATGTTCACATCACCGGGAGTGGCATAGTCTGCCAGGGTGCGGTTGGCTTGAGCCATTGAATCAGTAGTTTCTTCCTCAAAGAAAAGGTTGGATAAGAAATTATCTTCAGAAGAGTTTTCACTCAAACTCTCTTCGATTTCCTCTTCGGGAATCGGAACGGGCTCGGGAACTTTCCGTTTACGGTTTACTCGAACTCGCCTCGTTCAAGCTCAGTTCAAAATTAATCGTCCTTGTTTACTTCCGTGTTTGCATATAACGTAGTCAAACTCGGGAGAGAAGAGAAAGAGAAGAAAGTCGAGTCGGGAAGATGCAGACGGGCGCCCAAGGTTATGGACGGGCGTGCTGGTGGGTATTAAGTTTGACGGGCGTTTAGTGACACAAACGCCGTCCGGTTAAGCGTAATATCTGAACGGGCGCCCAAATATTATGGACGCTCGTTTGAGTGAATAAAATAAAATTGGATAGAAAAATTCCAGTGACGGGCGCCCAAGATCCAGGCGCTTTCGTTTGGTACCGGAAGAACAAAAAATGCGAGCGTAAATTTGCGAAAAAGAGGCTACTAAGGAGAACCTTAAACCCTAACTAAAACAAAGAAATAAAATGATCTACCTAAATCTTATGCTAAAAACACATAAAACCGTGCCAAGTTCCCCGGAAACGGCGCCAAAAACTTGTGGTGGATTTTTGTAAACGAAACAAAAAGACAAGTAATAAAAATCCGGTTAGTCGCTCCAAGTGCAAAGCTTGTAGTAAAGCGGTTATGCCGGGTCGATCCCACGAGGAACGTGAGGTTGAATGTGTTTTTAAGTTTAGGCTAAAAGTGTCACAAAACTAATAATTTTAGGTTTATCAAATAATGGGGAGAAAAGGCAGACGAACAAGGATCCACAATTCAAGATGACCGCAAAGGCTTCTAACTTCCTACGCATGCAAATCAACTAAGGCCAAGATTAACCTATACTAAACGCAAATTACTAATATCTTAGATAATTTGTTTATCAACTTTTATCAAAGATTGATTCTTCAAGCACGATAGGCATAAATTCTTTCGAACCTATTATCTAGGTTAACAATTTGATAACTTTCGTTTCTAGACAAATTGATTAATCTGATTACTATTGCGGTGATCTAGAATTCATTCAACTATCGTCAAACAAACATCACAGGCTTTATCTATCGATATGAAGCACGAAATAAACGCAATATAAATCTAACCTTTGTCGAAATAAGACGCAGAAAAATAAGAAAAACCAGAACGCCTCTTGAATTGCTTCACCCGTTCGTCCAACCCAAGAGTTTAGCTACTCATATTAACCTTGAAATCAAAAGATTGTTTGGATTGCATTCGAAAACCAAAGAGAAAGACAAAAAGCTGCTGTTTATTTATGAAAGTCGACTGTAGGTCGTCTGATGATGATTTTAGGGTTTAATACAAGCTGCTATATATAGATGAACTAAGGCGGCTAGGTCAAAACTAAGTCGGTTGTGCTTCAGTCGGCGGTCGGACGCCCGTCTGGTCTTCCTGGACGCTCGTCCGCTCTACAATGAACTTCGAATCGGGCTGAGCCTTCCTTAAACGCCCGTCCATCCCGGCGTCCACCTGCGCCCAAACTTGCTTTGAATGTAAAATACCCTCCTGGGCGCTGCTCAATGTCTCAAACGCCCGTCCCACTGACGGAACTCGACGCCACCCAATATGATCTAATTTCGATTTCTTGATCTTTATCTCTTTTTCCCCATCTTTATCTTGATTTAGCTCGAATTATATCAACATTGATCATCAATTTAGCCTCCAACATGTATCTACATCACACATCAAAAACACCGCAAAGCGTAACATAATTCCAATAACCATAAAATCATAATTAAAACATACAAATCCACCAACTTTGCGATTAACTCATTAAAAATGTCATCCGCTCAATATTCCATTTAAACACGTGATTTCCATGCGATTAATACGAATGTCGGGGGAAACATTATAAAATATAACGATATAAAACGTGTAAAAACACCCTTAACAATAAGTCGGTTTCATTTACATCTTTCCATTACCTAAGTTATCACATAACGGTTTTGACATGGGTTCACTCGAAGTTATATTATATTGTTCATTAGGCTCCAAGAAGGTCATAATGGTCAATGGGCCAGCTCAGCATAAGCCCACATTTGGGCCTTTAGCTCACAAAAATGCAGTCTGTTATAACCCGACCTCATTCTGGTCGCTCTTAGTGTTCAACCGATTTCATCTCAAGCATTGATTAGCCGATCCAGCCAAATAGCTCGCTCCTCAACGAAACAGGTCGTCTCCGGCCTCCAAAAGCAAATATACAACATTAATGGGCATGATCTCATGACCGATCCCTAGTAACTGTCTCAAATCCGGCTCGGCATCATATTTGGAACTCTTTCGAGCAAATCTTTTATAAGACCGAGCTCGGCCTCGGCATCATATTATAACACCAAGCTTTGCCTCGGTATCATATTTGGAGCTCTTTCGAGCAAATCTTTTATAAGATCGAGCTCGGCCTCGGCATCATATTTGGAGCTCTTTCGAGTAAATCTTTTATAAGACCGAGCTCAGCCTCGGCATCATATTTGGAGCTCTCTCGAGCAAATCTTTTATAAGACCGAGCTCGGCCTCGGCCTCGGCCTCGGCATCATATTATATAAGACCGAGCTCGGCTCGGCATCATATTTGGAGCTCTTTGGAGCAAATCTTTTATAAGATCGAGCTCGGCCTCGGCATCATATTATATAAGACCGAGCTCGGCCTCGGCATCATATTATATAAGACCGAGCTCGGCTCGGCATCATATTTGGAGCTCTTTCGAGCAAATCTTTTATAAGACCGAGCTCGGCCTCGGCATCATATTATATAAGACCGAGCTCGGCCTCGGCATCATATTTGGAGCTTTTTCGAGCAAATACCGAGCTCGGCTCAGAACCATATACGAGCTCTTTAGCGCTCCAGATACGAGCTCTTCAGCTCTTCATATTCGAGCTCGCAACTCCATAATGGCAAGACCATTCCACGAAGTTGGCATGCCAACAACCTCTGCAAATTACGCGTCTAGGACAGGTCCCAAACTTTATTAAATTGCTTAATTTTTTCAGTTTTAATTTTGCTACTCTGTGTTATCACACTTATATTATTTCAATAGCAAATATCTTTTTCATTTTACGTGATGGCTTTGATCAAGTTTGCAAAAGTTTAAACTTCCCAAATCTGCTGGTCAGATATTTCGAACTGAGTACTGCAGGTCAGACTCAGAAAGTTTGCAAAAGTTCAAACTTCCCAAATCTGCTGGTCAGATATTTCGAACTGAGTACTGTAGGTCAGACTCGGAAAGTTTGCAAAAGTTCAAACTTCCCAAATCTGTTAGTCATATATTTCGAACTGAGTACTGCATGTCAGACTCAGAAAGTTTGCAAAGGGAAAACTTCCCAAGTCTGCAGGACAAATAAATTTTAACTGAGGCCCGCAGGTCAGCCTCAGAAATTTTACAAAAGGCAAACTAATTAAATCCGCAGGACGGACTCGGTGTAATTTCTAAGTTCACAAATGATGAACTAATTAAGTCCGCGGGATGGACCAACCGAGCTCTGCAGGTCAGGCTCTAAGTTCACAAATGATGAACTAATTAAGTCCGCAGGACGGACCAACCGAGCTCTGCAGGTCAGGCTCTAAGTTCACAAATGATGAACTAATTAAGTCCGCAGGAAGGACCAACCGAGCTCTGCAGGTCAAGGCTTTAAGTTCACAAATGATGAACTAATTAAATCCACAGGACGGACCAACCGAGCTCTGCAGGCCATGCTCTAAGTTCCCAAATGATGAACTAATTAAGTCCGTAGAACGGACCAACCGAGCTCTGCAGGCCAGGCTCTACGTTCCCAAATGATGAACTAATTAAGTCCGTAGAACGGACCAACCGAGCTCTGTAGGCCAGGTTCTATAAAGTTTACAAAGGATAAACCGTTTGAATCCGCAGGATGGACATCGGAGCATCAAAAAAAAAAAAACTAAGACAAATGCTTTAAATTGAGTATACCATCCAAAAACTATTAAGTTATTGCATGGCATACTGGAGGGCTGGAAGAGCATATCGATGAAGCGAGGCATGTACCAAAAAATTGCAAGGAAAATAACCGGAAAAAGCAAGGTAAGTTGCACAAAATTTCATATACTATAAATTTTGTACTTATACAATTATTGATATGACCAAAAAACTAAGTCTGCGTATCAAACTTCAAAAATAATGTCTGCTTGAGCAGACCCCAAATAATAAAGTCTGCCTGAGCAGACGCCAAAACATTAAGTCTGCAAGACAGACAAGCCGAGCTCCACAAAACGGACTCCGCTCAAATCATCAAAACTGATGTTTGAGCTCCGCCGGTCGGACTCAGCAAACGTATGTCAGCAAATTTTATGAAGTCCGCAGGATGGACAAAAACTTGATATCTGAGGGTCTGACTCAGTCAAAATTATTAGGTCTACAAGACACACCAACTGAGCTCCACAGATCGGACTCAATCAAATTTATTAAGTCTTCAAGTCAGACTCAAAACATTAAGTCTGTCTAGGCAAACTCCAAAAACTTTAGCCTGCAGGTCAGACCCAATTAATTATATCCTCAAGAAAGACACTGAACTGAGCCCTGAAAGTCAAACTCAGCAAGTTTGCAATAACCAAGAGAACTTAATAAGATATTTCATATATTATAAAAAATTGTACATGTTACAATTACGAAGCTTTTCTCCAAAGTCTGCAGAACAGACTCCAATACTTGAGTTCCGCAGATCGAACTCAAAAGTCAGCTCCGCAGGGCAGACCCGAAAAGTTTGCATAAGTCTGTAGGGCGGACAACTTTTCTTCAAAGTCTACTGGACAGACTCCAAAGTTTGAACTCCGCAAGTCGGACTCAACAAAGTTTGCAGGTCAAACTCATCGAATTGAGCTCAGCAGATCGGACTCACCAAGTTTGCAGGACAAACTCGCCCAGTCAACATGACTGACAAAATTATGAGCTCTCTAATTCAGCCTCCGTAGAGTTTGTAAGACCAAACTTAGTTTGCAAATAAACTCCAACTGAGCTCTCTAAGTCGGACTCTTCAGAAAGTAAGTCAACGGGACGGACAGAAATTCAGAGCACTGTATATCTGGCTCAATGCGTTTGCAAAGATGAGCTCCGCAGTTTGGAGTACCTCTAAACAGCCAGTCTACAGGTCAGACTAGCGCAAGTCTGCATGTCGGATAAATTTGTCGGACTCCACATGTCGGGCTCACTAACTTTGCGAAGTAAGATTCCTAAGTCCCCAAAGGGACCCGAGCTGAGCTCCACAGGTCGGGCTCGTAAAAAGGACATCGAAGCAGAAACGAATTGCAAGTTCAAAAACCTAAGAAGCATTAAGGGCTGAGTTCTGCCCAGACTTTGTAGCAGAAGTAAGATTCTCCACAGAAGCGTTGGCTTGAGGCTGCTTGGCAGGAGCGATTGAAGCAGCAACAGCAGCCGTAGAAGACACTAAACAACGAGCCACAGCACAGCGGGAAGAGTATTTAGACACAATGTCTACCCCTCCCGGGAACTCTTTCAGACGAGCTTCACATGCCGTTCCCATGTTAGGTTTATACAAAGCCTTGTAAGGAAAACCTCCAAAGCACCATTGAAGAAGCGAGACTTACCTATTTTATGGCCATAAGGCCGGTATCAACCAACTGCTGATCGGACAATTTATTCGACGATGGTTATGAGACGGCAATCACGTTCTCAAAAACCGTTCCACCTCAGAAGACGTGGGCACGGGTGACAACGTCATGACAATAACTCTGCCACCTGGCAGAGTAGGTCATTGTAAAATTCTACTACAAGTCTAGATGACAGTGACCGAACAACACCTATAACAGATCCGACCTCACAACAAGTAGTTCAGTCAGATCTGGGGGGCTTATGTCGAGGGTCGGACTAGCCTTCGCCACGTGTCATCTATATATTGGCCAACCATTAAATGAAGACATAACAACTATAACATTAAGGGCCAAGTGCCCCACTTCAGGCCTAAGGGCAGATCCTAACCCCAGGTGGGAGATTGGCCCCGCTCTCCCGACCACCACGGGTCGACTAGGTCCCAGCAGAGCTGGGCCAGTATAGTTTGGGCCGAGGCGGCATGGGGGGATCGACGCAGGTCGGCCAAAGCCTCCTTTATATGATAGTTAGCCCACATGCTTATAAGATAATTATGGGAAGATCCTAAGGATCCTTTACCCATTAAGACTCTGATTTTTAATGTATCCATAATTATCCCTAAAATCATTGGGATTTACATGTATTAATCCTTAGGGAAATAATATTAATAATAATATTAAATACAACTCCTTGCAGGACAAGGATTGAGATGAGACATCCTCTATATAAACAACCCTAAGGAACTACGAATGACTTGATTCTAATTCAACTATTGGATACGTAGGCAACTTGAGAGAAACAACTCCTAAGCTCAGTCTAAAAATCACCCAAAACATTCCTCGTTCAATTACCCCTAGATTAAACGGCCCGGATTTATTCATAGACGAAATTCTGCATCATCACACGCATTCATTTGGCGAAAATAAAAGGACTTAATTCGCTTTTCAAGTAGATTATGAACGGACATTTTGGGTATTGCCCGGTGGACTAAAATGGAGATCAACTCTGCTAGACGACCCGTTTCGACTCCATGCTTCACGGTTATATGATAGCGTAAAGGAAACCTTCGTCAAGTATGTTTACTATGACCCTAAAACAAAAATAAACAAAAGTGATTAGGTTTGTTTAAGAATTAGAGAAACACGTTGGCAGCATACGTAATCAGACTGAAGCCTCAAACGCAAAAGGGATGAGAAGATTTTCTCCGTACGATTCAATAAAAAAACTAAATTATTTGTAACCGAACCTGATTTTTTTCCGGTTTTTGGTTAACCGGCCGTATTTTTCAGTTTGTATCAATCTTGTTACCTTAACAAAACGGTTCAGTTTTAATTACAGATTTCTTTAATCAAATAATTACAGATTTTCTTTGAGGTGATTATATTATACAACCCCGTCTTAAAATATATGTCATCCTACGATTTATCACACAGATTAAGGAACTGGTTGAATGTCATAAATTTGAAGATAAATGTCTATAATACCCCTTGACAATCATTAATTCAATAGCTATTAAGTAACGAAAATGTTGGATGTAATATCGCCGGACGGATCTAGATCCGCCTGATTACGCAGCGGAAAAACAAGGATCAAGATCAATATAACATTAAAGCATATAAATAAATAGATCTAAATTACAAGAAGGTTAGATCTACTTACCAATCAAAAGATTAGATCCAAAGATTGAGAAGCCGAGATCCAAATAATTGATATGCCACAGTCTTCCGATGTGTATCTCCAAGCAACGACCGGTGGATATCGATCCTTGATGCTTGACCTCCTTGATATGCTAGTTGGGAAAATCCCGAAGATTTTCCCAACTCGAAACTCTAATAGAAAGTCGACATCTCCCCATTATAATTGTGTATATGGCGTGTTTTACATGATGTGTAGGATTTATAAGAGCTCTCTTTATATAGGAGAAAAAACATTGTCCTTCAAGGATTTAATAATTAATACAAAATTAATTATAATAATCCTTATTAAATAAAAGATACTCCTAGAATAATCTAGAACAAATCTAGAATATTTAAGATCAATCTAATATTTTTCTAGTTAATTATTTAACAAATAAACAATTAATCACATGTCATATAATTATCCAAGAAAACTAATCTCTTGATAAATATATACTTACAAAATGCGCCTCCCCTAATTCAATTAGGTTGGCACACGTATGATACACAAAAGGGTCGAGTCCATGAAAAATGTCTTTTTCATGTATTTAATTATTTAGCCCACTAAATAATTATTTCGCACATCAATTAAATAGTCTAACTACTTAATTATTATTGAGGCCCAATGTCAAGAAAACATATGCATGTTAGGAGCCACATCGGGGACCATGGACCAATAACCAGTAGCTACAATAAATTAAATAAAAATATTCATCGGACAAAATATTTCTTATTCAATCTATTAATTCCGGGATTACGCCACCATAAAGCCGGAACTGAACTCTATCGATTATAGATATATACTTACACTCTAATCATCGAGTAAATAAGCGTCCACTGATATAATCATTTCATATAGACTAATCCTCCATAGACTGTTCATTTTGATTCGGGATATTTCCGTAAACCCTTCTCAAAACATCTTATCCGTATTTACCATTAACCCCTAGTGATCAATTAGTTCATAACTAATATAATATGAACTCGGCCGATCGATCAGTTTCTAGGATTAACAAATAAGGGAACTGTCTGTCTACTTCCCGCAGGAAGGAATGGATTCCATATCTGTGAAGTCACAGACTACTCACTCATTCCAGAATAGAGCCAACGAGAAGTGTTCAGATCACGTATCCAAGTGATCCTTAACTAACACATCAAACCCTACTTTGAACCAAGTAGTAGACTGTGATACCTCAGGATTGAGATTAATCCATATATGATCATCTTGTGATTCGATATGATTTCTCGATCAGGGAATTATATCGAGAACTCAAATCAAATCGGTCCAGTCCTATATGATTGACATCATATATAAATGCCCCACTAGGTACCCTATACCGAAAGTCCGGATAAGACGGTCACACCGTTAAGTGTTTTGGGCGCATTATTGGTATATTAATCATGAGACCCATACTCTAATTAAATTCACCACGGACTAAATAGTTTTAAGCATATCATCACTAACTCAATCCTCGTGTGTATGCCATACACTGAGTTATGTGATTACATACCGATATACTTAGGGTTTTCAGCAGTGTATTAATATAAGCATAAATGCAAATATTAACATGAATTATAAATCCTGTCAAAAACAATTACAGAAATTATCTTTCGGGCACTACACCTAACAATCTCCCACTTGCACGAAAGGCAAGTGATTAATTGTTTAGAGCATACCCCTTATACACAACATTCTCCCACTTGCTCTAAAAGCAAATGAGATATATCCCTCAATTCTGTACCCGTGATAAGTCCACCATATGTGGTTATTCTTGGATCGTTTTGGCCTATTTTAATGCCTATTTTATGATTTTCATATGATAAATTGCTTCATTTGGACTAGATTACTGCTGTGGCTTTGATATCTTGCAGATATGGCGAATCCAAGCATAAAAGGCAATGAAAATGAGCTAAAAAGGATCAAAGTCATGAAGGCATGAAGAATCACACCCAAGTGTGAAAGAATGGAACATGGTGTGAAAAAATGCGGAAACTATTCAGATTTTCTGCTCGCAAACGAAATGTTTTGATTGGTGGATATAATTCCAACGTAATCTTCACTTTGAGGCGCAAATTTGGATGGATTTACACGCATATTTCTAGGGGATTTTATTTTAGGAGATAAATTACACAATTTTAATTAAGGAAAATTCCTATTTATCCTAAAATAATTTTCTTAAATTGGAAAAAATAATCATCAGCGCCTCATTCATCAATATAGTCGACTATTTCCTCTCCTTATTCATCATCATCTCCCATCCCCAAGAACAAGGATTTTTAGGTTTTAAGAATTCAAGAACGAAGCTTTTTCGAGGTTTGATTATTTTATGCAATACTTTGACGGTTTATTTCTCTCTTTTCTCCTTTCTTCTATTTATTTACTTTTCTTGTCTAAGTATGAATTTTATGATTGAATCTTGGAATATTGATATGGAACGTGAGTAGATATCAGTTTCTAGGATTAGGAGGAACCCGGATATGAATATATGATGTAAAAACTCAATATTTCCCTTGTTTTATGAAATTGATGCTTATAAATTGGTTCTTGTATGCTATTCTTGTATGATTGTCGAAATCAATAGCTCGAAAGGGTGAATAACCGTGATTTTACTTAGAGAAATTATTTGATTAATTAGTGACTGAAAAAGTACCAATTAATTAATACTTTAGGAAACAAGAATTGAATATAGGGTTTTATTGGAATGAAAATTTGGTAAAAACCTAGATGGCATGAAATTATGGTTCTTTAAGGGATATAAATTCATTCTTTATCGTGAGAAACTGGGTGTGGTTTGAGTTTAGGTACGATCACGAAAATAATTCGAAAGAATATTTTTGTGATAAAATTTGATAATTGCCTTTATAAGTGTAAATTTCATATCTTGGGGGAAATATTGTTGGTAAGTCATATAGTAGTTCCGTGGTGACTCCGAAATCCTAGAAATGCTTCTAAATTGAATCTCCACCTAAATCTTGAAGTTCTTGGCTTGTAGTTATATTTTCTTTATTTTCTTTATTTTTAGGATTTTTAGAGAAAAACCTCCAAAATTTTGATTTGTCTAGCTAATATAAATCGGGAATTGTTTGGTGATTGACTACAAGTCCCTATGGGATCGACATCCTAAGTACTTCTCGATAAGCCGTGCGCTTGCGGTAGCATTTAGTGACTAAAGTGAAAATCACACAACAAGTTTTCTGGCGCCGTTGCCGGGGACTCGGTGTCAACATTGAACTCGTTTTTGATTAATTAGACTAGACTTTTTTTTTAATTTTTTTAATTTTAGTGTGTAATTGTGTTGTCCTTCTTTGGTTATCTTTTCTTCTTGTTTATGCAAAAATCTCAAAATTCTGACAATCTCTTTGAGTTAGATCCTGAAATCGAGAGAACTTTTCACAGGAGGAAAAGATTGTTTCAGATGGAAACTGAGCAAGAAGAAACTAAGTTTGAAACAGAGATGCCTGCGAACAATAATAGGACCTTGACGGATTACTCTGTGCCTACTGCACAAGGTTTACAGTCAGGGGTTGTGCAACCTACTATAGCTGCAAACAACTTTGAACTATAACCTGCTCTTATTCAGATGGTTCAACAAAATTCATTTGGGGGGTCGCCTACAGTGGACCCTAATCTGCATGTAAAGGTCTTCCTCGAATATTGTGATACCCTCAAAGTGAACAACATCACTTCAGATCAGATCAGAACCATGTTGTTCAAGTTTTCCCTGAGAGATAAGGCAAGAGCCTGGTACCACTCCATACCACCAGGCACAGTGACTACTTGGGATCAACTTTAGCCAAGTATTTCCCTCCCTCTAAGACTTTTCAGTTGCGGAATCAGATTACAAGCTGCACAAAATCAAATGAATCCCTTTATGAAGCTTGGGAGAGGTTTAAAGAAATGCTAAGAAACTGTCCTCACCACGGGTTGGAGAAATGGCAATTAGTGCAGACCTTCTACAATGGGTTGGATTATAGAGATCGAATGGATATAGATGCTGCGGCAGGAGGTGCGCTTCATAACAAATATCCTGATGATGCATACAATCTGATTGAATATATGGCAACAAACAGCTAGATGTGGTATGAAAACAAAATGCCCAACACTTCAAAAAAGGAGGCAAGTAAGTATGAGGTAGACACTTTGACCCTTCTTTCTACTAAAGTAGATGCTCTTAGCTCTAAATTTGATAAAATGAATGTGAGTGCTTGGAGCTATGCAGAAGTACCCTGTGAAGTTTGTGGTGTGATTGGACATACCGCTCCAGAATATCAACTGCTTACCCAATCCTATGAGCAGGTTAATGCGTACAACACTTTCAACCAAAGTGCTGTCAATGATCCCTTCTCGAATACCTACAACCCTGGTTGGAGAAATCACCCAAACCTCTCATATAGAAACAACCAGAATGCAACATCGCAATACCCTCCGGGCTTCCAACCTAAGGCACCCAACCCATCTCCTCAAAAATCTAATCTCGAAATCTTGATTGAAACCCTCATGGCAAACCAAACCAAGCAAAATGAGGAGAACCAATTGATGATTAAGGCTCTAACAACTAAGGTGAATAGCTTGGCTGCACATAATAAGATGCTAGAGAACCAAATTGCTCAACAAGCAGCTGCTTCCTCTAGTGCTCCCGGAATACTGCCAGGAAAACCCGAACTTAATCCTAGGAAACATTGTCAGGCCGTCAAGTTGAGGAGTGGAAAAGAGTTGGAAGACCCTAAGGTGATGAATAGTGAGAGCAAGGAGGGAGAGGTAGAGAAAGGTGGGACAGACGAGCCTATGGTAGAGGCTACCAAAGTAAAGGAGCCAGAACCGGTGCCTAAATATATTCCCCCGCCGCCTTATCAGCCACCGGTGCCTTTCCCACAAAGATTGGCCAAATCAAAGCTTGATAAGCAATTTGTGAAATTCTTGGAGGTTCTAAGGAAGCTTTATATTAATGTCCCCTTACACAAATGCCCACATATGCTAAGTTTTTGAAGGAGATTCTATCCAATAAAAGGAAGCTAGAGGACCATGAGACTGTAGCTTTGACCCAGGAGTGTAGTGCTATCATCCAAAATAAACTACCCCCAAAGCTTAAGGATCCGGGTAGTTTCTCCATACCATGTGTAATAGGCCATATGGCTATAGATAAGGCTCTGTGTGACCTTGGAGCTAGTGTAAGTTTGATGCCCCACTCTATGTATAAGAAACATGATCTTGGTGAGTTGAAGCCCACAAATATCTCTTTGCAATTGGCTGATCGCTCCGTCAAATATCCGGTGGGTATCCTAGAAGATGTTCCCGTTAAAGTTGGCAAGTTTTATATACGAGTGGATTTCGTAGTTCTTGAAATGGATGATGATATCCATATTCCCATTATTCTTGGTAGACCATTCCTTGCCACTGCTGGGGCTACTATTGATGTCAAGAATGGAAAGCTTACTTCGAGCGTAGGAGATGATAACATTGAATTTAGTTTTCCTAGTGCTCTCACTTGCTTTTCTGTTGAGAATGTTTGTTGCCGGATCGATTCTGAGGAACAATTATTGGAAAATGCCATTAAAGAGGGGTCAACTGACCCCTTGGAAGAGGAGATACCAAGTGAGGATGAGCAAGAGGATGGAGAAATTGATGATAAGGCCACTGAGGGCCAAGATAAGAAGAACGATGTTCTTCCACCTTTTGACTATGAGAGAGAGAAATTTGATGCTCAATTTGATGCCCAATCTTGGGATGAGGATAAGGCCCCAAAGGTAGAACTAAAACCACTCCCACCGAACTTAAGGTATGATTTTCTTGGAACAAATTCTACATATCCGGTCATTGTAAGTGCTAGTCTAAATGAGGAAGAAACCAAATAGTTACTTTCTTTACTTAGACGGTACCGCAAAGTGATAGGATATACCATCGATGACATCAAAGGAATCCACCCCTCCATATGCATGCATAGGATTTTGCTTGAGGACGATTATAAGCCTTCTATTGAAGGTCAAAGACGCTTGAATCCTACTCTGAAGGAGGTGGTGAAGAAGGAAGTGTTGAAGTTTCTAGCTGCGGGTATAATATACCCTATCTCTGACAGCGAGTGGGTGAGTCCCACTCAAGTTGTCCCTAAGAAGGGAGGGATCATGGTAGTGAAGAATGATAACGATGAATTAATCCCTTCATGGTTAGTAACGGGTTGGCGTGTGTGTATTGATTATAGAAAACTAAATAAGGCGACCCGTAAGGATCATTTCCCGCTCCCATTCATCGATCAAATGCTAGAGAGGTTAGCAAAGCATTCATTCTTTTGTTACTTGGATGGCTATTCGGGTTTCTTTTAGATTCCCATACATCCAAGCGACCAAGAGAAAACGACCTTTACATGCCCTTATGGCACTTTTGCCTATAGACGCATGCCTTTTGGTCTTTGCAACGCCCCCGCTACCTTTCAACGTGCTATGATGTCTATATTTTCTGATTACATTGAGCATATCATGGAGGTTTTTATGGATGAATTCTATGTGTATGGTACTTCATATGATTCATGTTTGAATAATTTATCTAAAGTACTACAAAGGTGTGCTGATGTTGATCTGGTCTTGAATTGGGAGAAGTGCCATTTTATGGTGCGAGAGGGAATTGTTTTGGGACATTTAGTGTCTGAAAGAGGTATTGAGGTTGACAAGGCTAAGATAGAAGTGATTGAGAAGTTGCCGCCACCTAACTCGGTTAGGGGAGTGCGCAGTTTCCTAGGTCATGTGGGTTTTTACCGTCGTTTCATTAAAGATTTTTCTAAAATATCTAAGCCTTTGACTAACCTTTTGCAAAAAGATGTGGCTTTTCACTTTGATGCAGATTGTCTTGAGGCTTTTAATAGGTTAAAGAGGCACTAATTACAGCCCCAATCATGCAAGCACCGGATTGGAACCTATCGTTTGAAATCATGTGCGATGCTAGTGACTATGCGGTTGAGGCGGTTTTGGGTCAGCGAAAAGACAATAAAGCTTATGCCATATACTATGCAAGTAGAACCCTAGACGATGCACAGGTCAACTATGCTACGATAGAAAAGAGCTATTAGCAGTTGTCTTTGCATTTGAGAAATTCAGATCATATCTCGTGGGTTCTAAGGTAATTGTTTATACCGATCATGCTGCTATTCGGTATTTATTGAGCAAGAAAGATGCGAAGCCTAGATTAATTAGATGGATTTTGTTGCTTCAAGAGTTTGACCTTGAGATCCGAGATAAGAAAGGTACTGAGAACGTCGTGGCGGATCACTTGTCAAGGTTGAGACAAGAAGGTGAGCAAGACGGCAAAGATGAGTTGGCTATAAACGATTCGTTACTAGATGAACATCTTTCAGCCACTTCTATACAAGATGCACCTTGGTATGCAGATTACGTGAACTACTTGGTTAGTGGAATTCTACCACCGGAATTGAGTCATCAACAAAAGAAGAAATTCTTTGCAGACTTGAAGTATTTCTATTGGGACGAACCGATGCTCTACAGAAAGTGTGTTGATGGCATATTCAGACGATGTGTACCACAAGAGGAGGTTGTGGATATTCTACACCATTGTCATTCGTCATCATATGGAGGACATGCTAGCACCTCCAAAACAGCAGCTAAGGTTCTTCAATGTGGATTCTATTGGCCCAGTTTGTTTAAAGATGCCCGGAAGTTTGTCTTGAGTTGTGATAGATGCCAAAGAACGGGAAATATATCACGAAGGAATGAAATGCCCCTCAACAACATATTAGAGGTTGAGATCTTCGATGTGTGGGGTGTAGACTTTATGGGACCGTTTACTTCATCATTTGGGAACAAGTACATTCTTCTTGCGGTTGATTACGTATCTAAGTGGGTCGAGGCTATTGCAACACCCACCAACGATGCGAGGGTAGTGGCCAAATTCTTTAAAAAGGTGATTTTTCCGCGATTTGGAGTACCACGCGTACTTATAAGTGACAAAGGTACACATTTTATAGAGCATAAGTTTGAGAGCCTTATGAAAAAGTATGGAGTGAACCATAAGCTTAGCACGGGTTACCATCCACAAACTAGTGGACAAGTCAAAGTTTCGAATAGGGAGATTAAGACAATTCTTGAGAAAACAGTAAATCCATCAATAAAGGATTGGTCTTTACGGTTGGATGAAGCATTGTGGGCCTACATAACGGCCTACAAAACCCCCATTGGTATGTCACCGTTTTGTTTGGTGTATGGGAAGCCGTGCCACCTTCCAGTTGAGCTTGAGCACAAAGCACATTGGGCTATAAAAGCATTTAACTATGATTTCAAGGAGGCAAGTGAAAAGAGGCTACTTCAATTGAATGAGTTGGATGAGTTAAGGCAAGATGCATACGATAGTGCTCGCATCTACAAGGAGAGAACAAAGCTTTGGCATGATAAACACATCTTGAGGAGAGAATTCCATGAAGGTGATAAGGTTTTGTTGTTCAACTCAAGGTTAAAACTCTTTCCCGGGAAGTTAAGGACAAGATGGTCCGGTCCCTTCACCGTGATAAAAGTCTTTCCCTACGGCTCGGTGGAAGTTCGTAGCGATTCCGGTGACGTTTTCAAGGTCAATGGCCAAAGATTAAAGCATTACATTGCAGGGGAGCCCACTGAGAAGAAAGTCATGTACTTGGACTCTCCACCCTCCACCACGGGATGAATTAAACAGGGGTTGAGCTTCTGACCTTAAACAAGCGCTTCTTGGGAGGCAACCCAAGTTTTTATACTCTTTTTTTTAGGTTTCTTCATTTGTTGTGTCTTGTGTCGTCTTGTTTTTCGGTGTCGGTTTTGCAGCCAGGTAACTTGCATAAGAGGAACTTGCGGATTTTGAGGCCATGGAGTGGAATACTTAGCATGGAGAAAGCCACGATCGAGGTGAAATTCAATTTTGTGGTGCGATTCGAGTCCGTGTTTTGAAAAAAAAGGCCCATAATTGACGTGGGTTTCACACCCAATGTGTGCTTTTTATCACAACATGTGATTCTCATGAAAAAAAAAAAGGTGGCAGAATTGACGATTGTTTCACATCTAGGGTGTGATTTTTATCACACCCTGTCATTCTTCTATCTCCAAAAAAAAAAAAAAAAAAAAATCACACGTACCTGCTTTTTCTTTTACTTTTATAATTTTTATTATTTTATTATTTTCCCCAAACCTTTCATCAAACAATAATCCCAAATATCAAATACCTTCCTCCCGTCCCCACCCCAAAACCTTCAGACCCTTCCCCCCGCCCCCACCTCCACCTACATTGCTGCTGCCCACCCTTTTTCCGGGGAAAAAATTTCTGTTCCGGCATCATTTACCGGCCGGCTACCACCAGCATTCCACCCTTCCTCTTCTCCTCTCTTCCCCCCCTCAACAATGAGATCAACTACGTACAATTCACCACCCAAAAATCAACCCTCTTCCCGTCACCAGTCCAACTCCATGGTTGCCGGCGACCTTTCGACCACCATATAGGTTCCCTTAGAGCCACCACAACCCATTCCCGCACCCGGCAGCCCCAATTCCGCCCCTCCTCCACCCAAACCCGCCACACCTCCTAACACCACCACGCTGGAATCCGGCCAGCCATCCCTTTTGGCAGATTCCGGCCGAATCGAACCCCTCCCACCACCGCGAAGAAACCCACTCCGACACTCGTCCAAAAAACAGCTACTCAAACTTCTACGCCATCCCGTCCCCGTTTCTGCAGGTACAAAAAAACGTAAGACGGTTGAAGACGCTCCTACACCTCAGTCATACAGAAAGCAACCACGAGCTGCCGCCACATCTCGAGGGCAGAAGCAAAAAGGTCGACAGTCCTCCACCGCACTACCACCGTCGCAAGCCATTGTCCGTGCTAACCGCACCGTCCGTAATACTCGGTATGTTGATCCTATGGTTTTGAGCATCTTGGGCATGACACATGATTTTCATTGGCTCAGTACTCAATTAGGCATGTCTAGCTTTATCACTCATTCATGGCCTACTTACGTGGAATTGACCACAAGTTTTTTTTTATCTACATTTGAGTGTGAAATAATTCAAGGTCCTCATTGTCAAGAAGGGAGAATCACTTTCAGTCTTTTAAGGCAGCCTTTTAAATTGACTTTAGTTGAATTTGCCTCTATCTACGGCTTGCCTAGCACTGGCCCATGTCGGCACTCACGAGTATTCAGTGACAACCTTTTTTGGAGTAGTTTGTCTGAGGCACTCCCTTATAGTCCTGGTACATCACGGTCCACCTCGATTGTTCACTCTTGTTTGAGGTATTTTATGCGTATGCTGGCGAACACCATTTTTGCTCGTGGTGATATGGATATGGTTGTTCGAAAAGATGAGCTATTCGTTTTATGGAGTGCCTATAATGGCCCACCTGTATGTATTGCTGCGTTCTTAGCTCGCCAATTTCTATGAGTGAAACACCGTGCCTCATCCAATATTCAGATCGGTGGGTTGGTTACACCTATTGCCCACCACTTTGGCATTGCTACGGATAATCTTACAGTGGCATCAGGGCCTACTACTATCAACTTGTCAGCCTGCAAATCCATGCACATCATTGATTCCACTATTTCCGGGTATGGTATTAAATACAACGCACACATCTTTCCACTACCATACTGATGACGGTCAAATTATACCCGTAAAAGTCATCAACATTGGCCTTAAATCGGGATTAATAATATATATTTTATGATAAATCGCATGTTTATATTGACTATTTAATGTTATGTGATTAATAAGATATAATTAGGTATTTATCCGTTTATATTGTATAATTTGGTATTTATCCGTTTTTATTTAAATATGATTTATTTTGGTATAAATATCTATTTTGCAGATTAAGATAATTTTTGGAGGATAAATATAAATGGAAGAATTAAATTACAAGATAAATCCAAGTAAATCCAAGATGCATTAAAGATAAAGATCGGATAAGCACGAGAAGAGGAGTAAGGCATGACAAGAGCCGGCGAGCCAATCAAAAGTGTGGCGCCGACTTAGGGGGACGCACAAGGGGGGCACATATTATTTTTGATGATTGGCCGGGAGTTATCTCTTATTTGTTTTGATATTTTGAAGTATATCTCTTAATTAGTTTAAACCCCTATAAATAGAGGCATACATTACACGCCATTTGTACACTTTAGAAATACTTTAGCAAATACAATTCACAATATTGGTTTTATTTTCAATATATGTTTTCTTTATTTTATGTTCGTTCATTACGGAGTCGTTAGAATCGCCGGTTAGAGATCGTATCGAGGAATGGGAATCACGCTCGTCTTCGAGGGTAATGTCTACTCTATTATGCAATCTTTATTCGTAGATCTAATTTATTTCGTGATGGAGTAGTCGTTTTGTGTATTGATTTCGTTATGTAGTTAATTTACGAACCCATGTTTATGTAGATCTAAGACGTAAAAGACGTTTCACGAGCAAATCTGGTTCAGATCTGCGCTTACTTGCAGCGAGCCTATGTCTCGTTGGTAGCAAGATCTGTGATGTTCTTGATTTGTCTGTGAACGGCTTCGACTACGTCAGGTTCTCTGCTTTGTAATTTAAACGAGTAATTAAACTTGATCAACTTAATTATTTGTCGTCGTAATTTAACATGATACCCAAAAAGTGATTGTTACTTAGGACAGAGATTGAATCGGTGTCTAAGAAGTACGCCTAATCATAGGAATGCTGCTTAGATGAGGTTATGGTTTATACCGGCATCCCTAGTTTCGTAATTGTGTCAGAAGTTCTATGAGATGGAGACTAAAAATGTGAAGTCACGTAATGGAGACACGATGATCTAGATGGCCTAACTGGAGCTAGATCTATTTTAGGGGATGACTCCCGTAGTTAGAATAATTAATCTTAAATGTCTTGTTTTGTCTCGTCGTCAATCTACATAGCATGGGGGAGTAATTACTACTAGCGTTATCAATACCATTTGTCAATTATTTATAAAACCTATAAAAATAAGTGTCTTAGTGCCGTTGTGTCTTTTGTTGGTTTTGTGTTTCTATTGTGTCAATTTTAATTCTGCGTTATTTGTTGGTCGTAGACCGCCTTTAATTTGCTTTTTAGTTTAATAAGTCATATTTCGTTTAAGCCGAGTCTCTATGGGATCGACCTCGACTCTATCTAACTATACTACGATTGAACCTAGTTCTCTTGCTAGTGTGTTATTTAGGTATCGAGTATTTTTATTACTTGGACGTGCATCAAGTTTTTGGCGCCGTTGCCGGGGACTCGTGTCATTAATCAAGTATAGCTTATTTTATTAAAAGTAAATTCGTAAATATTGTGAATAGTGTCTGTTTAATTCGTTTTACATAGTTTCTGCGTTGTGTTTTCGTATTTTTCATAATTTTTTAGAGTCTGTTTTAGTTTCGTTTTTATTATTTAGTCTAGTTAAAGGCCTAGCCTTATAAGTTTTTGATTGTTTTTTGTTATTTTATAGTACGCTACTCGGAAATCAAAGGAACCGCTTGAGCCATATAATCCTAAAATAGAGAAATTTGCAAGGCGAAATAGAAAGTTAGCTAGAGAACTGGCTAAGAAAGGAGAAGAGGATCCAAATCTTGAGGAAAGCGAGCACGAATCAGAAAAAGGACATACCACCGATCATTCTGAGCATTCTGAATCTGAGACAGAAATGGAAGACATTCTGATCAATCCAAACCAGGTACTTAATCCTGAAGTTGTTAATAATGCCAATAATGTTAATAATGCTAATAATCTTAATGCTAATAATGGAAACCAAGCCCTAGCTCAAGGAGCGAGACGTACTTTACAAAGTTATGCAACACCTACTATTGAGCAATTCATTCCCGCTATCGTAGCACCGCAAGACCCTGTGGAAGCCTATCACCCTAGGCCTAATGTAATTCAAATGGTGACCAACTATTCCACTTTTCATGGAATCCAAAATGAGGATCCTGGTGTTCACGTGACAAATTTCTTGGAAATCGTTAGCACTGTGAAGCTAGAATTAATCCCGGAGGGTAACATTCGTCTTAAGCTTTTCCCTTTCACTTTGAAAGATAAAGCTAAGCAATGGCTTCTCTCTCTAAAGGCTGGATCTATCACTACTTGGGAACAATTGTTGCAAAAATTCATGAATAAGTATTTTCCCTTAGGAAAAACCTTTAAGTTACGCCAGGATATCTTAGGATTTAAGCAACAACCTGGGGAGAGTTTTGATCAAGCTTGGGAGCGTTTTAAGGAAGCTATGAGAAAGTGTCCTCATCATGATATCTCTCTTTGGCTTTTAATGAAAACTTTTTACCATGGATTGAGAGAGACTGAGAAAATTAGAGTAGAAGCCTCTAGCAATGGAGCGTTTGTTCTTTTATCTCCTGAGGAGGCACAAGGAAAGATGGAGCAAATAGCGATGAATATTCAATGGGGAGGCAATGACATAGCTACTGTAAAGATGGCCGCTGACATATTTGAGGATAGTGAATCTACAAAAATCTTAGAACAACTGTCTGTTATCAACAATAAGGTAGATGGAATGCAAGAGAGGATGGCAAGAGTAGAGAAATGGACTGGAATCGAAGTAATTCCTCAAAATGAAAATGCTGGTACTGAAGAAGCCAACTATATTGGGAAACAAGGAAATCAATGGGAGGGTATAAACCTAACCATAACCATCCTGGATTCCGATATAGTGACCCTAATGCAGGAGAAGGGCTTAAACCGCCTACTACTTATGTGCCACAGCAAACTAAAACATTTGTTTGGGAAGCTGCGATAGAAAAACTGAGTAATGTCGTCACTGATAATATGGGACAACTTTCAAAATCGATGGCTGATTTAGCCACTAACTTTAGCCAATATTGTCAGAAGACCGATGCTAAGGTAACCAACCAAGAAGCCATAGTCCAGAATCTCACTCACCAAATAGGACAGTTAGCTGAGCAAGTCTCAACTAGACCTCCTGGAGGATTGCCAAGCAATACTGATAAAAATCCTAAGGATTTGAACGCGATCATGACTAGAAGTGGGAAAGAAGTTACTCCACCATCCTTGAAAGAAAAAGAGAAATTAGAGGAGAGTAAGGATGGTGAGCCAAGCAAGGCAAGAAATGCCTCTGAAACCTTACCTGAGCAAGAAACCTATAAAAAACCTGCTGGCCCTAGAGTTGAGCTTTACAATAACAAGTATCCTTTTGATGACGGTTAAAATATACCTATTTATGTCATCAATTATAACCTTAAATCGGAGTTAATTATATATATTTCGTATTAAATCACGTGTTTATATTTATTATTTAATGATAAGTGATTATTAATGTGATAATTGGTATTTAGCTATTTTTATTACAAAAGAGCAATTAATTGTGTGATAAATACTGATTTTGCAGATCATGACGAATCGGGAAGATAATTATCACGCAATCAAGAAATCTCAAGATAAAAGAGAAGAAAATCGGAGCATTGAAGAAAAGATTAATCAGATCAATTCAAAAGCATGAAGTGGGGAAAAAGTCAGACGAAGCCAAAGTGAAAACGCGTAGAAAGGGAGGCTCGGTCGACCGAGCCATGCCATTTGGTCGACCGAGCATGTAGGTTCGGTCACCCGAGCCTAATTTGAAAAATGCATGTCAATCTTCTGGATTCTCCCTATGTCGGCTACAACTCCTATATAAACAGCAGCCACGATGCTGAGAAAAACACACCACTACAACACAAAACAATTCATACAATTTTAGCTTTTAAGTTTTTAGTTTTATTTTCTTTATGTTCGTTCATTGTGGATTCGTCGGATTCTCCGGTTGGGGAGCGCATTAAAGAGTGGGAGTCACTCTCGTCTTCGAGGGTATGACTATTCAATTATGCAATCTTTATTCGTAGATCTGATGTATTTTATTATGGAGTAGTTTTATTTGTATTGATTGCGTGATGTAGATTTATTTACGAACCCATGTGTTTAGGTTAGAAACGTTAAGAAGTAATCATGATTTGTTCCGACACAGAACTGTGTTCGGTCGACCGAGGCATGTCATTCGGTCGCCCGAGTGCTGTCGTTCGGTCGACCGATTGTGGTGATGTGTAGGGCAATATTATGATCGGCTTCGACTACGTCAGATTCTCTGAATTGGAATTAAAACGAGTAATTAAACCTGATCAACTTAGTTATTCGTCATCATAATTTAACATGAAACCCAAAAAGTGATTGTTACTTAGTATATAGATTGAATCGGCATCTAAGAAGTACGCCTTACCCTAGGAATGTTGCTTAGATGAGGTTACGGTTTATACCGGCATCCATAGTCTCGTAATTGTGTCAGAAGTTATATGAGATGGAGGCATTAAAAAGCGAAGTCACGTAATGGAGGCACGATGATTTAGAGGGCCTAAACCGGAGCTAAATCTACCTTGGGGATGACTCCCGTAGTCATAATAATTAATCTTTAACGCTTTGTTTTGTCTCGTTATCATCCTAATTCACATGGGGAGTTATAATCTACTAGCGTAATCAATACTATTTGTTTAGATAATATCAACCGTATTATCCGTGTTTTAGTAGTCTTTAGTCCTGTCTTTATGGTCTTTTGTGTCTTGTGGTTGTCACTACTTTATTTACTGCATTTAGTTGGTCATAGACCGCCCTTTCAATTTAGTTCTAATAGGATAAAGTTGTGTTTTATTTGTGCCGAGTCTCTGTGGGATCGACCTCGACTCTATCTAGCTATACTACAATTGAACCTAGTTCTCTTGCTAGTGTGTTAGTAGGCATCGAGTTAATAATTTAACTTGACCTCAATCAAGTTTTTGGCGCCGTTGCCGGGGACTCGAGTCATTAAATTAAAATATAGCTTATTTTGTTAGAACTGGATTCGTGAATATTCTGTGAATAAGAGTCTGTGTATTAAACAGTGTCGTAAAAAATAAAAAAAAATTAATAAATAAAAAACAAAAGAGCGTTCGGTCGACCGAACCACAGCTCTCGGTCAACCGAGACTTTATTTTCTTTTCTGTTTCTGTTCTGTGTTAGTTTTATGAAATTCTGCTTCTGTTTTATCTACGTTTTCTTTTCTCAAACTTATTTCGAGTCTGTTTTAGTTTTATTGAGTTAGTTAAAGGCCTAGCCTTTACTAGTGATTAATTGTTTTATTGTTGTTTATTATTTTATAGTACGCTACTCGGAAATCGAAGGAACCGCTTGAACCTTATAATCCTGAAATAGAGAAATTTGCGAGAAGGAATAGGAAGTTAGCTAGGGAACTGGCTAAGCAAGGAGAAGTGGATCCAAATCTTGAGGAAGGCGAGCAAGGAGTGGAAGAAGGACATACAACCGATCATTCTGAACATTTTGAATGTGAAGCAGAAACGGAAGGAAATCCAGTCAATCCAAACCAGGTACCTAATCCTGTTATTAATCCTATTATCAATAATGCCAATAATGTGAATGCAAATGCTAATAATGGAAACCAAGCCCTAGTTCAAGGAGCGAGGCGCACTTTGCAAAGTTATGCAACGCCCACTATTGAACAATTCATTCTGCTATTGTAGCACCGCAAGATGCTGCGGAAGTCTATCACCCTAGGCCTAATGTAATTCAAATGGTGACCAACTATTCCACTTTTCATGGAGTCCAAAACGAGGATCCTGGTGTTCACGTGACGAATTTCTTGGAAATCGTCAAAGACAAAGGAAACCGCATTAATCCCGGAGGGTAACATTCGCCTTAAGCTTTTCCCTTTCACCTTGAAAGATAAAGCTAAGCAATGGCTTCTCTCTTTAGAGGCTGGATCTATCACAACTTGGGAACAATTGTTGCAAAAATTCATGAATAAGTATTTTCCCTTAGGAAAAACTTTTAAGTTACGCCAAGATATCCTAGGATTTAAGCAACAACCCGGGGAGAGTTTTGATCAAGCTTGGGAGCGTTTCAAGGAAGCTATGAGGAAGTGTCCTCATCATGACATCTCTCTTTGGCTTTTAATGCAAACTTTTTACCATGGGTTGAGAGAAACGGAGAAAATTAGAGTAGACGCCTCCAGCAATGGCGCGTTTGTTCTTTTATCTCCGAGGAGGCACAAGGAAGATGGAGCAAATAGCGATGAATAGCCAATGGGAGGCAATGACATAGCTCTTTGTAAAGATGGTCACGACATATTTGATGATAGTGCATCTACCAAAATCTTAGAACAACTTTCTCATTATCAACAATAAGGTAGATGGGATGCAAGAGAGGATGACAAGAGTAGAGAAAGGGGCTGGAATTGGGGTAGCACCTCAAAGTGAGAATGCTGGTACTGAAGAAGCCAATTATATCGGGGGAGGGTACAGGCCTAATCATAACCATCCTGGATTCCGATATAGTGACATTAATGCGAGAGAAAGGCCTAAACCGCCTACCACTTATGTACCACAAAGAGACTAAAACTTTTGGTTGGGAAGTCTGCGATAGAAAAAGCGAGTAATGTCGCCACCGACAATATGGGACAACTTTCAAAATCTATGGCTGATTTAGCCACTAACTTTAGCCAATATTGTCGAGGAAGACCGATGCTAAGGTGACCAATCAAGAAGCTCTAGTCCAAAATCTCACGCACTGGTAGGACAACTAGTGAGCAAGTCTCAACTAGACCTCTCTGGAGGTTGCCAAGCAACACCGAGAAGAACCCTAAGGATTTGAATGCGATCATGACAAGAAGTGGAAAAGAGGTAACTCCACCATCCTGGCAAGAGAAAGAAAGAGTCACAAAGAATAAGGATGGTGAGCCAAGCAATGAGACTAATACTTCCGAGACTTTGCCTCGAGCAAAGAACGATAAAGAACTCTCTTGCCCTAGAGTTGAACTTTACAACAACAAGTATCCAATTTTCACTGATGTCGATCCTTCAACTCTACCTTATCCTCCACCAAAGCCGAAGCCTAAGTTTGATAATAAGAGGTATAAGAAGTTCGTGGATATGTTTAGTAAGTTACAAATCAATATACCCCTAGTTGAAGCACTAGCTGAAATGCCTGAGTACACCAAGTTTTTAAAAGATGCCGTCTCAACTAAAAGGAAACTTCTAGATTTAGAGACCATATGCCTTAATGAGGAGTGCTCAGCCATTCTTCAACATAAGTTACCCCCAAAATGCAAAGATCCGGGAAGCTTTCTCATTCCCTGCACCATAGGTAACATATGTTTGAACAAAGCTTTGTGTGATCTAGGAGCTAGCGTGAACCTGATGCCACTATCTATTTTTCGGAAGCTAGGCATGAAAGATCTTAAGAAGACCTCAATCACATTGCAATTAGCTGACCGTTCTGTCAAGGAACCGTGTGGAGTGGTTGAGGATGTGCTAGTAAGAGTTGAAAAGTTTGTATTCCCTGTCGACTTTGTGGTATTAGATATGGAAGCTAACTACGAAGTACCATTGATATTAGGGAGACCTTTCATGGCCACTAGTAGAACGCGAATTGATGTTTACAAAGGCGAGTTGGTGTTAAGAGTGAACGAAGAGAGAGTTGCATCCAATGTCTTCGACACTATGAAGCAACCTGATGATGGAGAGGATGCATGTTTCATGTTGGATTCCATTGATAGGATCGTTCAAGAATTTCAACAACATGAAAGTACCAAGGATTTTTTGGATGCTGTCTTAGAAGAAGAAGATGAAGTCAAGTACGTGAGTAGTGAGGAGGAGAAGATGATATGGCCAGGATGTAGTAGAGGGACCCCAAGACCTGTAGAGGAAGTAAGTGCTGCGGAGATTGAAAGATTCTATCATAGACCAACGTGGCATAAGTACTTCGAACTCAAACTCACAAGTCAAAAGTTGAAGACATCTTTGGAAGAACCTCCCACAAATTTGACTTTAAAACCTCTTCCTGCGAATTTGAAGTATGTATTTCTTCAAGATGAGGCTTTGCCGCTAATTATATCTTCTTCCTTGACGGACTTACAAGAGGAAAAACTAATGAGAGTTCTGAGAGAATACCGCGGAGCATTTGGATGGACCATAGCTGACGTTAAGGGCATTAGTCCTAGCGTATGTATGCACAAGATCTCCGTGGACACTGAAAAGAAAGCGGTTGCACAACCTCAAAGGCGTTTAACCCCACAATTAAAGGACGTGGTTAGGGATGAGGTTATAAAAATGCTAGAAATGGGAATTATATTTCCAATTGCTGATAGCGAATGGGTAAGCCCTATCCATGTAGTTCCCAAGAAGGGAGGATTGACGGTGCAAGCCAACGAGTTGAATGAGTTAATTCCTGTGAGGCTAATCACTGGTCATCGAGTGTGCATAGACTTTAGGAAACTAAATGATGCAACTCGTAAGGACCACTTTCCTCTTCCCTTCATCGATCAAATGCTCGAGAGACTGAGCGGGCATGCTTTCTATTGTTTTCTCGACGGATATTCGGGATACTATCAAATCCACATCTCACCCGAAGATCGTGAGAAAACAACGTTTACATGCCCATATGGGACATTTGCGTATAATCGAATGCCATTTGGATTGTGTAACGCCCCCGCGACATTTCAACGGTGTATGATGTCATTATTTGCGGATATGGTGGAAGACTTCTTGGAAATCTTTATGGATGATTTCTCTGTGTTTGGAGACGATTTCGATTCATGTCTCACATATCTAGCACGAGTGTTGAAGAGATGTGAAGAGACGAATCTTGTGCTTAACTGGGAGAAGTGTCATTTGATGGTTACGGAAGGTATAGTACTAGGCCACCGCATATCAAAGAACGGTATAGAGGTGGATAGAGCCAAAGTTGAGGTGATCGAGAAATTACCTCCACCTACTAATCTTAAAACTTTGCGAGGTTTTTTAGGCCACGCCGGATTTTATCGTAGGTTTATCAAGGACTTTTCCCTGGTCTCTAGACCTCTTACCGAATTATTGGCCAAGGATGTGCCATTCGTGTTTTCTAATGAGTGCATAAAAGCTTTCAACGAAATAAAAGTAGATCGATTCGCACCCGCTCGTCGCACGGATTGGGATCTTCCGTTTGAACCGATGTGTGATGCAAGTGATAATGTCAGTGGGCGCCGCTTTGGGTCAAAGAAAAGATAAGATCTTCAGACCTATCTATTATGCAAGTCGGACTTTGAATGCTGCCCAAAGAAATTACGCCACAACGGAGAAGGAACTTTTGGCCGTTATCTTTGCCTTTGACAAGTTTATATCTTACTTAGTAAGATCTAAAGTCACTGTGTGGACTGACCATGCGGCTCTTAAGTATCTCCTAGCAAAGCAAGATTCAAAGCCGAGACTGTTGAGATGGATTCTACTGCTGCAAGAATTTGACGTAGAAATCCGAGATAAGAAAGGAAGTGAGAACGTGGTGGCCGATCATCTATCGCGCTTACAATTAGAGGATGGTGAGGAATTACCTGAGATAGGAGAATCTTTTCCTGATGAACAACTTTTCTCCATCACCACCATCAGGGGACATGATGATTGTGCTACAGTTTCTTCGCGAATTGAGGTTGTGAAGGAGAAGAAGCAACCATGGTTTAGTTTGTTTGTCAATTATCTATCCGCAAAGTACCTACCACCAAATCTCACTGTCCAAGAAAGGAAAAAATTCTTTAAAGATCTTAGACACTACTATTGGGATGAGCCTTATTTGTTTAAGCTAGGATCTGATAATATTTTTCGAAGGTGTGTGCCCGAGGAATAGTATAATGATATCCTGAAGCATTGTCATTCTTATGAAGTTGGAGGACACTACGGTGGAGAAAAAACTGCGGCCAAGGTCCTCCAATGCGGTTTTTATTGGCCGACATTGTTTAAGGATGCACGCCAATATGCAAAGGCATGTCATGCTTGTCAAATGACAGGTAATATTTCAAGGAGGAATGAGATGCCACTCAAGAGCATCTTAGAAGTGGAGCTTTTTGACGTTTGGGGAATAGATTTCGTTGGACCTTTCACTTCATCATTATCTAACTGATATATCTTAGTTGCTGTTGATTATGTATCCAAATGGGTTGAGGCCATTGCTTCCCCTACTAACGATGCTAGGGTTGTGGTTAGATTCTTGAAGAAGAACATTTTTACAAGGTTTGGGACGCCTAGGGCAATTATAAGCGACAATGGTAGTCATTTTTGTAATAAACCTTTTGAAAGGCTGATGATTAAGTATGGGGTTCGACATAAGCTAGCAACCGCATATCACCCCTAGACTAGTGGTCAGGTAGAAGTCACCAATCGAGAGATAAAGTGTATCCTGGAGAAAACTGTCAATTGTTGGGGAGATTTTGCATCATTAAAACAAAAGAAAATTTATAAAACCTATACTACCATGCAAAACTACCTCCTAACCGGCCGAATACCGGGTAGTTGCTAGTAAAGTTGGATAAGTACGGGTATCGATCCTCAGGGAAAAGGGATGTTGAATCTAATCTAATTAATCCTCCTTTATTAACTAAAACCTAAACCTAAACTAAAACGGAAAAGTAAACTGGACAGAGGATTGTTAATCCAAAGCCAGGAAGGATAAAAGCGATAAAAACATAAATAAAACTACATCTACGAAAGCGTAAATCTATCTATGAACAACCATAAACAAACCATGATCAACCTCTCTTCCTAACAACCATCACCTCACCGAAAGAAATAAGATTAACACATATTCATTCACAAGTTATCTTGGATTATTATCTTTTCTAAAAAAACGTTTCCTCTTCCGATTTATCACGCCATTAATTAGTTTACCTTCCGGTCTTAACTAATATCGATACGAATCAAAGATACGGATTAAATCCTAATCTAACAACCTTATCCTCAACTTCCGCTTGTTGGAATAATAATTGTTAATCTCTCTCACGATAATCTAACGAATCTATTAACTTCCGTTATCTAAATTCGATTAACATGCGGCATAAAAACATGAAAGAGAACAAGAACAACATAATGAATTAAACACATGAAAAATCCTATCTTTCCGTAACGGTGATATCCTCAATTCAATTCTAAGAAAATCTTGCATCGAATTAATTAAATTGTGGTTCTCTCGTAAACCTAGATATTTAACCTACAAACTTCCGTTATGTATAGATTAAAAATCCAAACTTTCCTACGGTGATCTAAACTACACCGACTTCCGTCATACGGTAGCATCAAATCATGCAATCATCTTCCGATTTATATTGCAAGATACAATTGAACATAGAAAAAGAAACAATTATAAATAAAACTTACAAAATCATCCATGAAAAAGAAATCAAGTTGCAGTTGGAAAAGAAGCTTCACAACGCTGTGTTCATGGCTGCTCAACCGTGTTCATCAATGGAGAAACGAAAAGAAAAGAAAACGAAAAAGAAAACCTAATCTAACCACCGGCCGCCAAGCATGGAGCTCGGCCCGGCCGGCCGCTACTCTCAAAACTCGACTTTAGGGTTCAAGGAAGGAGTTGCTGCGTATGAATTATAATTAGGGTTGGGGCTGCTGCTGTTTTTATAGAATTTTGAGTCGGCTGCTACAAAGAACCGCGGCCGGACGCCCGCTTGAAGATCCGACGCCCGTCCGCTATTTTCAGCAACAGCATCCAAACTTGTAACGCTCATATCTCGGGCCTCGTAAGTCGGAATGGAGTGATTCAAAATCCTTTAGAATCCTCTCTTCAAGCCCTACAACTCTTCTCTTGAGGTCCAGAGTCAAATCGGTTGTTATCATATCAAGAACTGCGTTGCAAGGTCGTCACCACCTGGAATCCTGATTTTCCGACATTTATCTTGATTGATTTCTTTCCTTATATCTTTCAATCTTCCATAACTTTGATTGATCCTTTCCAAGCACGAATTTGGCTCTATAAAATCCCCTCTTCCATCATCAATGAGTATCTACAACAATAGGAAAACATACCAAAGCGTAACGTATTTCCAAAATAACATAAAATCATCAATTAAGCACATAAATCATTACGCTTTTGAGATTTAACTATTAAAAACATCATTTACTCAATTAATCGATTATAAGCTTGATTTCTATGAAAAACATCCATATATTGTGGGAAATTGATATAAAATATATCGATAAAAACATACAATTTGACCCTAAACAACACCCCCACACTTATCTTTTGCTCGTCCCGAGCAAAACAAAACAAGACATACTATCAAGAATCCACATAACTCGACACGAGATATAGTCAAGATCATGACAAGCTAGTATCCAAAGAAATCGATCTCACTCGGTGATTGTGTGTGCAGAACCTACTAAACTTCCACCGATCCTCTCTTGATATAATACATCAAGCACTAACAGCTTATCCGGTCAACTAAACGAAAACTTCATTCTATCTACAAAGACTTACCTAACAAAAACTAATTACCAAGAACATAGTAACTAACTCACAATTAAACTCCTTTACTTAGTGCCAAGAAAATACCTTCGGGTCTCTACTGGGTTTAGATCAACTTGACTTAGAATTCCACAAAAACGTGTATATTTTATATTTCCTATCGTCGCGTCTCAAAAGTATAACACACTCCCTACATTAGAGGCAAGGTCACCCCGAGATCACTCAATCCCTTATCATCTAAGGTAAACCACACTCCCCAATTGGGGCGGATTCAAAATGGACTCGAGGTGATAGTTACAAACAAAATTCCCATAAAGAAATTCTATTCATTTATTATTTGTAGATATATATATTTTTATATTTTTCAAACTCTTTGGAAACTCTCGGTCAAATATATTTCTAACACATTCAAGACTCTTAAAGTTCTCAAGAACACTAAGGTACTTGAGATTCTAACTGTGAGTATAGCACAAGTTCTTAACTTTCATTAATGCTAAATAAGTGTTATCTCAGATCAAGAATTAACTTTCCTTTAACTAACCGGAAACTATTCTATATTTGGCTCTTCATCTAATAGGTTCGTGAAATGAAGTTCAAGTGAGTATCGACTTACTAAACCTATTCTCGTAACAAGATATGACTCACCGATAACAACTAAAGGGTGCCGATTATAAAACTAGCATGCAATTGAAATGTTACTCGACAAAAATTGAAAATTTAAGCACTTTTCATAGAAAATTATAACTAATATGAGCAAATGAAAGTAGATACATAAACCATCCCCTCCCCACACTTAAATTACAACTTGTCCTCAAGTTGTGCGTAATGAAAAAGAAAAAGAAAACTTAGCCGATTGTATGCCGAAGGAGCTTTTCCGGAAGCGTGATCGATCCACCTCCGTAAATGCTCGATGAATGCAGAGATCGTGGACCATCCACCGAAAACCGCTATCATCTAAAACTCACAAAGGCTAATGCAAATACCCCGCACACTTGACAAACATGAAATACCTCGGGGATAGGGGAAGATAACATATAAAGCACAGAAAGGAAGTCTAGAGAATTTTTAGATTAAGCTCATATAAAGATGGACATATACATGGAATATTACAAAATAGTAGGGCTAGGTGCAACTATATGAAAATGCATTACAATGCAATCTACGTGAAAAATCCTAAAAATAAAATAAAAACGAGGTAGTATTACGGAAACCGACAGCTAACTACACTCAAAAAGAAAAATAAACTAGGTGGTATTACGAAAACCGACAAAGTGACTACACTTAAGAAAAATAAAAGGAAAAATAGAAAAACAATGCAACTATATGAAATGCAACTAAATGAAATGCATTTAAATGATATGCAAAAAGAAAATAAAATAAAAGAAAGAAAACTAGCCCACTATATGCAACACGACATATATATAAACGCTCTACCACATAATGACAAAGTTACGATAAACGCATGCTTTGTCACTACTAGTGCCGACGCGCTTTAAGACTTATCGAAAGTGATAGACTTATAGAAACCAACAATCATCTATCTAAATGTATAACTCATATGGAGAAAGGACGTAGCATACGGAAAACCGGCAGTAGAGCTACCCATATGAACTATAAAAACAAAGGAAGCACGTAAGTCTTAAAAGCTTAAAAGATTCATCGGAGCGGTATGTAGCATACGGGAACCGACATTAGCTACTAATTAACCATAAGAACGATTATAGCTTACGAGAACCGACAAATCACTATAACATGCCTAGATGAATCATATATAAGGAATTGATCAATTATCTAACATGGATTCATAGATGGAAAGGTAAAAACATATAAGTTCGTGGGCATCTATGTAAAAATCAATTAGCCACATAAGCTCGAATGAAAAATCCACATCAAATAAAAGCATTGAAAATAAAATCAAGAAATTTAGAACCTGGATCAACCCGGACGAACGCTCACTTAGCGTTGAAGCTCGGGCGGGCGTTCCACCTGCGCACGCCGTCTGCTTTGAAAACCGACCGGACGGGCGTTCGTAAAGTATAGACGCTCGTCTGGTCCTCTAAATCGTAATGATTGAAAATATTTGAACGGACGAAGCGCCCAATACTTCCCAACGCTGCGTTCACTGCAGATGAAGAATCGGACGGGCGCCCAATGAATGAGACGCCGCCCATACAACAAGAATGCACAGATAAATAGAAAAACACAAGCAAAACCCTAAATACTTATGAACACAACACAAAACCTGAGATCACAAAGACAAAGAAATTTATCAAATTAAGCACGAGGGGTTAGACTAGGTAACACATAAACATATAAACTTCACGTAAAACAAGTTGAGTAAAAACTTTTGCACATTCTTAACCTAACGGTCATCAAACACGGCAAAATAAAAACTCTCAACTTGGTATACGCTACTTTTATTAAAAACAAAAATAAAACGTAACAAAATTGAGAACTAACAAAACTAGATTCAACATGACACCTATTCCCCGGCAACGGCGCCACTTTTGTTGGGGAGATTTTGCATCATTAAAACAAAAGAAAATTTATAAAACCTATACTACCATGCAAAACTACCTCCTAACCGGCCGAATACCGGGTAGTTGCTAGTAAAGTTGGATAAGTACGGGTATCGATCCTCAGGGAAAAGGGATGTTGAATCTAATCTAATTAATCCTCCTTTATTAACTAAAACCTAAACCTAAACTAAAACGGAAAAGTAAACTGGACAGAGGATTGTTAATCCAAAGCCGTGAAGGATAAAAGCGATAAAAACATAAATAAAACTACATCTACGAAAAGCGTAAATCTATCTACCGAACAACCATAAACAAACCATGATCAACCTCTTCCCAACAACCATCACCTCACCGAAAGAAATAAGATTAACACATATTCATTCACAAGTTATCTTGGATTATTATCTTTTCTAAAAAAAAGCTTCTCTTCCGATTTATCACGCCATTAATTAGTTTACCTTCCGGTCTTAACTAATATCGATATTTAATCAAAGATACGGATTAAATCCTAATCTAACAACCTTATCCTCAACTTCCGCTTGTTGGAATAATAATTGTTAATCTCTCTCACGATAATCTAACGAATCTATTAACTTCCGTTATCTAAATTCGATTAACATGCGGCATAAAAACATGAAAGAGAACAAGAACAACATAATGAATTAAACACATGAAAAATCCTATCTTTCCGTAACGGTGATATCCTCAATTCAATTCTAAGAAAATCTTGCATCGAATTAATTAAATTGTGGTTCTCTCAGTAAACCTAGATATTTAACCTACAAACTTCCGTTATGTATAGATTAAAAATCCAAACTTTCCTACGGTGATCTAAACTACACCGACTTCCGTCATACGGTAGCATCAAATCATGCAATCATCTTCCGATTTATATTGCAAGATACAATTGAACATAGAAAAAGAAACAATTATAAATAAAACTTACAAAATCATCCATGAAAAAGAAATCAAGTTGCAGCTGGAAAAGAAGCTTCACAACGCTGTGTTCATGGCTGCTCAACCGTGTTCATCAATGGAGAAACGAAAAGAAAAGAAAACGAAAAAGAAAACCTAATCTAACCACCGGCCGGCCAAGCATGGAGCTCAGCCGGCCGGCTGCTACTCTCAAAACTCGACTTTAGGGTTCAAGGAAGGAGTTGCTGCGTATGAATTATAATTAGGGTTGGGGCTGCTGCTGTTTTTATAGAATTTTGAGTCGGCTGCTACAGTAACCGCGGCCGGACGCCCGTTTGAAGATCCGGACGCCCGTCCGCTATTTTCAGCAACAGCATCCAAACTTGTAACGCTCATATCTCGGGCCTCGTAAGTCGGAATGGAGTGATTCAAAATCCTTTAGAATCCTCTCTTCAAGCCCTACAACTCTTCTCTTGAGGTCCAGAGTCAAATCGGTTGTTATCATATCAAGAACTGCGTTGCAAGGTCGTCACCACCTGGAATCCTGATTTTCCGACATTTATCTTGATTGATTTCTTTCCTTATATCTTTCAATCTTCCATAACTTTGATTGATCCTTTCCAAGCACGAATTTGGCTCTATAAAATCCTCTCTTCCATCATCAATGAGTATCTACAACAATAGGAAAACATACCAAAGCGTAACGTATTTCCAAAATAACATAAAATCATCAATTAAGCACATAAATCATTACGTTTTGAGATTTAACTATTAAAAACATCATTTACTCAATTAATCGATTATAAGCTTGATTTCTATGAAAAACATCCATATACAGGGGAAATTGATATAAAATATATCGATAAAAACCATACAATTTGACCCTAAACATCAATACAACTAGAAAGGATTGGTCGTTACGTTTAGACGACGCTTTATGGGCTTATAGGACTGCATATAAAACCTCGATTGGAATGTCACCGTATAGGATTGTTTTTGGAAAGGCATGTCATCTACCTGTGGAACTGGAGCACCGGGCCATGTGGGCAACAAGGATGCTAAATTTTGATGAGACGTTGGCCGGTGAGAAGAGGAAGTTAGAATTAACTCGCCTGGAGGAGTTTCGTTTAGAGGCATACGAGAATGCCAAGATTTTCAAGGAGCGCACGAAGAAGTTCCATGACTAGAAGATTCTGGATAGGACCTTTCAAGAGGGTGATCTGGTTCTCTTGTACAATTCGTGCTTAAGACTCTTCCCGGGTAAGTTGAAATCAAGATAGTATGGCCCATTTCAAGTACAACAAGTCTTTCCTTCTGGAGCGGTGGAGCTATTCAATTTCAAAGACGAGTCCAGATTTGTGGTCAATGGACATCGATTAAGCATTATCACGGGCTTCCGCCGCTTTCTTTGAGGAGGAGGTTTTGTACCTCGATGACCCTGTCTATGAATAAACCATCTTGAGTCGAGTCGAGCTAAGCGACTATAAACTTAGAACTACTACGTATTCCTATCTTTTCGCTTTTCTTTTTAATAAAGTAGCATGCGCTTATCACGGTTTTTTCATCTCGCCATGTTCGAGTCTAAGTTCGGAATAAACGAGGTTTTTTCCTTGATAGCCGCCATGTGAGTTTTTATTTAGGTTTAAATCCTTTTGTCTTGTCCATGGCAAAGATAAAGTAAAGTGGCTTAAACTGCTTTTAGATATCTATATCTAATTATCGCCACGTTATTTTATAACTTCCATAGACATGGTATTTGACGATTTCGTGGAGCTTGTTTGTTTATACATGATGTGTCTGTCTCTCCACGCAGGCCGATGATTACTCCGATATTGTTCTTTTACTTGGGAGCCGTTTCCAGAGCTAAGTCTTTCATTTTGAACTCTCATTTATTTTTGTCATTGAGGACAATGCCATGTTTAAGTGAAAGGGGGGACTTAGCTATATATTGTGCTATATGTTGCTATATGTTGAAAAAGTCAAGGGAACGGAATATCGAGACAATATTGAGCCAAATTTAAAAATTTTCATGGATAAATGCCAAGTTGGTTAACTCATGCACTTTAAACTTGTGAAGTTCTTATACTTAGAATTGATAGAAATGAACCAAGTTGCGTGAGTACGTGGTCATATTATACTTTTAAGTATAAATTGTTAGTAAACTTAAGGATATTCATGCCAACAATTGCAAGTAGTTAGGTATTGTTCAACTACTCAACATATGAATCGCTTAGTACCACATGAGTTATAATAATTGAAAGAAGTATGTGTACATTGCGTAGATAATTGGTTATGAGGACCTAGTGTCGATATTTGTCGACTGATGTATTCTTATCTTCTAGCCAACAAAAGCGGAGTAATAAGCTTGGGACGTACCTGTGTTTTGACAATGCATTAAAACACTGGGGCTTGTAGTAACATTACCAAAGTAGCCCCGCTTGTGGTAATATTCGATGCTATGCTTAATCTAAGATAGGGGATACTCTATGAAAAGTTTTCTTCCTTGAGATTAGTAGTATTCAAAAATATACAAAATTGAAAAATTTGAATTTTTAGAGGCTTTGAGTAGTTCTCGGTCTCCAAGTCCAAAACCCTATGATACGCTCTTGCTTATTGTTCTGGTGCTTTAACCATTGCGAGGCATAAGAAGTATGAATGCTGATGTTGGTGAATTTTGATATGAAGTCTGCATAAGCTCTAATCTTGCTACATTTATATAAACCAATGCACATGCACACAATCACTTCGATTCATAGCGAGTAGTGAATAATGCTTATCTTATGAGCATGACTGGTATGAGTTGACTCGGGTTTCTTGTGTAAGTATGAGTTGACCACATAAAATGTTGTCTTGGGGAATGACTTGTTGATGCTTTGTTCGGGACGAAGCAAAGTTTAAGTGGGGGGCATTTTGATGACGGTTAAAATATACCTATTTATGTCATCAATTATAACCTTAAATCGGAGTTAATTATATATATTTCGTATTAAATCACGTGTTTATATTTATTATTTAATGATAAGTGATTATTAATGTGATAATTGGTATTTAGCTATTTTTATTATAAAAGAGCAATTAATTGTGTGATAAATACTGATTTTGCAGATCATGACGAATCGGGAAGATAATTATCACGCAATCAAGAAATCTCAAGATAAAAGAGAAGAAAATCGGAGCATTGAAGAAAAGATTAATCAGATCAATTCAAAATCATGGAGTGGGGAACAAGTCAGACGAAGCCAAAGTGAAAACGCGTAGAAAGGGAGGCTCGGTCGACCGAGCCGTGCCATTCGGTCGACCGAGCGTGTAGGTTCGGTCACCCGAGCCTAATTTGAAAAATGCATGTCAATCTTCTGGATTCTCCCTATGTCGGCTACAACTCCTATATAAACAGCAGCCACGATGCTGAGAAAAACACACCACTACAACACAAAACAATTCATACAATTTTAGCTTTTAAGTTTTTAGTTTTATTTTCTTTATGTTCGTTCATTGTGGATTCGCTGATTCTCCGGTTGGGGAGCGATTAAAGAGTGGGAGTCACTCGCCTCTTCGAGGGCATGACTATTCAATTATGCAATCTTTATTCGTAGATCTGATGTATTTTATTATGGAGTAGTTTTATTTGTATTGATTGCGTGATGTAGATTTATTTACGAACCCATGTGTTTAGGTTAGAAACGTTAAGAAGTAATCATGATTTGTTCTGACACAGAACTGTGTTCGGTCGACCGAGGCATGTCATTCGGTCGCCCGAAAAATTTGCCGCTCGGTCGACCGAGCGTGGTGATGTGTAGGGCAATATTATGACCGGCTTCGACTACGTCAGATTCTCTGAATTGGAATTAAAACGAGTAATTAAACCTGATCAACTTAGTTATTCGTCATCATAATTTAACATGAAACCCAAAAAGTGATTGTTACTTAGGATATAGATTGAATCGGCATCTAAGAAGTACGCCTTACCCTAGGAATGTTGCTTAGATGAGGTTACGGTTTATACCGGCATCCCTAGTCTCGTAATTGTGTCGGTTATATGAGATGGAGGCATTAAAAAGCGAAGTCACGTAATGGAGGCACGATGATTTGAGGGGCCTAACCGAGCTAAATCTACCTTGTGGGATGACTCCCGTAGTCATAATAATTAATCTTTAACGCTTGTTTTGTCTCGTTATCATCCTAATTCACATGGGGAGTTATAATCTACTAGCGTAATCAATACTATTTGTTTAGATAATATCAACCGTATTATCCGTGTTTTAGTAGTCTTTAGTCCGCCTTTGTGGTCTTTTGTGTCTTGTGGTTGTCACTACTTTATTTATCGCATTTAGTTGGTCATAGACCGCCTTTCAATTTAGTTCTAATAGGATAAAGTTGTGTTTTATTTGTGCCGAGTCTCTGTGGGATCGACCTCGACTCTATCTAGCTATACTACAATTGAACCTAGTTCTCTTGCTAGTGTGTTAGTAGGCATCGAGTTAATAATTTAACTTGACCTCAATCACCTATATTCACTGATGTCGATCCTTCAACCTTACCTTATCCTCCACGCAAATCTAAGCCTATGGTTGATGACAAGAGGTATAAGAAGTTCATTGATATCTTTAGAAAGCTACACATCAATATACCTCTAGTTGAAGCACTTGATGAGATGCCTGAGTACACAAAGTTCTTAAAAGAAGCTGTCTCTAATAAGAGGAAACTCTTAGATTTAGAGACCATTTGCCTAAATGAGGAGTGCTCAGCCATTCTTCAACATAAGTTACCCGCTAAATGCAAGGATCCGGGAAGTTTTCTCATTCCCTGCACCATAGGTAACGTATGTTTGAACAAAGCCTTGTGTGATCTATGAGCGAGCGTAAATTTGATGCCTCTATCCATTTTTCAAAAGCTAGGTATGAAGGACCTTAAAAAGACTTCAATTACTTTACAATTAGCTGATCGTTCGGTTAAGGAACCTTGTGGAGTGGTTGAAGATGTGCTAGTAAGAGTTGAGAAGTTTGTGTTTCCTGTCGACTTTGTTGTACTAGATATGGAAGCTAACTACGAAGTGCCCCTAATCTTAGGAAGACCTTTTATGGCCACTAGTAGGACACTTATCGATGTTTACAAAGGAGAGTTAGTGTTAAGAGTTAATGGAAATGAAATAGCATTCAACGTGCTTGACACTATGAAGACACCTGATGATGAAGAGGATGCATGTTTCATGTTGGATTCTGTTGACAAGCTTGTCAGTGATTTCCAACAATATGAGGATATTAAGGATTTCCTCGAGGCTACTCTAGAGTTAGAGGATGAAGTGCCATATGAAAAGAGCGAGGAAGAAAAAGTGATATGGCCTGGATGTAGTAGAGGAACCCCTAGACATGTCGAGGAGATGAAGTCTACCGAGGTTGAGAAATTCTCACATAGACCGACATGGCATAAGTTCTTTGAACTTAAGCTAACCGGACAAAAGTTAAAGACCTCGTTAGAAGAACCACCCACGAATCTGACGTTGAAGCCTATGCCTTCACATTTGAAGTATGTATTCCTTCAAGACGAGACCTTGCCGCTTATTATTTCTTCTGCCTTGACTGAAATACAAGAAGAAAAGATGATGAGAGTATTGAGAGAGTATCGCGGAGCATTTGGATGGACTATAGCTGACATCAAAGGCATTAGTCCTAGCGTTTGCATGCATAAAATTTCCGTTGATCCTGCAAAGAAAGCGGTTGTACAACCCCAAAGAAGGTTGACTCCACAATTGAAGGACGTGGTTAGGGATGAAATTATTAAGATGTTAGAAATGGGAATCATCTTTCCTATCTCTAATAGTGAATGGGTTAGCCCGATCCATGTGGTTCCGAAGAAGGGGGGTTTGACTGTACAAGCCAATGAGTTAAACGAGTTAATTCCCATTAGACTCATTATTGGTCATAGAGTGTGAATTGACTTTAGGAAGCTAAATGATGCTACTCGTAAAGATCACTTCCCTCTTCCCTTCATTGACCAAATGCTCGAGAGACTGAGCGGACAAGCGTTTTATTGCTTTCTTGACGGTTACTCGGGATATTATCAAATTCATATCTCACCCGAGGATCGTGAAAAGACCACTTTTACATGTCCATATGGAACCTTTGCTTACAATAGAATGCCCTTTGGTTTGTGCAACGCACCAGCAACGTTCCAAAGATGCATGATTTCTCTGTTTGCTGATATGGTTGAAGATTTCCTAGAGATCTTTATGGATGATTTCTCCGTATTTGGAGATGATTTCGATTCATGTCTCACGATCCGGCAAGAGTGTTGAAGTGATGCGAGGAGACGAATCGAACTGCGCTTAACTCGGAGAAATGTCATCTTATGGTTATGAAGGCATAGTACTTGGCCACCGTATTTCAAAGAACGGTATAGATGTGGATAGAGCAAAAGTAGAGGTGATTGAAAAACTGCCTCCACCAACCAATCTTAAGACATTGTGAGGTTTTCTTGGCCATGCAGGATTCTATCGTCGGTTTGTGAAGGACTTTTCCTTAATCTCTAGACCTCTTACCGAATTATTGGCCAAGGATGTGCCATTTGTGTTTACTAATGAGTGCATGAAAGCTTTCAATGAGTTAAAGAGCATGCTTATTACTGCACCCGTTCTGATTGCGCTTGATTGGAATCTACCTTTTGAGTTGATGTGCGATGCAAGCGACACAGCTGTAGGTGCTGCCTTAGGACAAAGAAAAGACAAGATCTTTAGGCCCATCTACTATGCTAGTCAAACTTTAAATGCTGCACAAAGGAACTATGCAACTCATCGAGAGAGAACTTCTAGTCATCATCTTTGCATTTGACAAGTTTAGATCTTATCTAGTAGGATCTAAAGTCACTGTTTGGACTGACCATGCAGCTCTGAAGTATCTTTTAGCCAAACAAGATTCCAAGCCAAGGTTATTGAGATGGATTCTACTGTTGCAAGAGTTTGATGTAGAAATCTGTGATAAGAAAGGATCTGAGAATCTGGTTGCGGATCATCTTTCCCGTTTACAAATAGAGGATAATGAGCCAATAACAGAGATTGAAGAAACATTTCCTGATGAACAGTTATCCTCCATCACGGCTATACATGGAAAGGATGATTGCGCTGCAGTATCTTCGCGTGTTGAGGTTGTAAAGGAGAATAAACAACCATGGTTTAAAGACTTTGTGAATTATCTATCTGTGAAATACTTGCCACCAAATCTCAACCCCCAAGAAAGAAAGAAATTCTTTAAGGATCTTAGGCACTATTATTGGGAAGAGCCCTATCTTTTTAAGCTAGGATCCGACAATGTCTTTAGGAGATGTGTGCCGGAAGAGGGAATGTATGTTATCCTTAGACATTTCCATGCTTATGAGGCCGGAGGACATTATAGAGGAGACAAGACTGCAGCGAAAGCTCTCCAGTGTGGTTTTTACTGGCCGACCTTGTTCAAAGATACGCATCAATATGCTAAATCTTGTCATTCTTGCCAAATGACGGGAAATATCTCGAGAATGAATGAAATGCCAATGAAGAATATCCTAGAGGTGGAACTCTTTGATGTTTGGGGTATTGATTTTGTGGGACCCTTTACTTCGTCTTTGTCCAACCGCTATATCTTAGTGGCAGTCGACTACGTGTCCAAATGGGTTAAGGCCATTGCTTCGCCTACTAACGACGTGAAGGTTGTACTGAAGTTCTTAAAGAAAAATATCTTTACGCGGTTTTGAACCCCTCGTGCCATTATTAGTGATAATGGAAGCCATTTTTGCAATAGACTGTTTGAAAAGTTGATGATTAAGTATGAGGTTAGACACAAGTTAGCTACTGCTTATCACCCTCAAACAAGTGGACAAGTTTAGGTTACAAATCGAGAAATAAAGCGCATTTTGGAGAAAACTGTGAATACGACTAGAAAGGATTGTTCGTTGAGATTAGATGATGCTTTATGGGCTTATAGGACTGCTTATAAGATGACTATTGGTATGTCCCCTTATAAGATTGTTTTTGGAAAAGCATGTCATCTACTGGTTGAACTTGAACACCGTGCCATGTGGGCTACGCGTTGTTGATAGTTAAAATATACCTATTTATGTCATCAATTCTAACCTTAAATCAGAGTTAATTATATATATTTCATATTAAATCACGTGTTTATATTTATTATTTAATGATAAGTGATTATTAATGTGATCATTGGTATTTAGCTGTTTTTATTATAAAAGAGCAATTAATTGTGTGATAAATGCTGATTTCGCAGATCGTAACGAATCGGGAGGATAATTGTCATGCAATCGAAATCTCAAGATAAATAAGGAAGAAAACCGGAGCATTAATGAAGAGACAAATCGATCAAAGACGAAGAGAGTGAAGTGGGGAACAAGTCGACGAAGAAGCAAAATTGAAAACGCGTAAGAGGATGCTCGGTCGACCGAGCCATGCCATTCGCTCGACCGAGCCATGCCATTCGCTCGACCGAAGCGTGAATCGTTCGGTCACCCGAACCTAATCGAGACAATGCGCGCATATCTTCCGATTCTCCCTATGTCGGCTACAACTCCTATATAAACAAAGCAGCCACGATCTTTGAAAAACCACCAACCTACAAAACACAATACTACAATATTTTTAGTTTATCAATATAGTTCTTTTATTTTATATTATGTTGCTTCATCACGGAGGCGATGGATTCATCGATTAGAGATTGCATTAAAGGATCGGAGGACCCTCCGCTCACGAGGTAATGTCTATCCAAATATGTCATTTTTATTCGTAGATCTATTTTATTTCGTTATGGAGTAGTCGTTTGTGTATTGATTTCGTGATGTAGTTAATTAACAAACCCATATTCATGTAGATCTAAGTCGCATGCGAAGCGCGCTTTTTATGAGCAAATTCTAGAGTCACCGGTCTAGATCTACGACGGTCTATATGGTTAGATCTAGCCATCAAGATTCTAGTAATTTTCTCGTGAACGACTTCGCTACGCTCGTGCTTTCGCTTTTCATAAACACATGTAATAGATCCGCCAATTTGTTACATCGTTCTCGTAAATTAATATGATATATTGTGAAAATTGCCATGTTAAATAGGACATAAGTTAGCCGATCGTTTAGGAGGTGTGCCAACCTCGCCCACGGTGGTTGCCTGACGAGGTGACGATTTTAGATCGGCATCCCTAGTTTGGTATAGCATGCTTGTTATATGATGTTCTATCCTGTCCAAGGAAGGATTCGTAATTAAGCATAAAGATCTTCTATCCGTTTACGAAGTAGATCCAGTTTAGGGGATATCTCCCGTAGCCAAAATATAATCAACCTTAATGTCTTTTCTATCTCGGCTTAGATATACGTATATGGGGGAGTAATTACTACTAGCGTAATCAATACCGTTTGTTATAGTCTTATGAAACCATAAAAGTAAGTGTTTTAGTGTCTACTGTCGTATTGTTAGTCTTTGTGTTTTCTATCGTGTCAACCTTTATTTCTACGTTATTGTTGGTCGGAGGCCGCCCTTTAATCTATTTTTAGTTTAATAACGTTGTACTTGTTTAAGCCGAGTCTCTGTGGGATCGACTTTCGACTCTATCTAGCTATACTACGATTGAACCTAGTTCTCTTGCTAGTAGGTTATTTAGGTATCGAGTTATTTTTATAACTTGACCGTCATCAAGTTTTTTGCGCCGTTGCCGGGACTCGTGTCATTAAATTGAGTATAGCTCATTTTATTAAAAGTAGATTCGTAAATATTGTGGATAAGAGTCAAGATATTAAATAAAGGTCGTTAAAAATAAAATAAAAATATAAAAAAAATTATATATAAATAAATAAATAAATAAAGAGTTCGGTCGATCGAACTACAGCTTCTCGGTCGAATCGAGAATTTATTGTTTTTTTTTTTTTTTTACTTTACTCGCTTTTGTTTTACACGTTTTACGCTTTGTGTTTTTGTATTTTTCTTAGTCTGCTTTTAGTTTAGTTTTTATTTATTGAGTCTAGGATTAGCCTTTAAAGTTTCTAATAGTTTATTGTTATTTCTATTTTTGTCTATTTTAGAGTCTCGCCAAATGCAGTAGCCTTGGGTATTTTAATTGTTTAATTTTGTATTTGTCTGGCAAATAAAAAAGTAATAAATATAAATAAAAAAACAAACAAACAAGCTACCGGAATTTCTAAGGATCCAAACGAAGAGCAAGGCGAGGAAAAATCTGAAGGAGCACATCAATCTGACTCAGACATGGAAGCATTACTGAATGAAGCCAACCAGGTAAATGGAAATAATTTTAATAATGCAAATTTTGTTAACCAAGCAGTGGTGGTTGCGTGGGAAAGCGTACTTTGCAAAGCTATGCAAATACTTACCATTGAACAATTCATTCCTCGCTATCGTAGTGCCTAAAAATCTCTGCCAAGTTTATCACCCGAACCTAATGTCATTCAAATGGTGACAAACTATTCCACTTTTCATGGTATCCTGAATGAAGATCCCGGCATTCACGTGATGAATTTCTTGGAGATCGTTAGTACCGTGAAGCCAAAACTAGTTCCCGAGGATAACATTAAGTCGCAACTTTTCCTTTCACTTTGAAAGATAAAGCTAAGCAATGGCTTTTCTCTTTAGAGGCTAGATCAATCACGACACTGGAGGAATCTGCTACAAAGTTCATGAATAAGTACTTCCCTATAGGAAAGACCTTTAAGTTACGCCAAGATATCTTGGGATTCAAGCAAAGAACCTCCTGGGAGAGTTTTGATCAAGCTTGGGAACGCTTTAAGGAGTCCATGAGGAAGTGCCCTCATCATGATATCCTCTATGGATTTTAATGCAAACCTTTTACCATGGATTGAGAGATACGGAGAAGATAAGAGTAGATGCCTCCAAAGAATGGAGCGCTTTGTTCTTTTATCTCCCGAGGAGGCACGAGGAAAGATGGAGCAAATAGCAATGAATAGCCAGCTGGGTAGGTGGTGAAATAGCAATCGTGAAGATGGCCGATAATTTATCTCGAGGAGGATTTATCGCATAAGATCCTACATACTCTATTAATCATAAATGATAAGGTGGATGGTATGCATGAGAGGATTCAACGAGTGGAGACTGGAAAAGGGATGGAAACGATTAATCAACTAGAGAATGCGGGTACTAAAGAAGCCAATTACATTGAAAGATAGGGGAATCAATATGGCGGTTACAAACCAAATCATGACCAACCTGAATTCCGATGGAGTGATCCAAATGAAGGGGTAAAACCACACAACACTTATGTACCTCAGCAAGCTCAAACTTACGGTTGGGAAGTTGCACTTGAAAAGATGAGTAACACAATGTCTGACACTGTGAATCAATTAGCAAATTCCATGACTGACTTGGCTACAAACTTTCACCAATACTGTCAAAAGGATGATGCCAAAGTCACCAACCAAGAAGCCTTAGTCCAGAATCTCTCTCATCAAATAGGACAATTAGCTGAACAACTGTCAACTAGGCCTCCTGGGGGATTTCCGAGCAACACTGATAGGAACCCGAGGGATTGAATGCGATAATGATTAGAAGTGAAAATGAGCTTACTCCAACAATCCCAAAGAATGAGGAGAATATAGAGGATGTTAGGGATAAGGAGAAAGAGCCTGAGGAGGCATTCACACCCTGCTTAGAAAAGCCCCCTGATGAGCAATTATCCTCCATCTCTACCATTTTAGGGAATAGTGATTGCGCAAAAATATCTTCGCGAAGGTTGTTAAGCTGAGAAGCAACAACCATGGTTTAAAGATTATGTGAATTATTTATCCGGGAGATATTTGCCACCAAACTTGAACCAGCAGCAAAATAAGAAGTTCTTTGCGGACCTTAAACACTATTATTGGGATGAACCCTATCTTTTTAAGCGTTGCTCAGACAACATCTTTAGAAGATGTGTTCTCGAGAGTGAATTCCTCGATATACTTAAACATTGCCATACTTATGAAGCGAGAGGACACTATGGAGGGGACAAGATCGCCGCTAAAGTTCTCCAATGTGGTTTCTACCGCCAAATCTTTACAAAATCACTGCATGAATATGCTAGATCCTCGCATTCATGCCAAATGACGGGCAATATATCGAGGAGACATGAAATGCCACTAAGGAGTATCCTAGAACCGAACTCTTTGATGTATGGGGAATTGATTTTGTGGGACCTTTCACTTCATCCTGCTTCAAACCGCTATATTTTGGTGGCGATGACTATGTGTCTAAATGGGTTGAGGCAATTGCTTCACCTACCAATGATGCAAAGGTTGTACTCGCGGTTTTTAAAGAAAAATATCTTCACGCGGTTTGGAATCCTCGTGCCATCATTAGTGATAATGGGAGCCATTTCGTAATAAGCCATTTGAGAAGTTAATGGCCAAGTACGTGCGGGTGAGACATAAGTTAGCTACCGCTTATCATCCTCAAACAAGTGGTCAAGTTGAGGTCACGAACCGAGAGATTAAGCGCATTCTAGAAAAAATCGTGAACCCAACAAGGAAAGATTGGTCGTTGAAGTTAGATGACGCTTTATGGGCTTATCGGATCACGTATAAGACTTCCATAGGTATGTCCCCGCACTGCAGTTGTTTTTGGGAAAGCGTGTCATCTACCGGTTGAACTTGAGCACCGTGCCTTATGGGCTACTCGTGTGTTGAATTTAGATGAAAGTTTAGCCGGAGAAAAGAGATTGATGGAATTAACTCGCCTAGAAGAGTTTCGCATTGAAGCTTACGAGAATGCTCGGATCTATAAAGAGCGCACTAAGAGATTTCATGATAAAAAGATCCTTGACCGCACCTTTAAGGTGGGTGATATGGTTCTTGTTTACAATTCGCGCTTGAAACTTTTCCCGGGAATGCTAAAATCAAGATGGTTTGGTCCATATAAAGTGAGTAAAGTATTTCCTTCAGGAGCTGTAGAGGTAAGTCACTTGGATGATCGAAAGACTTTTGTGGTGAATGGCCACCGAGTAAAGCATTACCTCGGGAATCAATTTGATAGGGTGGAAGAAGTACTTACTCTAGGAAATCCTAGTTACAACTAGACCATCATGTGAGTACAGTCGAACTAACGACTATAACCATAGAACTATTTCTTAAAACTTTCTTTTAGATTTGTTTTTGTTTTTGCTTTGAATAAAGTAGCATGCGCCTATCACGGTTTTTTTCATGTAGCCATGTTCCGAGTCTAAGTTCGGAATAAACGAGGTTTTTTCCTTGATAGCCGTCATGTGAGTTTTTTTTATTTAGTCAGAATCCTTTTTTGGTATTGTCCATGGCAAGTATAAAGTAAAGTGGCTTAAACTGCTTTTAGATATTTATATCTAATTATCGCCACATTATTTTATAACTTCCATAGACATGGTATTTAACGATTTCGTGGAGCTTGTTTGTTTATACAGATATGTCTGTCTCTCCACGACGTCTTTGAGGTTTACTCCGATATTGTTCCTTCACTTGGGAGCCGTTTCCGTAGCTAAGTCTTTTTCTTAAACTCATTTATTTTTGTCATTGAGGACAATGCCATGTTTAAGTGGGGGGCAAGGGACTTAGCTATATGTTGAAAAAGTAAAGAGGAACGGAATATTGAGGCAATATTGAGCAAAATTTAAAAAGGATTTTATGGATAAATGCCAAGTTGTTGAACTCGTACCCTTAAACTTGTGAAGTTCTTATACTTAGAATTGATAGGAAAGGAACCAAGTTGCGTGAATACATGATCATATTATACTTTTGCGATAAATTGTTAGTAAGCTTAAGGATATTCATGCCAACAATTGCAAATAGTTAGGTATTGTTCAACTACTCAACATGTGAATCGTTTAGTACCGCATGAGTTGTAATACTTGAAAGAAATATGTGTACATTGCGTATATAATTGGTTATGAGGACCTAGTGTCGATATTTGTTGACTGATGTATACAGAACAAAAATTCAGCAATTTTATTCATCCATTCCAGGGCAACAAGTTCAAAAATTTTATTCAAAGGTTACAAACTACATTTTGCTTAATTCAGCTTTGTACCTCTTGAACTTTGTAGTCTGAACCTCTTCAATGTCTTTCCAGTCAATTTCTGGAAACTTCCACTTCCAGTATGCCATTGCTGTGTATTCAGATACACCCTGAAAAACTCTTTTGGCAAAGAGCCTGTTGAAATCAGGTATGGTCTCATTTGCCCTAGGTTCTCCAAAGTACTTCTCAAGTCTTTCCCTAGCCTCAGCTATGTGTGAATCTGCAAACTTGAGACTCTTGTAGAGACTCCACTGCTCCTGTTTGTCCATTCTTCCCATAGGATTGAAGAATTTTGCCATATATTTGAATTCTTCTTGTTGTTCAGTTGGCAAGTCTTCTGGTCCTTTTGCAGACAGTGGTATGGCTGAGCTTGGTTTGTTGTTGCTTTGTTTGAGGAGTGCAAACTCTCTTTGACTTCATTGTAGAGTTTAGCCATATCGCTTCTCATCCTTTCATCTTAATAGTTTAGCCAATCACCCATGCTTCATCTTGTGAGGAATATGGATACAATCCTTCCTCAGACTCAAGAATTCTCTTACATGGTCCAAAGACATCCGATTCATATTCTCGCTTTGCTTTGGTGACCAATGTAAGTTCTGTGTTCCCAAGATATCCGGGCCGCTACGCCTCTCGCCGTGTTTCCTCCGGTGCTAAGTCCGTGTTGACTAGCCGATCCTCTTTCTTTGACTAGATCCAGGCTTTTACAAATCTGCCGGATCTGCCTCTATCATCATCTCTTCTTTGCATAGGAAGAGGAAATCCAGATCAGTGTGGTTCTTTAGGGCCTTTTCTCTTTCTTCTCTCGCCCTCCTTTGTCGTTCTTCCGCCTCATTCCCGATCCTTATTTCTCTGTCTCTTGCTCTCGCTTGTTCTTCAAAGGAAGTTTGGGGTCTAATAGTTGATCCTTCAGCTTATCCTGAGTTTCCCTTTTGGCAAAGATCAACCCTTTGGTTTGGAGTAGGATACTATTTCGGCCTCTGCTGCTCCAATCGAGAGAGTCAAGTTTTGATTCAATAGATGTGAATCAGTTGTCATGATCATTCAATTTCTCATTGACACTACAAAATCTAGTGCCAAAAGCCACTGCCATTGATTCATTTTCTTGGGAAATATGCTGCCTGCGGCCTGCAAGATTGTTGGTTATATTGATGTTGAGTTGCCTCATCCGATTTCCTTGTTGTTGAACCACAATATTTTGTGCATCAATGTACTCTGTAATGGCCTGGAACATGTGCTGAATGGAGGAGCTTTTGTCATTAAATGCTGAAGTCATGGATCTAAGATACATGGCTTGCTGCTCCAATTCTTCAGCCAGCAAATCTTCCGCTTTCTCAAAAGTTTCATTTGTAATGCCAGTGGGCAGTTGAGAGAGTTTGTACCTTATGTCAGCTGGTTCTGGGTCTGTTTGCTGTCCCTTGTCTTGATGTTGAGTAACATCTGCTCCAATGTCCAAATCTTCAAGAATTTGGGTAGATGTGTATGCGGGTGTGGCTTGAGTCATTGCCCCCTATCTCTGTGCCGGGGGTTGCCTTGACTAGAGTGGCAGCAGCTGATCCAGTGTCCACAATGTTTGTGTTGTCAGCTGGAACATTTACAGACAGCGGTTGAGTGGCTGTCTTTGCTGGAGTTGTGGACTTGTTGGCTGCTTGCGGTTTTAGAAATGTACGGCGAAGAGTGGTATCATCAATTGCATCTGGTGTAGGAGTATCCTCTTCTCTGTCTTTATCAAGATCATCATTGTCATCATGATCATCACCATCATCTTGATCATGATCATCTCCACCATTTTCTGAGTCATCACTCTGTCTCCCAGAGGTCTGGGGCAGTTTTGCCTTGGCTGCATCAACCAAGTCCTATAGAGGTGATTCATCAAGTACACCAACCAGAGTTGTGATTCCCAGAAAATCAAATAGCCATTCCTCTTCAGCAAGCATGCGGTCAGAGTCTTGAAGCTGTTGTCTGGAATCACCTTCCTTCCACTCAAGATATTCTGCAATTCGATCATCTATATCATTTGCAGACAATTGTGCAACTTCTTCTGGAGATTCCTTATCATCTCCAGTGTCTTCCTCATTAGGATGTTGTTCATCCTCACTGTCATTCTCTTCTTCCTGTTGTTCTACTTCAGTTTCAGAATCCTCTTCTTCTTCGTCTTCATCAATTAATTTTCCAAAGTCTATCTTGTCCAGATTTCGCTGAACCTTTAGCTTCTTTCTTTGACTGGTAGTGTGTTGTGTGGATTTCTTTCTCTTCCCTTCTCCTGCCTTCTTTTGTTGCTTGACATAGGTAAACATGAATTTTGATTCATGCAGTTTGTGGAGTTGTACAGCAGGGACTTTAAGGCATTGCATGAGATAGTGTAACTGAATCCCATATGACTTTTTTACCCAGAATTGTCCTTTCTTCGTCTTTCCTTCTTTGATCCCCTTCTTTGCCGCTTTTACTTCCCCTTGGATTTGCTCTTTGATTCTTAGAAAGAAGTATTTTGCCCAATTGAATTGTAGATTGTTGTAGATGATTCCCATTAGCCGTATTCTAATTTCTGTCATGGCATTATTTGCTCCCAACTTTCCTTCAATGGTTTTTCCAATTAGGGCACTAAACTCATTGAACGGTTTCTTCAACGCAGATCTAAGACAGTTGAATTTTGTAGATCCTGGGTTTGCCGTTTTGGCAATTGTTGCCCAGAAATCGTCCAAGTTTTGTGATACCAATGTCACTTTTGCTTGACCTTTATTTGAAAGTTTAAGATGTTTTCGAATTACCTTTTCTGTAATCACCACGTCTTTGCCGTTGACAGATGCAACGATCTTGTCTTCTTCCCACTTGTCACCTTCTTCAGCAGGGAGCCCAAATACTTATTTTGCAAATTTCCAGAAGGAGATGAGATTTTCATAGCAAACCTCAGTTATTTGAGGGTTGAGAAAGGTTGATAATTTTAGGTTTTCACAGCCTGCTGCCAATCGTTTGGCATCCTCGTCATTTCCGCACAGTTTCAAGTAGTGTTCTGCTTAAAAGAATGATCCAGTGGCAATCGATTTTTCATACCCAGCTTGGGTTTTTGAGGAAGATGATGCCATTGTTGAAAATTAAAGGAAGTTTGAGGGTGAACTTGAAATTGCAGTAGAGAAAATCAAAAGTAGGGCTTGTGTTTTGCAAAAGAGTGTAAAGATTTCTGGAAATCTCTAAGTCTTGTTTATGTAGGGTGATTTGGGTAGTGTGAACGTGTTTTGAATGTGGAAGAATTATATGACATAATGGCGTGATTTTGTGTATGTAAATCGCGATATTCGAGCGTAATGGGGGAGTGGTTTGAGGTAAGTAATGATAGAGCCCGGGAATCGAGGCGTTTATAATTCGAAAAATAACATAGTTACCTCCATGATCATAAGTTGATCTCCACGTGTGTAATTTTCCACAGAATAATTCTCCATAATTTCCTTATTCTCCACGTGTAAAAATTGATTTTGTTCACACTTTAATTTGTCCAAGTATTTAATTCGGTGAAGTGCCTTGGCTGGTCATTTAGCCGATATAGTGAATTCTTCACTGAGCTGCTCCATTTAACCGTTCCTAACAATCAGTTAAGTTAACTTTGCTGGATACCAGTGCCTTACTTGCTACATCCCCTGTAACGGCAAAGGTTGAACCAGTTGATGAAGTCACTTAGCCGATTACTCCAGTTAGCCGCTCTTTGGTACTTAGTCAATTTCAATCATTCCTAACTCAGTTCTCAACATGCTAAATCTTTCATAACTGTGTGGTTTAGTGAAGATGTCAGCCAATTGATCTTCAGTGGATATGTATTTTAGGATGACATCTCCCTTTTCAACATGATCTCTGATAAAATGATGTCTTACATCAATGTGCTTTGTTCTTGAATGCAACACTGGATTTTCAGTAATAGATATTGCACTTGTGTTATCACACATGATTGGAATTGTTTCCTCATCCACTCCATAATCCCTTAGATGTTGTCTGATCCAAAGTACTTGAGCATAACAACTACCTGATACTATATATTCTGCTTCAGTTGTTGATGTAGATATGGAGTTTTGCTTTTTACTGAACCAAGAGACTAGTCTGGTGCCTAGCATTTGACATGTTCCAGAGGTGCTTTTTCTATCTATTTTGCATCCAGCTTAGTCAGAGTCTGAATATGATATCAATTTAAATCCTCCATCTTTTGGATACCAAATTCCAACACTTATAGTGTTTTTCAAGTACTTGATTATCCTTTTGGCTGCTAGAAGATGTGATTCATTTGGTTGAGCTTGAAATCTTGCACATACTCCTACTGCAAATGCTATATCAGGTCTACTTGCAGTCAAGTATTGTAAGGATCCAATGATTCCTCTATACATTTTCTGATCAACATCCTTTCCTGTTTCATCTTTTCCAAGAATGACTCTTGCACACATTGGTGTATCTGTTGTGCCACTTGTATCCATCCCATACTTGTGTATTAAATCTCTTGTGTACTTGGCTTGACTGATAAAAATATCATCCTTCATTTGCTTTACTTGAAGGCCAATGAAATAATTTAATTCTCTCATCATGCTCATCTGAATTTTGCTTTTCATCAGGTTTGCAAAATTCTCACATAGCTTTTCATCCTCTGATCCAAAGATGATATCATCAACATAGATTTGTACTAACAATGTACTTGTTCCTTCCTCTAGTTTGAATAGAGTCTTGTCTATAGTTCCTTTGTTGAATCCATTCTTGATCAGAAATTGTGATAGTGTTTCATACCAGGCTCTTGGTGCCTGTTTGAGTCCATAAAGGGCCATCTTGAGTTTGTATACTTTGTCTTTTTTTCCTTTGATTTGAAATCCAGGAGGTTGTTCCACATATACTTCTTCTTCCAAAAGTCCATTTAGAAATGCACTCTTGACATCCATTTGATAGACTTTGAAATCTTTGTATGCAAAAAAGCTAGAAAGAGTCCTGATTGCCTCCAATCTTGCTATCTGGTGCAAATGTTTCATCATAATCTATTCCTTCGCTTGAGAATAGCCTTTTGCAACTAGTCTTGCTTTGTTTCTCGACAACAGCCCTTGCTCATCCATCTTGTTCCTGAATACCCATTTTGCTCCAATGATGTTGGCCATATCCGTCATCACAACAAGTTCCCGCACTTCATTTCTTTCAAATTAATTTAGTTCTTCTTGCATGGCTATGATCCAATCTGCATCTTGGATTGCATCATCTATGGTCTTGGGTTCCACTTGTGATAGAAAGCATGTTAGCATGTGCTCCAGCTTGTCTTCTCTGTTCTAACTCTTGTGTGAACAACTCCAATGACTTGTTCTTTAGGATGATCTCTTAGCCAATTTAGATCAAGTTGAAGTTGTTCTTCACTTGGTGCTTCTACTGACTTCATCATGGGTATGAACTTCAAGTTACGGTGCTTGATCCATTGTGTATATATGTGGCTCCTCTTGATTTTCAAAATGATGATTTAGGATAGAAAATTTGGTATGGTTGCACTTGTATAGATTTCCTTTTGTGTCGCTTTCTTTCCTTGATCTTGAAGATCTTCACCATTTGTATTTGGTTCATCAAAACTACATGTATTGATTCTTCAATCACCAATGTTCTTTTGTTAAGTACTCAATGCTTTGTTTGGTGTTTGAGTATCCCATGAAGATTGCTTCATCACCTTTTTTCATCAAAGGTATGCAATCGGTTCCTGCTTCAAGACAAAACATTTCGATCCAAACATATGAAAATATGAGATATTAGGTTTTCTACCATTCCATATTTCATATGGAGTCTTTCCATGATATTTGTTGATGATTGATCTATTTTGTGTATGGCATGTCATGTTTTGCGACTTCACCCAAAATCTCTTTGGCAAGCATGCTTCAAAGAATCATTGTTCTAACTGCTTCTTTGAGAATTCTGTTTCTTCTTTCTGCTACACCATTTTGTTGTGAAGTTCCTGCTGCAGATAGTTGATGTAGCACTCCATTTTCTTCACAGTAGGTTCTGATAATTTCATTTAGAAATTCAAAGGTGCCTATCTCGATCTAATCTTGATGATCTTCATTCTTTTTTCATTTTGGAGTCTTCTCAAAGAAATCAGCAACTTTTTGAGTGTTTCTTTCTTCTTGTTCATGAAAATGGTCCAGGTGTATTTTGAAAAGTCATCCACCACTACTAGGGTGTATTTCTTACCACTTACACTTACTGGTGTGACTCGTCCAAACAGGTCCATGTGTAACAGATGTAGAACTCTTGTTGTAGATTGATAAGGCTTTGACTTGAATGAAATTTTGATTTGTTTTCCTTTCTGACATGCATCACATAGGCTTTCCTTTTTGAATCGATGTCCAAGCAGCCTTCAACTAACTTGTTCTTTGATAATTTGTTGATGGTCTTGAAATTCAAGTGATTTAATCTTCTGTGCAAATCCAAATTTTGTTGATTGTCTATTTTTGACAAACAGTATACATGTTTCGCCTTGGGTCGTTCTCTCCACCACCACATACATGTTGTCTTGTCTTCTACCTGCAAGAACTCTTTGTGTTGGTTTGGCTGTGAATCACTTTGCATCCTTCTTTGTTGAAGTGCATATTGTAGCATTTGTCACGAACTGACTAATGCTCATCAAATTGAAATTAAGTCCCTTGACATATGCCACATTTTGAATCTTCAGATTGTTCTTGATTATTATGCCTTCCCCCTTAATCTTGCCAAGATTATCTTTGCCTCCAAATGTGACTTTGGGTCCATCAAAAGCTTTGAAGTCATGAGCCATTTCTTGTTTCTGTCATGTGTCCGAACATCCACCGCTCTATGTACCAGACATCCTACAAAACAAATTAATTAAGTTTAGGTACCCAACACTGTTTGGGTCCAATTCTCTTAGCAGTCATGCCTCCTATATCAAGTGTATATCCAAAAGTTCTTCTTTTTGGATAGTTGAAGTCATCAACTTCATATGTATAAGGCATGGCGTAATAGCTTCGATATTTTTATCAAGATATTCGATACATTTCTCTCGCCTTTTGGTACATGTGCATCCTCTTCACTTTCCAATATGCATTAGGAAACTGTGTTGCTTCATGTGTCTAGGAACATATCTAGATTGATTTTTCTTAAACACATGATGCATATCACTCAATGGTTTCTTCTTGTATTTTGGAGGTGCAACATTCCAATCATCCTCTCAAGGATAAAGTCCGCTTTACCTTTCGTAAGGCTTTTGTTTTTGCTTGACTGGTATGAGGATTTAGTCTGCTTGTTTCATCAAGACTAGGTTTTGACTTCACCAGCGCAGATGATTTGTTGGAACTATGGTCTCGTCCCTTTCTAAATTTTGGTCCATTGATGGTCCTGAATTTAGAATTGTGTTGACCATTGTTTCTACTTTCATCCTCGATCATTGTAGCCAAGACCAGATCTGGATCCAAACCTCTTTGAAGGTTTGTAAGTCGTGGTGCATTTAGTGGTGCGATGAGTTACCTTTATGGTGGGGAGATTTTCTTAACTCGATCCATCAATAATGGATGTATGATCATCTGCTTTTGCTGATCATTTAAGCGTGTCTCCTTACTAGTTAATTCACTTTTGCTTTATCCATTTCTTTCTTTAATCTCTTATTCTCTTTTCTTAGATCCTTGCATTCCTTTTCCGAAATTTCATGATTCATTTCAATTTCATCAAATTTAGTCATGAGATTTTGGACTAGGTCTCATTGATCTAATGGGAGAGCGAGAAGATTGTGCAAAGGTCGTAAGTGGATGCATTAGATGAAGACTAAGAGCTAGATGATACCTCACTTTCATTTGATTCTTTGGTCATTAGACATAAATCAGTGTCTGAGCTGTCACCTTCATCTTCATTTAATTCTTTTGTCATGAGACATAAGCATGCTTTTTCATTTTTTGAGCTCTCTTCTTCATCACTGTCATCTGAGTCATTATCAGATGATTCTTCATTCTTTTCACTATCGGATTCACCTTGATGCCTTCTTTGCTTTTCCTCTTTTCAAATGCTTTGTATTTCTTCTTTTCATCATCTTCGTCATTTTCTTCAGGACAATCAGCCTTGAAGTGACCTTTCTTGTTGCAGTTGAAGCATCTGTATTCATCAACTTTCTTCTTCATGTCTGATGATGAGTTTCCCTTGAATGGGGTGCAACCTGTTCTTTGAGTTCTTGTGTCTCTCTGCTGATACAATCGGTAAAGTTACTTTGCTGGGGTGCAACCAGTGCAGTGATTTTTTGTGTCTCTGCCGGAGCACCATCTTCACCGTTCAATTCGAATTTATGAGCTTTTAATTGGGACATCAGGGTCAGAGTGTCTATGTTTGCAAGATTTGTTGTTCCTCTTATTACTGATGTTATGATCTTCCATCTTTCAGGTAAACCTCTCAAAATCTTCAAGCATACTTCTTTCTGGGGATATGTGTGTCCAAGCTGTTGCAGTTCACTGATAATGCTTGAGAATCTTTTGTCTATTTGATCAATGGATTCACCAGCCTTCATTTTGAAGTTCTCAAATTTCTGTTTTGCAACATATAATTTGTTTTCTTTAACTGCTTCAGATCCTTCATTTATCAATGCTAGCTTGTCCCACATCTACTTTGTTGTTTTGCAGTCTTTGATTCTCATGAACATGTTGCTATCTAGGGTCTTCAAAATCATGTCTTTTGCAACAAAATCCAGATTTGCTCTTCTCATGTCATCCTTGGTCCAATCCTTTTTAGGTTTATCGATTTCCTTCCCTTGATCTGCCCCTGTGCCTACCACAGTAGTGATTATGATTGGTCCATCATTAATTACATCCAAAGATCTCTTCATGAGTTGTTTGCAAGATGAGACAACATTCTTATTTTATATTCATCAAAATTATTAACATTAAAAATGTGTACTTTTGACAAAAAGTTTGAGGAATCCATAAGTGCAAGTGAAGATATAAATGTAAACGTATAGAAAACTTAGATTTGAAAACTAATTTGAAAATGTGTGATCTCCTTGTTACCGTAAATTAGATCTCGAATAAGTTCGATACTAGGAACACTTTGCTCCGATACCAATTGTTGGTCCCAGAGAGAGGGTGAAACTATAGTCGAGAGGGGTGAATGACTATAGTGGAGTTTCAAAACTTTTCTTTTGTTTAAAAGCTTTTGGGCAAATGGATAAGTCCCTTCTTACTATGTTGTTTTCAAATCGCTTTAGGCAATCACGGATATAAGTTATGATCTAGGCAATTTAAATAAATCACCGTAAAGTAAATTGCGTAAAAGTAAATTGACACAAGGCTTATAGTGGTTCAGGGTGGTGTAATCCCTAATCCACTCTTCTCCTGTGATGATTGGAGGAATTCACTATTGTTTTCACAGATATACAATACTATGATTGTCCTTGGCTTCCCAAGCTTCACAATCTACAAGACTATCACTCCTTGACTCGCAACAACTTCCGGTGATTCGACCTCCTTTCTTTGCTTCTCTTGAGATCAAAATCCTTCAACAAATTATCACAGACTCAACTCCTTCTCGGTTGCCTCTCGATTCAATTGCTTCGGCTTTGATGTGAATGTGATCCACAACCTTGCTTGATCAATCTCGATCTTTGAATATGACTTTGTAGCTTTGATTTCTGAGTTGATCACTAGATGTATCCTTGTAAGTTCAGAGAAGGCTTTTTGAATTGACAGAGTTTCTGCTTGATTTTTTCTTTTCAGATCGTTGTTTTGTTTTTCTGTCAATGCCTTCTATTTATAGCCTTGAATAACCTTGATTTTGAAATTCCGTCTGTTGGCTATATTAATGAGGGAATAATCCTTGATTTTATTCTTGATTCCCCCTTAATTGCATTCTCCTTGATTTCAGTGATCGGATTCTTTCTTCAAACATATAGCGGAAAATCCGTCCTTGATTGATCCACTATTGATTGTGCATTCAATGCATGATCCTCTGAATCTTCAACATATATTAAATCTGATCTGGTAGGTATTACTTCATTGTTTTCTGAACGGTCGAGTGATCCTTCTGACTTAGCCGTTTTGGCTCTTCCTTTACCGTTTTGTCTTCACTCAGCCGCTTCACTGTTTTCTTCTTTGCTTCAGTTTAAGGAGAATCTTTGTACTTCACTGATCTTTGATTGGGGTGAGATCAGTGTACACCATATTTGAATATTAAGTTTCATCACTTGAAATATAATTTAGACTTATCCAAGGTCATCACAGAATTCCTTGGTTATAAGTCAGACCATAAAGTCTTCATTGTATCTCTGCTGGTGCTTGGCTGGCTTCACTCTGCCGAATGTCTGTTTTACTTTTCCGTCCTACCAACTAGTACAATACTTGTCTGACTCAACTTATACAACATGTCAGACTCTAAGTAAAGACTTATACAGAGAATTCTAACTTATTTCAGGCTTGCTATAACAGCTAGTATGGCCATCATCAAAACATAATAAATGTTCCTAACATCTTTGACCAATAATAGCCAAACAACCTGCACTTCCGAGCTAAAGCTCTTAACCCCATATGGCTTCCACAGATTCCCAAATGGATTTCTCTTAACAGATAATTGCCTTCTTCAATAGTGACACAACGCAACCAAGGGGATATAAAGGATTTTTTATATAAAATATCATTGAATAGGGTATACCTATCAGATAAACGCTGGATTTTACGAGCTTGCCCTTTATCTTCTGGCAACTGTCTATCTTTTAGATATGCTACAATGGGATCCATCCATGTTTCCCTCTGTGTAATCGGTTGTACCTCAGATGCTTCATAGCTGCGCTGATTTAACTGCTCGATCAAAACCTTCTTGTCTGATAAAAAGTTGGAAGCTAACTTGGACAGAGCATCTGCTCGGGTATTCTACTTTCTGGAGACCTGCTCCACCTGAATTTCTCAAAATTGATATATCTTCGACTGAGCTAGTGATAAATAATTTTTCATGGGCTCCTCCTTTGCTTCGAAATCTCCTCTAATGTGATTTACTACCAGTTGAGAATCACTGTAGACTTTAAGTTGTGAACTCCCAATTTTAGAGCTAAATTCAAACATGTAATCAATGCTTCATATTCCGCTTCGTTATTGGTTTCTTGAAAGTTAAAGTGTAGAGCATAAGGAAATTCTTCACCCAATGGACTGATAAGGAGGAGACCTGCTCCTGATCCACTTTTACTAGATGCCCCATCAATGGATAGCTTCCATTGGCCGGATTCCTTTGGAGATATACGTTGATCAATAGAAATGGATTTCTCTTCCGCTAAAAAATCTGCCAAAGCTTGAGCATTTATAGCAGTCCTTGGTTTGTATTCCAGATCATAACCTGCCAATTCTACAACCCACTTGGCCAAACGACCTGATGTATCCGGCCTGCTCAGTATCTGCTTTAAAGGTTGATCAGTGAGGAGAATGATTGGATGACTTTGAAAATAAGATCTTAGCTTCTTGGATGCATGGATTAATGCCAGAACCAGCTTCTCCGCATCTGAATATCTCACCTCAGGTCCATGTAAAGCCTTGCTCATGTAATATATTAGTTTTTGCAGTGTTCCCTGTTGCCTGACCAAGACAAATGGTTGATGGCTTCATCACAGACTAATAGGTAAAGATACAAAACTTCTCCTTCCTGATGAGAGGTTTAAGTTGGAAATTCCAACAGGTATGCATTCAACTCTTCAAAAGCTTTCTGACAATCCGTATCCCATCGAAATGGGGTAGCTTTCCTCAAAATCTTGAAAAATGGCAATGATCGTTGTGTTGATCGTGAAAGGAACCTATTCAAAGCTGCTAACCTGCCTGTTAGCCTTTGAATTTCTTTGATGCTAGTAGGCGGTGGCATCATTTTTAAGGCATTCAATTTATCTGGATTTGCTCTAATCCCTTCCTTCGAGATCATATACCCCAGAAATTTTCCAGACCTAACACCAAATGTACACTTCTTTGGGTTCAATTTCATCTTCGTGCTTCGAAGCACCTCACACACTTCCTTCACATCATATAAATATTGATCTAAAGACCTGCTTTTGATCAGTAAGTCATCCACGTAAACCTCCATGGATCTGCCTATCTAAGCGCTAAAAATTCGATTGACTGCCCTTTGGTAAGTGGCACCTGCATTTTTCAATCCAAATGGCATGGTCACATAGTAGTACGTACCAAATTCAGTTATGAAGGTTGTTTTTTTCTACATCTTTAGGGTCTATAAAGATTGTTGATATCCTTTATAAGCATCCATGAACCCAAAAATTTCAAATCCCACAGTTGAGTCCACTAGCCTGTCAATTCAAGGTGATGTGTAACTGTCTTTGGGGCAAGCTTTGTTCAAATCCGTAAAATCTACACACATTCTCCAGGACCCATCTGATTTCTTCACCAACACTGGATTGGCCAACCATTCTGGATAAATCACCTCTTTGATGATTCCTGCTTGTTTGAGTTTAGCCACCTCCTGCTCTATAACCGAAATTCGTTCTGGTGCAAAATGTCGCTTCTTTTGACGAATTGAGGGCCTGTTTGGGTCCATGTTTAAGCTATGGACTATCAGCTCTGGTGATAAACCTGGCATATCATCTGTTTTCCACGCAAAGACATCCTTGTACTCTTTAAGCAGATCGGTTAAAGCCCTTTTGTATGGATCTGGAATCCAAGATCTGATGCTGACCACTGAATCTGATCCTTGTTCATTGACCTGAACTGCCTCGGTCTGGTCAGCAGATATCCAGGTCTTGTCCTCCTCTGGCAATAATTCCTCCAGAGTTACCTGTTGAACAAATTGTTTTTCATCAACTACAGATGTGTAACAGCTCCTGGCTATTTCCACATCTCCTTTAATTTCAACTGATCCAGAATTGACTGGAAACTTCATGCTGTTATGGGCTGGGGAGATAACTGCTCAAAGATCGATGATTGCTGGTCTTCCCATGATAACGTTATAAGCCGAGGGTGCCTTAACCATAATGTAGTTTACCATTAGGGTCCTGCCCTTAGGCAACTTACCATAGGTTGTAGGTAATGTGATCATGCCCATAGGATGGATGGGTGGGCCTGCGAATCCAAATAGAGGGGTGGATACTGGAGTTAAGCTTGAATCCTTCAACTTCATAGCCTGGAATGCCTTGTAATACAGGATGTTAACAACACTTCCTGTATCGACACAAATCCTTTTTACCCAATTCTTGCTGATGACGGCTTCAATAACCAGCCCTTCATTGTTAATGACCAGTGGTAGTGGATCCTCTGGTCCATACCTTACTTCTCCTGATACCTTCTGTCGCTTACTAGAAGTCTGATCGGGATCCACCTGATCTGCTATCTTCGCATCCTTTTCCTGATCTGTCCTCCTGGGACCTCCCATAATCGTGTTGATAGTATTTATTGGACGGTTATCGATCTGACCGTCTTGATCTGGGGATGGATTTCTGGGTTTTCTCTGTTCGTTATTCCTATTTCTCTCATTCTGATGATTTCCTATCCTGAATTCTCTCAGTGCCCTCCGGGCTCTTCGTTCTATGAGATCTATCAACCACTTCGTCAAGTCTTCCTTCCATGATCACATCGATGTCCCCGATCAATTCTCTTCAGACGCTCAGATTCATGACCAACATCCTGGTGGAATCTGCGCAGAATTTGGTATGATCTCTCTTTCCCCTGGGTCCTTTCATAAGGAATGGAGTTCTCGCTATGCCTTTGCGCTTCCATGATAGCGAAACTGCTCCCATGATTTATTCAATGGTATTAGGTCCCCGTCTGCAGGGGAACCTCTTTTGCCCAATCTAGGTGCTCGAACCTATCCCAAACCGATTTATGCTTCTTGTCGATTTCTCTTACGCTTGCCTTTTCTCAGTGATCTCCTTTCTCCAATTCACGCTTGCACGATTAGCTTCTTCACCCGACAATGCTTGAAGGCAATTGCCAAACATTCCTCCATGGTTCTCGGGATTTTTTCCATTTAATTTTGCATGTAACCTCCTCTCGTAGTCCCCTTTCACGAATGAGGCTACCAAAATCGATCATCTACATCACCACCACCTGTTTGACTCGGCATTTGAATCTTTTGATGAATTGTAAAACCGTTACATCGGACTTTTGCTTAATGGTGAGCAAATGAGTGTTGTTTCTTTGAAACGGTCTTGCAGCAATAAACATGCTCATAAACTTCTTGGTTAAAATGGTAAAACTATTGATAGATCTGGGTGGTAACTTGTTAAACCAGTCTCTGGCCCTTCCAGATAGAAGTGCTGGGAAGGCCTTGCACTTCATCTCGTCCGGAGCATTGTACAAATGCATATGTGCTATATATTGATGCATCTGATCATAAGGATCTTTTGTTCCATCATAGGGGCTAATCTTTGGTATCTTAAATCCTCTGGGACACGAATAGGCATCAATGTGCTCTGCAAACGGTGAAGCTAAATTGAACTCGTCTTCCTCATCCTCCAACATGGCATCCAATTCAGCTCTGGCTGCATCATTTGCTTGACGAGTTCTGCTTTTAACCACCCGACAACTGGACTGCGCAACTTCCTTATGACCATCCTTTTCTTTTGTTGATGGTCGTTATTCTTCTCCAAGATTTCCTACTTTCTCCTTTCCTTTTCTTACACTTTCGAACAGAACCTGAAAATCAGCATCCCCCATTGTCTTCAAAGCATCTACCAACAGTTGTTTCACCAAATCGTGAGTATTTGGCTGATCCTCTGGTTGTTTTTCAAGATTACGCTCTTGATCTTGGTTCAGATTGTCTGGATCGTGTGAGGAACCTGCCAGATCTTTTCCTTGTTGATTTTCCTTTGATTTCATGTCAACTACTTCGTTAATCTACCGCTAGAAACAAAAAGTGACCCTCCTTCTAGCGCCAATGATCGAACTCGGGATGAAAAGTACCGAAAACCTGAGTGGCCCTTCTTGCTCTAGGATCAAAGATTGAGTAGTTTTTTTGTTATGGACTGAACTTAGGGAATAAGCTGCCTACGTATCCAAACATATATTTGGAATCAAGTCCAACCGTAGTTCAAGCGGTTATGCATAAAAGTGGAGTTAGTGGGCAGTTATGCAGTCTACCCACGTCTCACATTTATACATAACGGCTCTCTCGCAAAGATATGTGTCTCTGACCGATTCCATTCCGACCAGGGATCTGCTCTGATCGTCATGACCAATAGGGACCTGCCCTGGTCATCTTGATCTGGTTACACGAGCAGGAATCTGACCTGGACTGTCCTCTTGATCTGATCATCTAAATGGCGGGGACTTGCCCAGGTCGCTAGACCAAGGGGGACCTGCCCTGGTCAGTGCAACCTCTGGCCTTAAATATATCGTTGATCTGATCTGCTAATTCATCCACAGGACTTATACCACGTGGAGACATTCGGGTTATCCTCGATCAGCATCCATCATCATTTTTTCCCACTACATCATTTAATTGAAACCCTTTCCAATTTCCAATAGTTTCTCATTCCTCTGCTATCTTTCACCAATATTTATCTATTTCTTTCAAAGTCCATTGTCCAGCATATCATTGTTTGTTTTTTATTTTCCTCAGAGTCAAGTGACGTTCTCATCCTTAGTCCAAAAGTTTTTGTTTCTTTCGAGTCTGTATATTTTTTTTTTCTTTTTACTTCATTAATTTTTTATTAATTTTTTCTTCCAAAAATAATTTAATAATCTGACATATGCAATTGATTCTCTTTTTGTATCCATTCTATCTCAAAAAAAATTAGGTGCGATCGGACTACAGATACATATCCACGGTATCAATCACAGTTGGAGGCCGATATCACAGTCATTCTTCAACCAGAAACAGAATTTATCACACCTTATAGACTTCGGAAGAGCCGAAAGAGCCGCCGGAATGGAGATGCCCTCAACAAATCAGAACTACGGACTTCGAAAGAACCACCGGAGTGGAGATGCCCTCCAAAAATCATAACTATGGACTTCGGAAAAGCCGCTGAATGGAGATGCCCTCCAAAATATCACTACTAATGGACTCCGGAAAAACCGCCGGGTGGAGATGCCCTCCAAAATCTCACTACTAATGGACTCCGGAAGACAGCCAGAGTGGAGATGTCCTCCAAAATATGTCAAGACAAACTCGGCCTCCAAACCCGGCCTCGTTTGAGGGAGGGTAATAAGAGATAAAATCACTACATAGATAAGAATGTGTTCAAAACAGAGATAATATTGTTATGTCAAATAGATATATAATTTAAATGTTAGTTTATTTTATCTTTAAAATAGTTTATCTTTAAAGCTAGAAATTTAGTATAAATACTCATTGTATTTCTACAATTGAATCATCAATAAAACAACTATCTTTACTGCTATTATGTTTCTCTTTATGTTGCACAGGGGAGGGAGCTGATTGCTTCATCAGCTGATTCTCATCAGGGCCAAATGAGCCTTTCTCGTGATCTAGCTCAACAGCAGGTTGGTTGAGTTCAAATATTACTGCATGTCATGATCACACAATGTGTCCTGCTTTTGAAGGTTTACAACATCTGTATATGGCTGCATTTGCATTCTTCCATTAACATCTGCAGCTTGGTTCTCTATTTGTTGTGGTCTATCTATATTCGAAATTAAGACTACTGAATTGTGCCCATTTTGGGTCGAGTTCAAAGATAACAATGCAGTACCCTCTTTCAAGTCAGCAAAGGTCATTCTTTCCTTATTTATCATGCCTTCATCAGGCCACAAGGCACTAACCCCTCCCTTCTTAATTGGAGTTCCAATAATCACAACTTTTCCTTTATCTAATTCCCCCAATGTTGCATCTGTTGTGCTTCCATCATTATCATGTATTAATTCAGCTCCATTGTCAGGCAAGAGGTCCTCTTGAACAGAAGTACAACCTTGATTGCCATGTTGAATTGTATGCTCATAACTTTCCTCGGCTTTTTGCTTTGGCCTGAACTCTTTGTATATGTGTGTCTTATGTTTGTGTGTATATGCCTTCTGACACTCTGGGTATTTAACTGTACAAGAATTCTCTTCATGTCCTATGTGCCAACAAAATGTACTGTAAGGTGGGAATGGATTTTCTACAATAATTGACTGCCAAAATCCACTTCCAAATTCGTATTGGATCCATACCCGACTCGGCAACAGTTCAAGCAGATCAAATTCTACCAAAACCCTTGCAACTGAGGGCCTACAAAGATGCTCAATGGCAATATCAATTTTTAAAGGCTTGCTAAAAGAAGAAACCAAAGAGAAAATAAAATCCTTGTGTACCAAATGAAATGGTAGTCTAGGCAAACATATCAAATTGAAACTGTTGGAAGTAACGCCCGAAAGACAATTTATGCAATTGTTTTTAGAATTAATAAATGACAGATTTATTCTCATCTTATTACTTGCTTCGTGCTTGTAAGTAATACACTACTGAAAACCCTGAATCATATCATATGTAGCCATACAACTTAATGTGTAACGCACGCGAGGATTAAGTTTATGGTGATACACTTGAAATGTTAGTCCGTGGTGAACTTAATCAAAGTATGGGGTCTATTGATTAAACCACCATTAATACGCCCAGAACATTTTATGGTGTGACCGTCTTATCCGTACCGTCGGCATTGGTTGTCTAAGTGGGGCATTTATATATGATGTAGTCATATAGGACTGGACCGATTTAATCCGTATTTCTCATATAATTCCGTGATTGAGAAATCTTATTAAATCACAAGATGATCATATATGGATTAACCTTAATCCTGAAGTGATTACAGACTCCTAATTGTGTCAGGATAGGGTTTGATGTGTTCGTTATGGACCGCTAAGAGGCGCGGTCCGAATCATTTTCACGTTGGCACTATTCTGGAATGAGTGAGAAGTGTGTGTCTCACAGATATGAAATTCATTCCTTCCTGCGGGAAGTAGAAAGACAATCCCCTTATTTGTTGATCCTAGAAACTGATCGATCGGACGAGTTCGTATTGGTTATAAACTAATTGATCACTAGTGGGTTAATGGTAAATAATGATAAGATGTAGTGAAGAAGGTTTACGGAAATAAACCCGCTTCGTTACAGATAGTCTATGGAGGGTTAGTCTGTATGTAATGATTATGTCAATGGACACTAATTGACTCGACACTTTGAGAATAAGTTATATCTATAATCGATAGAGTTCAGTTTCGGATTTATGGTGGCGTAATTCCGGAATTAATGAGTTGAGTAGAAATATTCTGTTCGATGAATATTTTATTCAATTTATTATAGCTATTGGTTATAGGTCCATGGTCCCCGGGTTGGCTCCTAACACGCGAGTGTTTTCTCGTTTTATGGAACTTCGAGAATAAATTAAATAGTTGGTCTATTTAATTAATATGCAAATATTGTTTATTTGGTAAATAATATGTAAAATAGAAAAAACATTTTCTATTAAATTAATGTCAAAAGTGGCGCATGCATTTGTGATAAATTAGGAAAATAAATTTTTCTAGATTATGTCACATGTGTAATTAATTAATTATCTATTTGTTGGATAATTAATGGGAAAAATTAAGAGATTGATTTTTTGGGAATTATCTCTTATTTTGTAGCAAATATATCTTGTCCTTATGAGAATAGGTTTTTGTTGTGTGAAAAGAATAATTCTCTTGTTTAGTTATTTTCCTATATAAGAGAGTTCCTCCTAGCACAATAACATATTCATAATTTGCGCCACTAATAACTAAAAGAAGAGAAAATCTAGTTTCTCGTTCTAGTTATTAAAAGAAGAAAAACCTATGTTTTTCTTGTGCATATTCGATGAGGTTCTACGGCGAGGATCGACGTCCCGACCTTATTCTAGAGATACAATCCGGAAGTCTGCGGCTTCTCCCTTGGTCGATTGCTTCTCTCTCCGGTTTGGGTAAATCTACTCACCTTCTTGTAGTTATTAATTATTCATGCGAATCGAATCGTGGTAAAATCGCATGCGCATTTATTCGTAGCTTCCGCTGTGCATGATCGAGTGTCTCGATCGGTGCTGAGAATCAGATCTGACGATCCAATTATGGATCGGATCCAGATTCGGGTTTCTGTATATCCAACAGAAACAACTGAAGGTTCCCTATCAACATGAAAATCACGAGACCATTTAAAAATCCTCATTGATTTACCATATGCATTCGTATTGGTTTAGAGAATAATAGCACATAATCAATCGAAGAAAAACCATGTTTTTTAACCAAAATACCAATTACGACATCTCCAGTAAAATTTTGAATTTATTAAAAAATTGAAATCACTTCCATAGTGGGTTTCCCCTGAGAAAACTTATCGATGAGAGTATTCTCAAATCGAGCAGCAAGAGAAGCTACCGTTGCCTTTGGGATGGTGATCGAAGGCTCTCATTTGAAGGTTCCATGGATGGAATCCGATAGAATTGGAGCGCGAATGCTTGTAGTTGAAGGAGGGTTGATCCGAGTGGATTCCGGTGGAAGCTCATCATTCAAGGGTTTAATTGCAGAGATGGCCATGGATAAAGCGGAGGAAAGAGGTTTCAAAATTTAGAGATTTTAGGGATTTCATAGAGGGATTCGTTCTTCTTATTTTTATTCATTACCATTATTTATTAAAGAGGGGAAATAAAAAACATCATTGTATTAATTATAGTGTAGGAGTTTTTTTTTAACCATTTTGATATTCAAATTAAAGTTAAAGAGTGAGATAATAAAGACATCGTTGCATGAATTGTAGTTTAGGAGTTTCTTTTTTATCATTTTAATATTAAAATTAAAGCGTTAACTCTCTTTTTTAATATCTATGTTTTTGTCTAATCTATCTTCAGATTATTTGAAACATGAATTGTAGTTTAGGAGTTTTTTTATCATTTTAATATTAAAATTAAAGCATTAACTCTCTTTTTTTAATATATAAAATCACATTATTTTTTTCAAACATAGAAAGACTTGTTCGAATTTATATACTATCTCTACAGGCTTAAAATATAAACTGTTTGATTTTTTCAAATCATTTTTTTTTTTACAGAAGAAAGTTATTTAGATTGATTATATGTCATTAATTATCATTAAAAAGTCTAAATAACCTTTGATCATTATTAATGCAAAGTCTAAAGATATACGATTTACAAGTAAAACGAAATATATGTTTTGTATATTCATCCAAATAATATTTCTAATAAGATATTAACAGTCCGATACAATATTACATCATATCACAGAAAGTCTCATTTGTTTGTCTCAAAATTCTCCCCCTAAATATTAGAGAGGGTATATTGGTAATATTCGCAATATATGGAGCAAGATGCAACCGAGACGACGGCAATTTCCGCCACACCATGTTACCGACCGCCGGCAGCATAACCGTAGACCACCGGTACCGATGGGTGATATATATACTTTGCCTTGTAAGTTTGAGGATGTTTTAGGTTTAAGAAATCAAATTTAGACGACTGACGTCCTGCCGGAGTGAAGTACACAGGGGAACACGGCGGAGAAAACTGCTTCAACGGCGATTTCTGGAATAATACAGCTCGTATTTTCATACCCGGCGCCTCACGATCATATGCACCAATAATATTCTGAAGATCCTCATCGGATTTTATGGATATTAACAAGTCAAGATCCTCTTTTGGGAGCTTACATTTCATACTCATCGAAGCTCCACACAATTCCACGAATTTCACCATCAATTCTAAAAGCCACACAGAAAAATAAACATTAAAAATTGAAATTAACATCAATAAATCGAGAAAAAAAACAGCAAACAGAAGTGAAGAAACCTGCAAAAGAGATAGAACGGTCAACGGAGAGCACACGATTGAAGCCGCCGATGTAATGGAGAGTACCATCGGAGCGACGAAGAATTATCCGGCCACCATAACTGTAGAGAAACTTGATAGAATTACTGGGTTTGTTACCGTTACTGGCTAAAATTGAAGTTCGAGTCATTGTTCAATTAATTGGAAAAAGCTAGTGCTCTGTGAGAAGGTGTTGATGACCGAAGGAACCCTCCAGGAGTAAAAGAGATGACCTAGGCCCATATTTATAGTAAAGGGGATGGGACATGAGGGTAAAAATGTATATTCAGGCCCAGTAAGGAATAATCAAGAAATATTCTTCATAATAAATTTTTTTTGCTTCCCAAAAAAAACAACGAAATTCAGTTTTAATGAGAATTCGAAGTATCAAATTTTCAACCCAGAAATAAAAATTCTAATTACGAGGAAGCGTAATGTGTACGTAATTTTGTCATGAGTGTAAAACGAGTCGAGCAATTTATTGTTTGGTTCGTGGAAAATTCACATAAATATGATTTAATTACTATTGAGTTAACTGCCTTACCGTGAGTAGAGTCAATAAATCAAGCGAGAGACGACCGCACCGAACTCCGGATTAATCGGATCAGTGGATTTCGGATACCGGGGCTTTAAGTAAAAAAACAATATTGAGCCGAACTCGAATAGTTCATCAATATTAACAATTTGAACTCGAGGACTTGAATGCTTAATTATAAATATTTATAAACTTTATCGAGGATTATTAAATTAGATTTAAATATATATATATATATATATATATATATATATATATATATATATATATATATATATATATATATATTGATATGCCAAGCACGTAAAAGAAATCATGAGATTCTCGTTGGGCCACCTCGTAGGCTTAATAACGAATAGGGTCCATGACCCAAGAAGACCGCACCTTCATAAGCCGGACTAGGTCAGGTATAATCCAACCTACCTCGCGTCCTTACGATTCGTATCATTGGCCAGGCAATTGGCGTCGACAAGCAAAGCCTTCAGTTCGTCCTCTACTGGATATCATGAAGCACTGGGGGCCAGCTCGCCTGCCCCTGCTCGCAGCCCGCCAGCTCGGACCAAGTCCACTTGACTAGGCAAACGGAGTTCGACTAGAAGGTTACAAAGCATGAAGCTCGCGGAAGCTATGAAGTCAGGTCGCCCCTCTAAGGACTGACCTCTCTATAGACTTAGTTAAACGTATTTCATTCAGCGAGCCAGTAGCTTTACCGCCATGTTGTAACCACCGAATCTAGCCCCTATAAATAGTGGCATTTATTACCGTCCTGGCAGACATATAACACGAAACGCAGAGAAACTCTGTCAATTTGTCGACAACCTCTTGTCTTCATATTTCGTTCATCTTGCATGCATATTGTTCTTGATCATTTCATAGCAAAATGCATGCTTCAATACAGACATCCACCGTCAAACTCTAATAATCTTGTTTGTGATATTTCTGACGATATCAATTGGCTCCGCTACACGGAAAATTACACGTTCGAGCATTTTTTCCGGTCAGATCTTAGTTTTACGATAGCCGTTCTTCAGCTCCGGTGATTGGAACCTCCAGCTAGCATTAGGTTTTCCGATCAAGCACTCATCGGGGTCTTCATCCAGTTCATCCATATTCCCATATCTTTATATGATTCTTCATATGCGTCAGCAAGAGAATCATCTTGTTCATAAAAAATATATCTCAGATCTTCATCTTCTTCACCATAGATTCACCGTATCTTCATCAAATCTTATAGATCCAAGAATATGCCTGTAGAAACTCGATCGAGTGGTCTCATCCGAAAGGACGGTCCTCATCCTCCTCCGGGGAGGAAGAATTAAGGTAATACATATTCAGTTGCATAAGGATCAAATGGTAGTCACGACACCACACACATGAGCAAGAAGGTAATCATCATCTAGCTCACAGCGTAAAGGCATTCAGTACGACGCGTGAAATTACTTGGACAGCACGGCTAAGTCTAAACAAGCCATTGCTCATCTCGCAGTTGTCACTGAGGCAAACAAAGGGAAGGACGTGGCAGGAGCATCAAAGTCAGCTCGCTCTCATCAGATATTTCCCCACGAGGAGATGGAGGCATATGACAAGCTTTACAAGAAAGCGTTGAGTGCCCACGCCGCCTATGCTGAAAGGATACATTTGACCAATTAACTATTGATTTGTCTGAGAGAACCAACCCTTCCTGAACCTGAAAGAACAAACCACCGTTAAAAATGTGCAGAGGCTAAACGGTGGAATCATCGCCCTTGGCAGATTCATCTCCAACTCGGCTGAAGAATGTTTTCCTTTCTTCAAAATCCTCAAGGGTGACAAGACCTTCACTTTTAATGGGGAATGTGCTCAAGCTTTTTGAGCTCTCGAGGAATACATGGGGAAACCTCCACATCTGGTCAGCCCAGCTCTAGGAGATAAGTTATTTTTGTATTTGGTGGCCTCATACCAGGATGTTGCCGCCATACTTTTCAAGGAGGCCGGCACCCTCCAAAACCCATATATATTATGCAAGCAAAACTCTCATTCCGGTGGAGATCCGGTATTTTAATATAGAGAAGTTGGTCTACTAGCTTGTCATAGCCGCCCAAAAATTAAGGGCTTATTTTGCTTCGCATACTATCAACGTGTTGACAGATAGTCCTTGGCGCCAATTTTTTCCCAAACCCGACCTTTCAGGTCGTATGCTTCGATGGGCCATTGAGTTAACAAAATTTGAAATCCGCTATCAACCCAGAAAAGAGATCAAGGCTCAGACCCTAGCTAACTTCATCGTCAAAACCAGTTTCACAGCCGAAAAACCGAATCCTCAGCAGGAACTCGAGCCCACCAATGCTCCGACTGTTGGAAGTAGTGTCCGAAAGATAATTTTTGTAATTGTTTTAGTAAATAACAGATTTATTCTCTTATTATTTTCTTCGTGCTTATAAGTAATATACTATTGAAAAACCCTAAGTTGTATCATATGTAGCCGTATAACTTAGTGTGTGTCACACATGAGGATTAAGTTTATGGTGATACACTTGAACAATTACTCCGTGGTGAACTTAATCAAAGTATGAGATCTATTGATTAAACCACCATTAATGCGCCTTGAACACTTTATGGTGCGACCATCTTATCCGGACCGTCGATATTGTTTATCTAAGTGAGGCATTTGCATACGATGTAGTCATATAGGACTGGACCGATTTAATATGTATTTCTCAAATAATTCCATGATTGAGAAATCTTATTAAATGACAAGATGATCATGTATAGATTAACATTAATGCTGAAATGATTGTAGACTCCTGCTTATTTCAAGTTAGGGTTTAAGGTGTTCGTTGCTAAGATGAGCGTTCCGAATAACTTTCACATTGGCACTACCGAGAATGAGTAGTTGGGAATGTGTTTCACAGATACGGAATCCATTCCTTCCAGTGGGAAGTAGAAAGACAATCCCCTTATTTGTTAATTCTAGAAACTGATCGATCATCCGAGTTCGTATTGGTTATGAACTAATTGATCACTAGTGGGCTGATGATAAATAAGGATAAGATGCAATGAAAAAAGGTTTACAGATACATTCCAACTTTATTACGGATATATCTTAATCCTGAGGTGATCACAGTCAACTGTTTGAATCAGTATGAGGTTTGACTTGATGGTTAAGGATTACACTGAGTCTGTGATCTGAATTACCCCATCTTGGCATTGTACTGGATTGAGTGAGTAGTCCAGTGTTTATCACAGATCACGAATCCAATCCTTCCATTTATGGAAGTAGATAGACAGTTCCCTTATTTGTTAATCCTAGAAACTGATTGATCGCGCGAGTTCATATTACATTGATTAGCTACCAGTGAGGTGTATGAATTAATTGATCACTAGGGGTTAATGGTAAATAAGGATAAGAGGTTCTGAAAATGGTTAACGGTAACTTCCCGATTTAGAATGAACAGTCTATGGAGGATTAATTCATATGTAATGATTATATCAATGGACGCTTATTATTATTCTCGTGAGGAGATAAATATAATCTCATAATCGGAGGAGTGCAGTCACGGGATTATGGTGGCATATTCCTGTGATTGATTTATCGAATATAATTATTCTGTTCGTAAGATAATTATTTATTTGATTTATCGGAGCCGCTGATTATTAGTCCATGGTCCCCGACGTGCCTCCTATATAGCATAGCTATTATCGGACATCGAATCCTAATAATATTAATTTAGTTCTGATTAGAATTTAATTAAAATGATATGTGAATTAATTGTTTAGTAGACTATTAAATTAGTTGGGCTAAATAATTAAATATGTGAAAAAGTCATTTTACATAATCTTGGCAAAATTAGTGTATTATGGCCAAAAATAATCATTGACTAGGTCAATGACATAATTTCGGCCAAGAGGCATGTTTTAGGAAACAAGAAATTGTTTTTAAGACATGTGCACAAAATATTTATTGGATAAATATTTATGGTAAGAAATAAAGATAAATATTATTCTAGATTTGTTCTAGAATATTATGGGATTATTTTTATTTATTGGATTTATTTTTATTTGCAAAATAAAATCCTTGGAGGTCAAGGATTACTCTCCTATATAAAGAGAGTTCTCCCAAGCCTTACACACACACATAATTCGACTTCTACCTCTTAGAGAGGAGAAGAATAAAATTCGGCCAAGGGGAGAATAAGGGGAAAAACTTGGAGGTTTTTCCGGGTAGCATATCGGAGGGATTTGAGACGAGAATTTCCTTCCACCGGGAGTTGCTTAGATTACACGTACGGAAGATCGTGGTACTCTTCACACCTTCGTTCGTTCTTTCTATTGCGGTTCTTCAACTTGGATTTTGAGATCCAAGAGGTATGTTCTACAACCCCCTTGTAGATGTAGATCTAGTTATTTTTATTACGTGTAATTTATAGATCTAGATCCTTAAATCGCTTCCGTTGCGGATGATATTACTAACATCCTGGTTTCTTGCAATGATAGCACAAGTAATCATTATCTTTCTTTGATTCATCCTTCTTCTTTTCACTGAATTTCTTTGTAAAATTCCTTGGAGAACCCTTTCCAGTTTTCATCATTCTGATTTTCTTGCTCAGTAGGGCAATTTGCTCTTGCATCTCATCCAGCAGATCATCTTGGGCTCCTGTTGTCTCTTCTTGATGTGAAGCAGCCAATGCAAAGGGTCTTTGGCTCTTCTTTTTCGATCTCGAGCACAAGATTTTTGCTGAATTTCATAGGCCTTAAGATCTCAAAACAATTTGAAGGTGTCTTCTTCTTCATGCAACTCCTCATTTCTTCTATGGCGATCACCTTCATCTCCCAAACTTCTTTTGCAGGTAATGCTTCCAAGATTTTTGAGTTGATTTCTTCTTGTGAGTACTTCACACTCAGTAGGGTGAGTTCATCCATGATTGCATTGAATCTTGACTCCATTTGTTTAATAGTTTCATTTGGCTTCATCTTGAATTCTTGAAACTTTTTCTTGGCCACACTGATTTTGTTTTTCTTGATAGCATCAGTGCCTTCACAGATTAACTGTAACTTGTCCCAAAGTTCCTTTGCAGTCTTGCAATCTTTCACCTTCATATACATATTGCTATCCAAGGTTCTGTATATGATATCAATAGCAATATTATTGAGATTTGCTCTTTTTCTATCTTCAGCAGTCCATTCCCTTTTTGGCTTTGGAATGTACTGTGTCTCATCTCCCACTGTTACTGACTTGGTAATCTCCAGTGGTCCATCTGTCAGCACATCCATCATTTCCATCATGTGTTGCAGCTAGATAAGCCTGTATACGACGTTTATACTCATCAAAATGATCTAAAGAACACATCAACATTGTTCTAGCATACTGGTTGTTGTCCATGATGCAAAGCTTTGAAAATCAGAAACTTTTAAAAAGTTTTCAAAGTGTTTTCACAAGCACAACAAGCAGGATTACTTCAGAACAGAAGCACTACTCCGATACGAATTGTTGGTCCCTTGAAAAGGCTTTGGTTAAGTTTAGAGAGGGGTGAATAAACTTAACACTTAAAACTTTTGGAGTTAACAAACTCAAGAACTTCAAGACCTGTTTGACCGATCGTCAAGAGTCTGTTGACTTATTGAGTTTACTAAATTTGTGCAGTGGAAATATATCAAAAATTAAGCCTTATTACTTGTTGTTAAATATGATACCAAGTATTATATACTCAGTAGTGTATGTGTGTGATTCAGATGCTAGATTCAGTAGATTGATGTGCTAGTTATACTAAATGCAGAATATAAATGCAGAAAGTAAGTAGGCATATTTTATAGTGGTTCCAGGTGGTGTAATCCTGTCAGTCTACTCTTCTCCTGTGATGTTGGAGGTAATTCACTAGAGATTCTTGAGGTTGCTGTTACAAAAATCCCTGAGTTGCTTGTCCTTCACCAATAACTATGGCTTCACAAACCGAACACTTGGAGCAGTAGGATTGTTTGCTCCAAAGTCTTCCACCGTCCTTGAAGGGTAGGATTGCCTCTTCACCACTTCTCCACCACAAACAACGATCCCTTGACACACAGATGTGCTTCACTGTCTTCAGTAGATTCCTTGTGAAAGAAAGTTTGAATCAAGTAAATGATTCAGCTTTCAGCTGCTTGATCAGGATGATATGATCAACAGATTGATGTCTTCAAGTGTGTAAACTTGATGTAGCTTGAATGCAGATTACACTTGAAGAATTGTAGCTTTATGCTTAGTAGGGTCAGCAGGGTGTTTGATCGATTTAATTCTGATAGCTCAAGATGGATCCTTATTTTTCTTCAAAAATCATCACTTGTATCTGAGTTAGGAGTCCTCTATTTATAGGTAGAAATCCTTGTTACTTATGTTTGAAATTCATACATAGCCGTTTTGGATATGTCTCCATCTTGACTTGCTTTTTCCGATCGTTTCCTAGGGTCGACAATCGCGATTTCTTTTGACAATATTCATCATCCACCCTTTGACTTGTATCCATTGGATAAAGGTCTGATTCATCCCAACATCCCTTTAATCTTAACCATTGATTTGTTTGATAAAGTTAGAGGTTGTTAGCTGTCAATTTCTTTGTAATCTTCCAATGTAACCTTTGAATAATTCAAAGCATGTATATCAGCAGGTTCCTATGATCATGAGTCTGCTGAAGTACATATTAGTCAGCTGATCCATGTTCTGCTGTGTCTATAAGACAATGCAGCTGACTTCTTTTATCTAACTTTTATTTATGAAGTTAGATTACACCATTTAATTATAACCAAGTTCCAATCACCATTTAACTTGTGGAACTTAGACCTTGTACACAAGGTATATGTAATCAGTTTAGGTCATCACAGACTTCCCTAAATTCTGATTCCATTTCCTTGACTTTAATTACTATGTTTGATCCCTTAGCCTTCAATAACTGAGTTTGAGCCCTCAACCTTCGGTCTTCAGCAGGTTCCTGACTAGTCTACTGACCTATGTACCTTTCTGATATAGATAAGTCTACTGATGTGAATCAGCTGACCTTTTACAGTGCTTGTTTGATCAAACCTATACAAGATCAAACTCTAATAAACCTATACATTTGATCTAAACATCTTTTTGCCTTTGCTCTATAACAGCTAGTCTGGCACTCATCACTAAAACTCAAAAATAAGTCCAACAATTACCTATGTGGGACAAATGGAACACATTTCCTTTACAACACCCACATTAATCACACTACCTTTAGTTATTAATTTCGCATTCACCCGATATCAGAATCGAGTGATCCAAAATCCTAACATCAACTACTCTCTTAGTAATTTCCAAAATCCTTTTTAGCTCCCAAAAATTCATTATGTAACTCATTCAAAATTGAGCCTAAAGTGGACTGTTCGCCACTTGTTCCAACACTCAATTTTAGCCAAAAACTCCAATAATCCCCACATTAATGAAAATTAATGCATATTCTATGCAAACTCTGTAGATATAACAAACGGAGCTCTATTGCATTGGGCGAGGTGGTTTGTTGCCTTGATAAATTCATTATTGACCATTGACTAAAATCTCAGGACCAAGGAAAATAAGTAATAAAAAGTCATTTCTTAGAGCTCAAATGACTATAATAAAATGTGAAGGTAAAGTACTTATACAAGTACATTTATAAAGGTCATGATCGTGTTGTAGTTCAAATTTCCAATGAAGAAGACGGTCTTATGATTGATGAAATTAAAAGATCTCAAAGTTTATGATGGGTACCTGCTCAGGAAACAATGTGGAGAATATTTGTGTTTCATTTGAATAACGTGAAACATGTTGTCATTTCACTCCAACTTCATCTCCACGGGAAAAATTGTGATTCATATTGGAAGAATCAAAATCTTGAAAATCTTGTCTAAATGACTTTGCTTCAAAAAAAAATGCTCACGGAATTTTTTACCCTTAACCAAACACAGCAAAAGGCCAAAAGAAATTACAGAATTCTTTGTGTGAATGAGCTCACAAAAGTATGAAGAGAGAAAACGTAAAGATGTTATAGGCCACATAAATGGAGCAAAACCAACTGAATGAGAAATGTATTATCATTGCTACTTAATCATGTTAGAGGAGCAACATAGTTTGAAGATTTACTAAAAATAAACAATCATGAATGCAATAGTTGTAAAGAAGCTGTGAAAAAAAGAGGTTTACTAGAATCCGATAAGACAATCTCAGAATGTTTGAGAGAAACCATTGCCTTCCAAATGCCTCATGCATTAGAATATTGTTTGCAACTCTTTTAGTTTATTGTGAGCCGACAAATGTCCGTCAACTTTGGGATATATATTGGGAACCAATGTTAGAAGATTTTATGCGAGACTCTACAAAGTTAACAACTTTGATGTTGAATAAAACTTTATAGTCCATAAGCTACTTTCTAGAAAGTAGGGGTAAAGGCTTTGACTTCTATATATAACTTGTCAAAGCCTACAAGAATATAACATCATTAGAAAGAATCTACAAAAAGAGATCTGTGATGGAAAATATATAGATATTCATCAAGAAGATTTTGATGCGGAGTTAAAACTTAATTATGAAAAACTAAGAATTTTGCAATAAAATACTTGATAAGGTAAATATAGGACAAAGTAAGGTGTTCTTCATTGATGGTCCTGGTGGCACAGGAAAAACATATTTATATGTAAAGAAAATCAGAATATGCAGACGGAATGAAACACTGATGTTATTATTGAATGAATCATCAAATGTTACAATGCTTACTCCTTTATATAGGAGATAATATGAGATTAAACTAAATTGAAAAATAATAAACTAAATTCAAAATAATTAAAACTAAAGATAATTTTTTTATCTTATACTAATTTATTTAAACTATAACATTATCTATAGCAATCATAGCTATCATTTTGGCATTCATCCATCAATTTGATTTTTCTCTTCTAAATTTGATTTTTCTCTTCTAATACCCTCCCTCAAACGAGGTCGAGTTTGTCTTTGCACATTTTGGAGGACATCTCCACTCCGGCGGGTCTTCCGGATTCCATAGTTTTGATATTTTGGAGGGCATCTCCACCCCAGATGGTCTTCCGAGGTCCATAGTTGTTTTGTTTTGAAGGGCATCTCCACTCCGGTTTTTCTTCCAAAGTCCACAGTATTGTTGTTTTGGAGGGCATCTCCACCCCGGCGCACGTCTATTCGGCTCTTCCGGAGTCCATCGAATCTATTTTTGGAATTTTTGGATTTTTTTTTTTTTTTGCACCTCGGCCTCCAATGGCTTTTACTGCATGGGATCTTCATTTTTTTTTCGATCTCACCTGAAAAATTGTCATAGAATAGATGCCAAAAAAACAAATAGATGCTATAGAGATATTTATTCACTGATAATAACAATATTTTAAAAAATATATATGGCCTACGCAAGATAATTGTATTTTTTTTTTTTTTTTTGATAGATGCATGGTGTATGAGGCAAACAACTAATATGGGACGATGGAAAAAACAGGTTGGGTTGAACCTGTTGTTTTTTTACTGATGGATTAGGAATGTTGTGGACGTAGAGTTTGGTATATAAGAAAAAAAAACAAAAAAGACGGATGGTATTCTGAATGAATTTGTTGGTGACAGAAACAAAATAGACTCGCGATATATATGAATACATGGAGGAGATTGATATTTTTTTTTTTTTGGGTCTTATGGAAGATTTGATCGGGATTGGGTGAACAGGGTATGCATTGCAAAAGTTTGCTTAGAAAGGGGTGGACGGCTCTATAAATAAAATGTTTAAAAACGGAAGAGGATCGGGCGAGGGTTAAACAATGTTAAGGCATCCGAACCCCCGCCCTTGTCTCTGATACCATAAAAAATCAGAATATGCAGACGGAAGGAAACACTGATGTTTTTATTGAACGAATCATCAAATGTTACAATGCTTACTCCTTTATATAGGAGATAAAATGAGATAAAACTAAATTGAAAAATGATAAACTAAATTCAAAATAATTAAAACTAAATATAATTTTTTATCTTATTCTAATTTATTTAAACTATAACATTATCTATAGCAATCATATCTATCATTTTGGCATTCATCCATCAATTTGATTTTTCTCTTCTAAATTTGATTTTTCTCTTCTAATAATATGGAGCATTGCTAGCAAGTTTAAGAAGAAGACATAAGATGGTTATAACAAGAGCTACATTAGAAGTTGCAACAGGAATTATGTCTGGTGAGCGAACAACTCACGCTTTAAAAGTTTAATCAATGCATATTAGACAAGCATGTGCAATTATCACAGTAAAATTTAGAATGTAGAATGTCGAATTGTCTAGGAATAACTTGCGAAAGAAAAGAATGTAGAATTTCTAAAGATAGCTTGACATAAGCTTAAAGGACATCATGAAACGTTATACCGTATTTGACGGAAAGGTGGTTGTATTTGGAGGAGATATTAAGTAAGTACTTCATGTTGTACCAAAAGGCACAATACTGCATATAATAGAGGCAGGTATGGTGAAATCATACTTGTGTCTGATAATGGACAATATATCACCAACTAAAAATATAATTGCAAGAAGACATATACAATACATCGAATTTTTATTATGGGTGGGCTATAAAGAAGAAACAATAAACTCTGAAGGGAAGATACAATTACCTTAAGAAATGGTTATCGAATATTTTGAAAATAATGATGAGCATTCAGAAAATCGTTTGACCAATTGTGTATTGCCTTCTTTAAAAGAGAATACATTTTTAGCATAATAATTTCAAATCGAGCAATACTAGCAATGACAAACAAACATGCATCACACCAGGAACTAAATCGATAAATAATTGATATCAATCTTTCCTTGGGAATAGCAATGTTTCACCAGCAACTAAATCGATATCATTTTCAAATAATATTCTTTAACATATAGTATAATTATGCGGCTTCTGTCGACACCTCATAATTACTATTGGCAACCATTTTTATTCATTACTTCTGGCACCACACAAGTATTTCTTCTTTTTTACTTTCGGCACCACGGTACGCGCGTCAGTGTTACTGACGTTCCTTTTCGATAACATCGTCAGTGGACTGACGTTTTTCACCAATGATACATTTACAACTATAATATCAGTGCCACTGACGTTGTTATTGAAAACCAACATCAATGTTATTGACGCGCGTACTGAAAAAAAATGTTTGTGTCACTGACATTATGTGGCACAAAAATAATCGTGGTGTTCGAAGTAATTTTTTGAGTGCCTGAAGCAATCGTGGTGTCAATAGTAAAAGTGTGGTGCTGATAGAAGCCGTCTATAATTAATGTATGAACATATACTTGATAAATATGTAATATTAAATTGTATTGTTAATTTTTCAATTTTACAAACTTTATTTAACTGAAAACATACGTTCACATGTATTTTGCTAGTTATTATAAAATCACCGTTATTCTTCAAGAGAGGATAATGACGTGGTGGCCCTAGACCATCATAAAATTAAAGTATTTTATAATTTTGTTATGCACAAACATTTCTAAACATGGAAGAAAAAAAATAATAATAAAAAAGGTAGACGGTAAGGCCAGGGCGGCATTTGGCAGGGGCGAGGCATATGTTGGAACTTTTAATGCTGTGTCTAATATACCTTTGATATGCGTCTACTATCTCCATCCCAAATTATAAGTCGTTTTGCCTGTTTTCTACCGTCCCATAATATAAGTCGTTCTCACCATTCAATGAATCATTAATACTATTTTTCCTAATCTACCCTAGTGGCTGTCTGTATTCAATTCAAATTATTTTACAAATCCATCAGAAAATGTATTTTACTCTAAAAGTCTCAAAAATTGGATCATTTGTTGTGTTCTTTAATCTGTGTGTCCAAAGCCAAAACATGACGGAGATAGTATTTTTTTTTCACAGAAGGGCACACGCATTCGTTTTTGGGAAGCCCAAGCATTATCCAATGAACCACTCTTCTTAAATATACGGGGAAATTTTAAATTTTTACTTGGAAAAGTATTTAGGCACAGATTTTATACATAAAAATGTAACGAAAAAAGTGATCCAAACGGTGATATTGTTTCTTTTTTGGGTTTTTGTGTTTTTGGTTGGGAAATGTGTGGCTTTTTCTGTGTTATTTTTAGATCAATTTATGTGTCAATTTTCTGTGTATGTATCATCATACTATCCTTTCCCGTTGATTTTTTATTATTATTATTTATCATTTTAATCACTGATTTCATCAACCTAAATATAAAAAGGAAAGGGTAAATGCGGGAGGTTTGGACACGTGGGTCTTTTTGCTTCATTTTGGGTGTGCCATGTGTCCCTTTTAACAAAATACACTAGCAACCCAAAAAAACATCCGTTTCTTTATTTTATTTTCTTTCTCAAAAAAAAAAAAAAAAAAAAACACCTTTACAACTGTTTTTTCTGGAGAATGGGGAAGAAGGCCGAGGGTTTCCCCATTATCCGGCGGACTGATGATATACACCTTTGTATTCTTCACCATTGTTCACTTCAAACCAGAATGGCGGTTAAGGGGCCATCGGGAGGCGGCGAGATGCAATAACTAATCTGCACATCAGTAGCAATATAACATCTCGTGTCGTGACATTGAAGTTTAAGTTTTTTAAAAGTACATGCTCTTCCTAACGTGTTAAGCTCACTCCTTCATACTATGATTGTACTTTTAGGGTTGAAGGGGGTCTCCCTCCTCTTGTTGAAATACTTGAGTTTATTGATACAAAAGTGCAAAGAGCATATGCAGGAGCTCTGCGAACAGTTGCCTTCAAAAATGACGAGAACAAGAATCAGGTAAAAACTTCACAAGCTCCATCACTTTAATTCATGACGAGTGCACGTAGGTTCTGAGTTCTCTTTTTTCCATGATCATTTTGCCCTTGCCCTGCAATATAGTATTGGTGTTATGTGGTGATGTGTTTTCTTTTTAGGAATGAAGTGGTGAAATGTCACTTTGCAATCCCGCTTTCACCAATTAAGGTTTGGTTGGGATTATGGAAATAAAGGGAGTCGTTGTTGAAGATTACTAAGATCACTGTGTGTTATGTGTTTTCCTCGGATTCGGGCCAGAGGTGTTGGATTTGGTCAGATTTTGGTGTATACACTCTCTTCGTAGATGAAAATATCTGGAGGGGAAGAGGCACACGTTGGTACTCACAACTGTTTGTAGATTAACCAAATGTGTGAAGTCTTTTATTCTGCCGCCACCTTCTCCACGGCCAGCTGATGTTGAAACCATACCATCCACAGGTTCTGAAATTCAAGAAAGCCCAGGGAAGAAGGTTAAAGGGAAGGAGACTGATAACATATGATCTGCGGAGTCGTTAGTGATCCAGCTGTATGGAACCTTGGTAATAATAAATATGCTGTAACCTTTTGTGCTTTAGTATCAGACAATGGTTGGTTTACATGTTAGAACCATTAGTTTTTGGGTGCAACAAAGCTAATGGCTTTATAATGTGAAATCTAAAACTCTTACACGGGTTAATTATGTTCCCGACTTTTGCTTTTCACCCAGTAATATTCAAATGTAGCAACTGGTCATCTCATGCATCTGGAAAATGCATCTTTTGGTATGTATTTTGTAACGGGTTTCGTAACGCACTCCAAAGTCCTTGTACTATAAATGGCTGGCTATGTTATTAATATGATCATTTATGTTTATGTCATACGTCCTACGATATCATTATTATTATTATAGTTCATTATATCGATACATTACAGAATAAACATGAGTTTACCAATTTCATATTCCATGACTTCTAAATCTTTAAATATAATGCCTCAATGGGCAGCCGTGCCTTGCACGGCTCTGACCGCCCTAGTAACTTCGTGATTAAAAGATGTGACTAAACATAGAAACTAGGATAAAAATAGTAACCAAATCAGAGGTCCCGTCCCTGACGTTTTACATCTAGGTAAGAGACCGCCCCTCCTCGCCGTTGCACTATGGAAAAGGAGCAATTTCCGGAATGCATGGAATCTCTCACGCTCACGGAGTCTGAATCACGGAGGTGTCAGGTCAGCTGGCTTCTTCCGCCACCGGAAGAGGCTGGACGGACTGTGGTCTGCAAGTTTTTGCCTCATCGAGAGACCGCCATACCGAACTTGCGAGGGGGATTAGAGAAATCCTGGAAGACTGCTGCGTTCCAGGCAGAGCGGATTTTCCGGAATCTCGTGAAATTTGTCTTTGATCGGCAGCAGGGTTACGATTTTGTACTCACGGAGGGGGGGGGCATGTGTTGGATAAAATTGGGCTTGCAATCCAATTAACGAGTCTTACCCATGATAAACGGTCTATTGCAAATTTTCTTTTTATTTTGAATAAGGCTCGTTATAATTTATCCGGAATTTATGGTATCATTAAATTCTATGTAAGATATTGATAATGATATCATGTGAATGATAAATTAATGCACGAATTAATAATTTAATAATAACACAATATATCCTTTTGGAAATAATTCTTTGATGTTTGAACAAGTCATCAAATTTATTAAGTTGATGGAATGGCAAAACTAGGCCATTATCAAAATCATGGGTGAGTGTCGTATAATGGTCAAAAGTGGCTTGGTGGGTTTTTTGGACTCGAAGCTTGGTTCTTTTGTAAATTCCCTTTTTGATTGGAAATTACAAGATATAGAAATTAGCAGAGAATAACATTCCAAGTATTTTTCATTTAGAGTAGACTTTGCATTGTTGAAGAGAAAGTCAAAAGACCGATAGAGTTCGCCGTTGTTCAACGTTCGAAATGCAACCACATTAAACAGGTAAACTATTGTATCTTGGGAGACAATTGGTAGCATCGTGGCTATACCGGATTAAATTGTCTTCAGGATAGAGTGTTCACACTCGCCTCGGTTGAGTATTTATTATTTCGCTTTTGTTTTTAGCTCTGTTGTAATTGCAGGATAGTAGAATGACATGTAGAAATTGTTGTTTTGGCTCTATTGTGTATTCAGTTTAGCACAAACTATATCACGGACCTAACAATCTTAAGACATGCAATCTTCATGTGTTTGACAGTATGTCTCGAAAAACTTTTCTTTCTTGCTCTGGAACCGTGACGTAATTTTAATATCCGGGTCTGGTATATATCGAACAAGAATATTACATGCTAGTTGCTACTGGAGTACATTCCTATCCTTAATCTAAATATTGTGAGGAGTACATTTACTTTGACTGATAAATAGTATTTAAATGCCATGCTGCATATGTTCATTTTGTGCACTTATTTATTAACAGAGCATATGAAGTAGTTTTTGTTAAGACTTTTTTGTATCCTTGACATCTTGGGTCGTTATTTGAAATGATTGAAAAAGTAATGTGTTACTTCTGTTATCGATTGCACGAGATAATGATATGTCTCTTTGTGAAAGAGAAAACACGAGGCCCATTTGAGATATTTATGAAATATAAGAATGAAGATGAGGATAAACATAGCAAACAGATTTAATGTATCCGTAGTGATTGTGGTGGTGCATATGATGTATTGTTTCGTGAGTCTTGCTGAGGCTCCGGCATCATTCATCAAACAACTACACCATACACACCTCTCTCGAACGGTATTGCTGAATGCAATAGCCAAGCTCTAAAAGAGAAAATGGCTGCTATGTTGATAAGTTCGGATTTATCCTAGAACTTGTGGGGGAAGCGATTCTCTCAGCAATGTCATTCTTGAATGAATTCCATCAAAGAAGATGGAAAAGACCTCATATGAGATGTGGAATGGCAACAAGTTTTGATGGGAATACTTGAAAGTGTGGGGGTGTTGGGTGAAGGTAGAAGTACCTAAGCTCAAACAGGAATAATCGGGACTAAAATGATTGATTGCATATTTGTGAGATATGCGAATAACATTAGTGCATATCGATTTTTGGTGTACAATATGACATACCTGATGTACATAAGAATGTCATCATTGTGTCAAGAATTTTGTGCTCTTTGAAGCTGTCTTTTCCTACAAAGACGAAGTCAAAGAGGATCCAAGTTCCAATAAGCGGACTAGTGAGTTTGTTGGCGATGAAACTCCATAAATTGAGGAGCTGCATCGCAACAAGTGGGCTAGGACTTCAAAGTCATTTAGTCCGGACTACCTAACTTATATGGTAGAAGATGACTAGGGTGAACCGGATTATCAGCTGAAGTATTCGCATGTTATGTGGAATCTGATGTACATAACGAATTGTACACGGCTAGACTTAACATGTGCTGAGAATAAACTGAGTAGGTTCACAAGTAGTCAGTATTGTTGGTCCCTTGAAAAGGCTTTGGTTAAGTTTAGAAGGGGGGGGGTGAATAAACTTAACACTTAAAACTTTTGGAGTTAAAAAACTCAAAGAACTTCAAAGAAATGGCGATGCTTCATAAGAGTCTCTCCGATACTCGATGAGTCTCGCTAACCGTGAGTTTATGAATTTGTGCAAATGGAATTATATCAAAAATTAAGCCTTATTACTTGTTGATAAATATGATACCAAGTATTAGATACTCAGTAGTGTATGTGTGTGAATTCGGTTGCTAGATTCAAGAGGTTGATGTGTGTAATAAACTAAATGCGAGAATGTAAGTGCGAGAAAAGTAAGTAGGCGAGATTTTATAGTGGTTCCGGTGGTGTAATCCTCACACCCACTCTTCTCCTGTGATGTTGGAGGTAATTCACTAGAGATCTTTGATGTAGCTGTTACAAAAATCCCTATGTTGCTTGTCCTACACCAATAACTATGGCTTCACAAACTGAACACTTGGAACAGGTAGGATTGCTGCTCCAAAGTCTTCCACTGGTCCTTGAAGGGTAGGATTGCCACTTCACCAGCTCCACCACAAACAACAGTCTTTCACACACATAAGTGCTTCACTGTCTTCAGTAGATTCTTATAAAAGAAAGATTGAATCAAGTAAATGATTCTGTTGCATCAGCTTGATCAGGATGATATGATCAGCAGCTTGCAGTCTTCAAGTGTGTAAACTTGATGTAGCCTGAATGCAGATTACACTTGGAGATTTTCTCTGGATCAGTAGCCTTATGTTCAGTAGGGTCAGAAGGGTGTTTTTCTTGATTTAATTCTGATTGCTGAAGATAGATCCTTAATTTTAATCAATGTTCATCCCTTGTATCTGAATTAGGAGTCCTCTATGTATAGGTAGTAGTCCTTGTGACTTGTATTTGATATTCAAATAAAGCCGTTCCAGATTTTGTCCCATTTGACTTGCTTTCTGTCATTGTTCATAGTACTGACACAGTCAGACTGCTTTTTGACAGAATGCAGTCTGTCCATCCTTTGACTTGTATCAATTGGATAAAGTCCTGAATCATCCCAACGTCCCTTTAATATCAACCATTGATTTGTTGATAAAATTAGAGGTTGTTAGCTGTCCTTATCCTTGTTTTCTTCCAATGTAATCTTGAATAAATCGAGGTATATGTATCAGCAGGTTCATAAGTCTGCTGAGATACATACCAGTCAGCAGAGCCATAATTTGCTGTGTTTAAAACACAATGCAGCTGACTTCTTTTATCTAACTTTTATTTGTGAAGTTAGATTACACCATTTAATCCTAACTAAGTTCCAGTCACCATCCAACTTATAGAACTTAGACCTTGTACACAAAGTATATGTAATCAGTTTAGGTCATCACAGTCTTCCCTAAATTCTGATTCCATATCCTTGACTTTAATTACTAAGTTTGATCCCTTAGCCTTCAATTACTGAGTTTGAGCCCTCAGCCTTCAGTCTTCAGCAGGTTCCTGACTAGTCTACTGACCTAGCTACCCTACTGATCTAGACCAGTCTGCTATATAAATCAGCTGACCTTTTACAGTGCTTGTTTGATCAAACCTATACAAGATCAAACTCTAATAAACCTATACATTTGATCTAGACATCTTTTTGCCTTTGATCTATAACAGCTAGTCTGGCACTCATCACAAAAACTTAAAAATAAGTCCAACAATTTCCCCTTTTTTGGTGATGATGCCAATACCCTCTCCTAACAGCAAAGCAAAAAGATTAAAACAAAAACAGAACAAACTTGGTCATTTCTCATTATAATCATTTGTTCAAAAGTTATTACAGACTAGAATCAGCAAAGATAAAATAGAAGTAGTATGCTGATCTACTGTCTTCTTTCCCTTTCTTCTCTTGCTTTTTCCACTTGTTCTTGGTAAGTTCTTATCTCTCTGATCATTTCTCTCATCCATTCATTTTCAATCAGAGAGAATTCAATATGAGGATTCACTTGATTTCACCAATGCCATGCTTTAGGTAGAGTTAGATTTATCTGATGTACTCTAAATCCTAACCGCATGTAAACTTCTTTAAACTCATTCAG